>JASGCC010000050.1:1200000-1800000 GCA_030067915.1 Hydractinia echinata | reverse complement strand
AAACTATAAAGGAAAAGCTAAAAGAAAATACAAAGTTAAACTCTTTGAAGAGGCGTTTAAAGGTCGATATAACTACTGCCAGATAGGTATAATTTTATTTTTTGTTTCACCAAGCATTATAATACACTGTTGCTTGCACATTTGGTATATTTTCGCTAAGGCTCATTAATGAATTTTACCAACAAATACTGATGACGAAGTCATGTTTATAATAATCTCTATGATAATAGCCGTATTTTGTCTGTTTGTCTCTGCGCAAAATGTTACCGAAAGTAACGAACATACACAAAATGCGTTATAAAAGAACGGCCGAACCCATGGATTTCTCCACTGTTCTTCTTTACCTTTTTGTCTTCTAAAACCTTTTATTTTTGTCTTTATCATGTTTTTGCATGTTAATATAAATATATTGTCACGTTTTTTAGCCACATACAAATCTTGAACTCACCAGTTTTAAGATTTTGGCTACGAACGTAGATTTCGAAGGAACATCCTAAAAAGCCAGCTAGCTGGCCTTATTTACACAGTTTGATACAACAGCTGTTGATCTTAGGCAGCGTTATTTCTATTTGTGTTATTTTCACCAATCTTAACTCGGGCCTATTTAGCAAGCTGTTAGCTACCTCTGGCTAAAAAAGGAAAATAGCCAAAAAATACAGTTCGCTGAAACAAAATTTTCAAATCTTTCTTATGCTAAATGCATGTTGGTAGCTACACCTTTTACTGTAATATAAACTTAAGCAAAAGTCTAAATTTTATTGATTCAATGAGAGGATTTAAAAAAGGGTATTACCCCTATACAGATGTGCAACATAGTGTTTATACTTGTTCGAAGCCCTCAGCCCGGTGTTAACGACGGGCTTTTTCCTGTGTTTTTATTTAAATTAAAGTTGCGAAAAAGTTTTTTCGGAAAAGGGTACCACGCACACCTACCCGCATGTGCGCTACATGTACTAAGCACTCAGCCCGGGGATAACAACGGACTATTTCCTGTGATTTTATTTAAACCGAACCTACCATAAAACTTTTTTTGGAAAAGGGCATTACTCCTATACTGTATGTGCGACACGGTGCATATACCTGTGTACTAAGCACTTATCCTGTTCTTAACGACGGGCTGTTTTTTTATTTAACCAAGCTTGCGATAAAGTTTTTTTGGAAAAGGGTATTACGCCTATACACATGTGTGACACGGTTTACCTGTGATAAGCGCTCAGTCCGGTATTACGATTAATTTTTGAACTATCACGGAAACTTATTTTGCAAAATAAAAAATGTTGTTTTATTTTGGCTAAAGTTGCAGGAGTTTTTTTTTTTTTTAAATGTTGCACAAGAAAGATTATGTTGTGTGCGCTTGACTCCATTTATGACGTGCTGCATACCTGTACTAAAGCGCTACACCTGGATGTGTGGCACAGTTTACGGCTCTTACTAAAGCTTGGTTCCCACTAGAGGGCGTTAGGCTTAACGCCACCTTAACACCACAAAGTGTAAAATGTTATACATAGGAATCACGCGGCGTTAAGGGATGCTAGCAAGATTTTCTTGACGCCTCACAACGCCGATGCGCTAATAATGAAAAAACAATTGAGTCTTAGTGCTCCAACCGAGCGTTTAACGCCGGGTCGCACAGTTATTTGTGGCTTAACCAGGCGTTTAGACGCCCGATTCCCCGTCTAGTCTCTATAATAACAGCTGTCGTCTGTCTGTTTCTGTAAAAAATGGTACCGCAAGTAGCGAACACACACGAAATGCGTTATAAAAAGGAAGGGCGAAGCCGTGGATTTATCCACGGGCCACCACCTAGTCTCCTTAATAACAGTTGTATTCTTAGTACAGTACGATTTGCTTTTGTCTAGGAGCATACCAGGCTGGGATTGTTCTTGGCTATTCTGTCATGTCTTACTTCACATCTGAAGTGGCAAGTTTGGGCATTCCTTTGTTTGTGCCAACACCTCGTTTGTATGCTGAATGGGAGAGAAAACACCATCTCATACTGGAAAGAAAGAATAGTTTAACACAAGCTCGTCTGGACGACATGAAAGAAAATTCGCGGTCGATAAATATGGGGTATGTTCGGATATGTATTGTATTTATTGTTGATGGAATTTTAGTCAATTTGGTCGCCTTGTTTCAGTAATGTTGAACATCAGAAATTCGTAAGGGCAAACTCTTCAATAGTGTTTGTGTGTTTTCAATTTTATGTGAAAGGGGATAATTCTTTACGCAAATATGTTCTAAGTACTGTGACAAAACAAGTAATGTTTTCCCGCAAGTCAGCCTTTCAAATTCAAATTATTTCACATGCGCAAAAATATTACCGACATGATAATGTTATTTGTCTGTAAATTGTCAGTAAAGTCTCCTCTTGATAGGAACAAACAATTCCCTAAATTTTTTTCAATTGTAATCTCACATGTGTTTGAAAACTAACGAGGGTTGTCCAGTTGAACAATTGCTGTGCTTGCACGACTTCCGTAGCTCAAATCATACAGATACTCAAACGGGAGCTTTAAATGCACTAGGATAGGACTCTCTTCGCAGGACACTCGTTGATAGCAGTACCAATAGCAACTGAAGAGCCTATCCTGGGTAAACAATTTTAATAATAATAATTTCCTTCAACATTCTGGCAATGTATCTAGTTTAAAATGTCAAGTTTCTTTACGACTTCCTTGCCACAGAAATTTTGTTTATCATTAAAGCTTACCACCTTCTGTAAAAAGTTGAGCTCATATGAAAGATCTTTGAAAGATATTTAAGAATCAATTTATTTTTTAAAGAATCCTTATTGGGGCTCGAGATGTCTTTTTCAAGGTTTCGCTATTTATTCAAAATTATGACAATATCAGCTAACTCGAAAACATGTACCGTAAAGCTTCGATTAAACGCCCGGGCGCTTATAAAATTTTTGAGCCTCTAGGGTGGGCGCTTATTCGAGGGGCGCACTTAATCGAGGGGGGCGCTTATTACAAAAAAAGAGGATTGGGAAAAACATAAAAACCAAATATCAATAGTTGAAAGACTTTTCTTTTTCTTTTAAAAAATATCTATTTCTAAATCTACATCCTCGTCATCCTCCTTGTCATCATTAATGAGTAATAAATCGGGACAAGCATCTGCAATATCATTTTCGTTGACTTCGAACGGGTTTGTCTCCTCTGAATTTTGCGTCCATCATGACATGGTTTTCCTTCTTTAAAGCAAGTGATTTTATCATCTTCGCTGCCATCGGTGTTGCAAGTAACCGCGCAAGAAACGAACGAATCTCGGATCATTTCTTTTTAAAGTTCATTTTTGTCGAAAATTCGAATAAGCGCCCGTTTCTGAAGATCGAGGAGTGGGCGCTTATTCGAAGGGTGGGAGCTTATTCGAGGGGGGGGGGGCGCTTATTCAATAATTTCAGGTCTAGGGTGGACGCTTATTCGAGGGGGTGCGCTTGTTTGAGGGGGGCGCTTAATAGAAGCTTTACGGTAATTGCTGTTACTAAGCATAATTATTGTAACTAAATTTAAACTGATAGACAAAAAGCATTTTTAATCCTGTGTTCTTTAATGTGTTAAATACAACACCTCACTCCGAGCTATTTTATGTCATAGATTATTAGTGAAACTTCAAGTCCAGAAACTTAAGAACCAATCAAGATATTTAAAAAAATATGCAAATTACTACCTTGCAAATTTTTGCAGGTATTTAATTTCTCGGATGAGGTTTTAAATTTGTTTTTTTGATATTTTTAATCTTTGAAAAAAGGGTGGACTAAACAAAAGAATATGAGGAATTCAATATATTTAAAGTTTTATTTGTTTATTCAATCAATTCATTATTAAACATGCAAAAGCATTTCTGCAGAAATCATCATCGTCTTCTCCTTCTCCACATTCAGATCCAGAATCGTATTCCTTGTCGTTAGCGAAGCTTTTAATCAGATTATTCAACGCTTCGAAGTTTGAAGCATCACTTGTCTTAGGTGATGTCGTAAGCGATGTTCCCTGAAATAGATCTAAAGAGGCTAATTCTTTAGCTGTCATTTTGATGGCATCAAGGATTCCAGATACTTTCCATTACTTGATAGAAATCACTATCCCTTCTTTGCTTGTGATATGGTTATAAAATTCAACCAGCCATTTTGCAGGTAAAGGTTTTAGCTTTGTGAGTTGAAACTGTACGCTTTTGATTGACCGTGGTGCAAATGTACGTGACGAATTATCTAGCACTCATTATAGACGATCACCTCTAGGTCAGGATGGACTTGAAATTCCATGTAAAGTCTCGGGAAGTTTACCTGGAACCTGATACAATCTCCTTGTTTTGAAGAAGTATAACCAACTTGTGGTAAAAAAGTAAAATATAAAAACGAGTTTTAAAATAGCATAAGCTTTTCGGTTAAAACCAGTAATTTACATATATACAATAAAATATAACTACCCTCATGAAGGCAATTATCATTTACTACATACATCGAAATCACATTTTCTATCAGCACACATTCTTATCAGCTGATAAACATTTTGTGATAGCGTAGACGTATACATTTCTGTCATATCACTCCATTTCTAAATAACAGAAGTTTTTTAGATTCAAGTTGTTCATTTAAATTTGGACGTTTCAATGCGATAAATGAAGCTTCCAAGTTTTTCCTCAACCTCGTTCTCAGAGGTGCTTTTATCAAAATTTTCCAACTAAACTGGATTATGGTAAATATGGTTAGCTGGTTCGGAATTCTTGGTTGAATTATTATGCTCATTCCAATGAACCACAGCATTTCGTCTTGTTTCGCCAATGTAAGATGTGTTACAAGTGGTACACGTACATAACCAACTTGTTCATGAATTATATGCAGAGCCAAAATTTGTCACAACCTGACATGAGGAACTTTTTCAGATTTAACCAAGCTGCACCTATAGAAACAACTGAATTTTACGAGATTGAGACTCACTATTGACAACCAGTTGTATTGAAGTTATAAAATATTATACAGTAAAACTATAACTGGCGTATTTTCTTCACAAAACTTCAAGAAAAAAATGTTTGAAAAAAAATTTAAAATCTAGCGGTAATTTTCGCGAGTATTTACTTTCGCGAATTGAGGCCAAATCCGCGGAATTTTTTCTCCACAAAAATGTGTACCCTTAAGAGAGACAAATTTTTAAGCTTTTTTATATAAAATTAACTAGCTTTTACGCGGGAGGTAAGCTGTAATCTTCAAAACACAATGAGCATTGTATTAGTCTAATTAATGATTCATGGCGCAACAGGAATCATAAGGATTTGAGAAAATTTAATATCGCGCCGGCGTATATGAATGAGAGAGTAAATTAAACTTATTTTAACGTCTAAGACCTAATATTCCGTGCAAAAAATGCGGTAGTTTTGTGCATTTTAAATAGCTGTCGGAAACTTATGCCAATCAAGTAAAATTAATTTACGCCATTTTGTTAGAAACTTACATGTTTTAAATTAAACAATTAAAAATTAAAAAGACAGTATAGTGGTATTAATATAGTATTAAAATAACCAAAATACAAGAAGAAACATCCATGGGAGGAGATGGTGTAGTGGTAGGGCATTCGGCTTGTACTCATAAGGTTCCTGGTTCGAAACCCCACTCCGGCGCTCTTTAAACTTAGTGTTGTCAACCCATTTGGTGCCATCTACTGACCAACAATCGGTTTGTGTGGCAAAGTAAGTTAGAGCAATGCTATACGTATCTCTAGCGGTAATGAGTTACAGTCAGAGGGGAGGAAGAGCAAAATATTAGGATGGAATCCCCAAGGACTTTAAAACTTCTCGTTCCTCACTGACTTAATGAGAAGAATTCACCAAGGCTGAGCAATATGCTTAAAAATTCTCCTAAATGTACCTGAATATTCTTATAGGCGTTATGCTTATAAAACAAACATATATTCCTCTTTACACCGAATATGTTTGTACGCCGTTGTTAAAATTAACCACATTTATTTTGTGATATTTGTTTTTAGATATAACCCGAATGATGATTTCGATGAAAAAGCAATCTTAGAATGGGTGAAATATTCCGATTATTATTACTACGGCGGCGTCCAGCAGTTTGACAGCTATGAAGAACTCTTTCAAAAATTGGAGAATTCGGACCTTCAAGCTATGAATGCAGCAATGCTTAAAGATAGAAAACAAAACCGAGATAAAAACATAAATAATTTGAAAGCCATAGAAAAGTATTTCTTCGATGGAGAACAGGAAACAAACACTTATATCCCAAAGACGTTCTCGGAGGGGATGAAACTTTGGCAAGAAAAACTGAACCCACCTAAATTTGATTTTAACCATGACCACTACACTGCGAAAAAAGATATCGTGATAGTTAACTATGACGAATACATTAACGTTTTTAAATCGCAGCCGTCATGTGTACACGCCGTTGCATATGGAATTATATTTTATAGTGTTACTCTCGAGGCTTCTTATACTCAAGCGAATTGTACTTTTTTGAGACTGCAAGACCTGCAATCGGATTCTATTGTTGCTGGAATAATAAAAAGATTTCCTTTGTGGACGTCTGATAGAGTTGTGCAAGATTTGATAATTCTGATGCATACAATTCAAAATAAATCAATATCTGTAACGAAACTATTTTATGACAATTTTGAACTTTGTAAAGTGGCCAAGTTTACACATTTTTTGCCCCACATTGTTGGATGGAGTGAGATAACGTTCAACAGTACAAACTTTTGGTACGCTTGGGTACCCTTTACTGATTTTACTGTGGTTAAAATGTGGTATCAATTTGTTTTAAAGTTTTTGAAGTTTAAACCAAGCGAAGCTAAATGTTTTTCACTGTCATATTCCACATCTCATTTCTCCACTGAAGACTTCGAGTCTTTGAATGATTACCTTCAGTTTTGGAAAACTGATGAACGAAACAATTTCTTTAATCTCTTAGATCAGCTAAACTTTGAACTCGCTGTCCGTGGATACACGACGAAATACTACGCTGATTTACATCGCACATGGTTGGAAACAATATCAGGCTATACTAACTCGACAAGTATGTTGATGATGTAGATGAACTAGCACTAGATAGCATAAAGGCTTTACAGAACAGTAAAGTGCTAAGCTGTATTTGCAGTTATTGTTTTTATATTTTAATAGGTTAAGAAAAATTAAATATAATAGCAGATGCTTCTGACTGTTGATTAATGTAATCTGTTGATTACTTCTGATATGAAGGTAGCTACCACCATTACTGCCCAGAAATATTAAAGAAACCGTTTTGCGACAGAATTATTTTGCAATTATGTGACAGAAATCATGACGAAGTTTTTACCTTTTGTCTCCCTTTTGCAAATCGATGTTCTATGGCCATCTATAATTTAGAATTTAGTTAGTTTAATTTATTTAAGTTACTTTTGAAATAATAACAGAAATAGGTTCGACCAAATAGGTGCAACTATTATGTAAACTTGTTAGCTAAAAGTTTTGTTGTACATCCTAAAAAAATTCAGATCAAATGACCATTATATTACAAACGCCTAGAATGAAATTGGTACAAATTTCCCTAGGCGCTTTAACTAGGCTTTATAACCGTAAAGCCTCCTGGGAATTATGAAACTTGTTAGGTAGCTAGTTAATTTTAGTTTAAACCATAACGCAGGACTAAAATTCACTTAAATTGAATCCACAGAAAGTAATATATTGAAAACAATAATCAGAAACTAAAATCGATCACAATGCAAGGAGCATTTTTCAAGATTTATCTCAAAGAGTCCTGAAAATGTCAAATTCTAATACTGCGATCAAAGTGCGAATTTAACATTTCGTATATACGTGTCGCACCGTAATATCAATGCAGCTCTTTGTTCAGAAAGTCCAGCTGAAAGACATCATCAATTATCTAAAATATGTTTTACTGAAGAAAACACAGAAAAATTATATTTAGGCCATTAAAAAAAGTCTTGAATTACGAGTTTAATACTTCTTTTTCGCTTTCTGACAGAACATGACTGACAGTACTGCATAGATGTTGAATAGATATCTTTTCGAGTACATCACAAGTGAGCCCATCGTAGGTGCAACGACTTTATCACCCGCACTACCATTCCTTTGAGAACTCGCTTGAGAGCAACCACTATCTTTTTTACTATTTAAAATACAATTGCATCTTCATCTAATCACTTCGAGTACATTCTCTGTTCCTTAGTAATATTTTCTCTTTTTTCTAAGCCAGAGAAAAACATATGTTATTTACTATCCTTTGGTAAAAATATGCAAGTTATTGGTATAGTGGACATTTTAAATACAAAATTATTTCCCCACCTAACAGTTTCGGACGACATTTAAGGGTTCACTCAACTCATAGTTAAGGCTTACTTTCTTACGTTACACTTTTTTATAAGCAATTAATTTTTTGTACTTCGCCCCAAACATTATTTAGCTGCTTAGGAAACATACCTTAAATGTTATTCATTGTTTACCTGGATAAGTTTATTAGGCAAATTGTTTATTTTCAAAGTATTTATTTTATTTATACTAATATTTATCACTTATTCACCCCAACAAATTATTTAGCAATTGTTTAAAATTTTGGCAATTTTTGGGGCGATTGTCTAGATGTTTATAAAAATATGGTAAGAGAACACTGTTTAAGGCTTTTTTTAAGGTTCTGTTTCTATTGATCTTAAAAAATACAGAAATTATGTACAGTTATGTGAAAAATATTAAAAAATATAAAATAACATATTACAGAAATGCTACAATAAACTTAAACAGAGCCTAGTAAGGAAAGCTTAAATACTTTCAGCAATGTAGTCGTATTGTACCACGGTTTATTAGCTAGCTAAACAGGCGTATATAATAAACTAGTCGGTAGCCTGTGGATTTACGGTAGCCCGTCATTTAAATAAAGCAATATCGTGTTTCCGGAGAACGACTTTTTTTTATTACCCTAGAGATTTAAACGCGTTGGTACGGAATATGGTAGGGCATCCATAATGGTGAGCACTTTTCGAGAAGCGTTTATGGCATTTAGTGACACTATTTGTTGGTATATTCTTACACGTGACACAAAAACTTTTGTTTTGATCTGTCAATAACACTTATGCAATTGGTTTGGGTAAAACTGATAAATAAAACAGATGCGCATTGAAATACAAGGTAGTTTGCCTTTTTCAAACTACAAAAAATTCGGGTGTCCTTTCCCTACAGACTTAGAGACTCTAGAAAATTTCATGTATAAAAAAAACATAAAAAACATATAAACATTAACATATAAAATTAATATTTATAATATATTACTTCTGCAAACAAAGATTAAAACATTGGGGAAAAATTTGGGAAAAATACCTTCTTCTATATAATATAAATTGCAATTCTTCTATTGTTTCAAATTTAATTGGCTAAAAAAACTTTAGATAATTAAACTAAACCGCGGTACATGCACTTTCTCTCCTTAACCCCTAGACAAAGTAGGATGCGAATTGACAGGATACTGTCTGTCGGTCGTGATTCCTTATCGCACAACTTTGAGATATCTGGATACAAGCCCCATATGTGACAGAAAATATAATTTCCCAGCCCGCAGTGCTTATGTTCACCATCTTTGAGGTAGCAGATGGCCAGAAATCCGGTTCAAAGTCGAGAGATTTTCGGCAAAGACAAAGGAAATTTTGGGTTCTTCGAAAAAATCTTGCGTCATATAAGGGTTAAATAGAGAAGGGGAATTCTGCACTTGGAATAACCCCTCATCTTTGGTATTGATGTTATGTTAAAAAATGCATCTTTAACGCATTTCACCATATACCTATTTACACAAATTCAAATGCAAATTCATTTATAAAAAGGTTGTAAGAAAATATTCATGGTTAAAACACTAAAAAACTGATACTCTAAATCACACAATGTAAAGGCGAGTTTTCACTTAACTGAAAATCAATGAGCAAAAAGTAGGAAGCAATCCTCCTTTTGCCATAGGTTGACGTCGTTCGAATTGATGAATTTTGTTTAAGTTATATCAGTTACTATACATTAGTATTTAATTCCTTCATTAGATATATATCCCCAATGAAAATTCATCAACCATATTTTCCCTATGTTTGATATTTTGCTGTTAAAGCTATTCCACAACCAAGCGGTCAATTTTATTTGGAGCTGTGCCAGGAGGTTTTTCGTCCCGAACACCCACACTAATTTTCTTAGCAGGCGCTGTAGAAGGTGGAATTCTGTTCATACGTAAGTAACTGCTTTCATCAACACCAGAAGTATTGGACCTACTTCTTCTACCCTCGTTTGTGAACCGCTGCCCAGGTGAAACTGGACGGGAACTACTTCTCGAATTAGGTCTTGAGTTTTCTCGACTAACCACTGATATTCGCGGGCTTCGACTTCCCGAACTCGGTGTTGACGGTTGCAGATTCATAGAGAGCTTTTTCCTTCTTTCTTTATCAGCTTTATCTTTCAGGAATGTATCTCTTTCTTCTTTTTGTACCTCCTGATGACCAGTTAGGAATTCTCTAAACGAATACAAAGAGAAATGCGGAATTCAAAAAATGTACTTTCGGATAATATAAATAAATAACGCACTATCGCAAAAAAGAATTCCGAAAATACTCGTGTAGTGAAACAACTATAATTTCAGGCTGTTAGGTCAATTCGTTTGGTGAGTTTACAACCGCATTACTCGCCAATCATACGTTTTTCTTGTTATGCAGTATTGTAATGTAGACTAAGCAATTGATTCAATCTGTATTTACTATTAAACATTGCATTAAAAGGTCCGAGGTATTATCTAGGCCTGCTAAAATCAATATAATATCCTGGATATAATGACATTAAGGATCGCAACAGTTCATGCTTGATATTCTTATCTTTGTTGCGTAAAGTTACATTTGAAATAAAACTACCTACTTGTAATTGATTTCACCATCACCATCTAAGTCCAAAGACTTCACCAACTGAAACAGCTCATCGTGTCTCAAGGGAACACCTGTGTCTCTTAAGCCTTGAACAAACTCTGGTATGGAAATACTCATACTCTTGTCCTTGTCTAACTTTTTAAACAAGTCAAACACACGCATTTGGTTTCCTTTGATGTAGTCCCGAAGAACTTTCATGGGTTTTGGACGTTCTGATGCTTTTTGTGGCGAACCACCCAAGCCGCCATGATAAACGCGAAGCTCTTCGTTTCCTTCGCATAACTTTTTTGATAAATCCATGAATTCTCTTGTAACTTGCACATCCTGTGAAAGAACAGAATGTGAAATCAATATCTTTTTTGGGGTTAGTTATATACTCCTGAGATTACAGAGCAAACGGAATTACTGTTTGGAATTAGCGAGTGTTTTAATTTAATCACATAAGGTCTTAGTGGTGTTTAGAAAAATGAGGAAAGAAACAACTCCACAATTCACATTCACTACCGTCTTAAGGGACAATGTTTTCGTCAATGTTATAAAAAAAATTGTGCCTGATGATATTGTTTGTTCTGCCGAAATTATACAGACATTTTTTACAGGGTTTAGGGTGAAAAGTGACAGCGAATATAAAGATCCTAGAAACATTGTATGTTCGCGGATACTCATTTGCAAAAAACGTCACGGGTCGTAATTTTCGAGATAAAAATGTTATCAAATATTATTTTGAAAAGTCTTTTCTGAATCACAGAAGTATAATGATATTTGTTAACACTTTGGTCACACAGTTTGACAACTTTTACATGTGAATGAAATTACCCTCTCTCGGAGACATACTAAAATTAAACTTTCTTGGTGTTTTTGCAGGTTTAACTTTATGTTATCTTCAATAATATTTCGTGGGTACTTAATTTCGCAGTTTTGTTTAAATTTCGAGAAAATCGCTAAATTAATATCCGCGAAAATTGTTTTCTGTAATCTTAATTACTTTGTCCCTCGATGCAGCACATTAATACCAGATATTATACTAAACATTTTGAGATAGTAGTTAAAACTCATACTTTGTGGGAAACAGAGAATTTTTTTCAGGCAATTGCAAGGATCTTGATCTAAATGGTGAGCTTTATTTATTTTTAATAAAAACAAAAATGTTTTACCGAAGTGAAAAGAATTACTGTATACTAGCGTTAGAAATATCGTGGTAAAGCGAAATTCGGCACAAAGTGAAGTGTAACGGAGGTAGACCAGGAATCCCATACTTAAATCATATATGCAGCATCTACAGATATCATGGAATAAAGTATTGTGATAAGAATGACTTACCGACAGGTCGACTTCAGCCAACAATGTATTGGTATTGGCTTTAACACCTTGTAATACGCAAATTGCTCCGTGTTGAAGTGGATTTTGACCAACCTGGAATGATAAAAGCAAAGTGTTTCAAATGTTGGAAATTTCTTAAATTGCTAACTATGGTCTTTTTGATTCAAATAATCTCGAATTTAAACAATCGCCAAAAATAGCTAAAATTCATGAACTTAATTACGGACCTCGTGATTTCGAAGCGAACTCTATAACCACTAGGCCACGCGACACTAGCGAGTAGCATCAAAATAATTAATAGAATACGTCATGTAAAATTAATAGACAAACCCACCTTTAATACAATAAGTCCCTCGTTAACAGCTAAACATTTCTGTAAGTGCAATGCCCCAAGGTGTGTGATGCGATTCGAACTAAATGCATTAAAGTACCAATTATTTCTAGAGTTATTACTTTAATTCTTAAAAAAATGAAGAACAATTACACATTGTTTATTATTTTGTACATTTCAAGAAAATTAAGTATTGTTTTTTAACAGACAGCCAAAATCATTGTTTAGAATAAACCCTAGATAGTTTAGATATGGTAGATAGTTTAGATATGGTAGATAGTCTCGATATGGTAGATGGTTTATATATGGTAGATAGTTTATATATGGTAGATGGTTTATATATGGTAGATGGTTTATATATGGTAGATGGTTTATATATGGTAGATAGTTTATAAATGGTAGATAGTTTATACATGGTAGATAGTTTAGATATGGTAGATAGTTTAGATATGGTAGATAGTTTAGATATGGTATTTAGTTTAGATATGGTAGATAGTTTACATATGGTAGATAGTTTATATATGGTAGATAGTTTAGACATGGTAGATAGTTTAGATATGATATTTAGTTTAGATATGGTAGATAGTTTATATATGGCAGATAGTTTATATATGGCAGATAGTTTATATATGGTAGATAATTTAGATATGATAGACAGTTTAGATATGGTAGATAGTTCAGATTTGGTAGATAGTTCAGATTTGGTAGATAGTTTAGATTTGGTAGATAGTTTAGATTTGGTAGATAGTTTAGATTTGGTAGATAGTTTAGATATGGTAGATAGTTTAGATATGGTAAATAGTTTATATATGGTAGATAGTTTATATATGGTAGATAGTATATATATGGTAGATAGTTTAGATATGGTATTTAGTTTAGATATGGTAGATAGTTTAGATTTGGTAGATGGTTTAGACATGGTAGATAGTTTAATATGGTAGATAGTTTAGATTTGGTAGATGGTTTAATATGGTAGATGGTTTAGATATGGTAGATAGTTTATATATGGCAGATAGTTTATATATGGTAGATAATTTAGATATGGTATTTAGTTTAGATATGGTAGATAGTTTAGATTTGGTAGATGGTTTAGACATGGTAGATAGTTTAATATGGTAGATAGTTTAGATTTGGTAGATGGTTTAGATATGATATTTAGTTTAGATATGGTATATAGTTTATATATGGCAGATAGTTTATATATGGCAGATAGTTTATATATGGTAGATAATTTAGATATGATAGACAGTTTAGATATGGTAGATAGTTCAGATTTGGTAGATAGTTCAGATTTGGTAGATAGTTTAGATAGTTTAGATTTGGTAGATAGTTTAGATTTGGTAGATAGTTTAGATATGGTAGATAGTTTAGATATGGTAAATAGTTTATATATGGTAGATAGTTTATATATGGTAGATAGTATATATATGGTAGATAGTTTAGATATGGTATTTAGTTTAGATATGGTAGATAGTTTAGATTTGGTAGATGGTTTAGACATGGTAGATAGTTTAATATGGTAGATAGTTTAGATTTGGTAGATGGTTTAATATGGTAGATGGTTTAGATATGGTAGATAGTTTAGATATGGTAGATAGTTTAGATATGGTAGATAGTTTAGATATGGTAGATAGTTTAGATATGGTAGATAGTTTATATATGGTAGATAGTTTAGATTTGGTAGATAGTTCAGATATGGTAGATAGTTTATATATGGTAGATAGTTTATATATGGTAGATAGTTTAGATATTTTTGTGAATTAATTGTCTGCAATTCTTTTGCGGGAACTAATTTTTGCGAATTGGAAGAGAGAAATAAGTAACGATGCAAAAACTGGTAGAAAGTAAATTGAACAGAAATAAACTGTAAAAAGAAAATTGCACGAAATTACATAATTAGGTAGCTTCTGTTTTTGTAGAATTGTTTAGGATTTGTCGAATAGAGGAAGATCGATCTTCTGACAGTAAATACTAAGTTCCAGCTATAGGTTCTTTTTAAAAGAAAACTTGCATAGCTAAACATAAATAACATGACAGGTATGCAGGTTTTTTTTACCTAATATTAAGTTGTTGAAGTGAAGTATTATGTTTCAACGATTCTGAAAGTACATATATACCATCGTCTCCGAAGCCATTCCAGGATAAGTTAAGATTCTTTAAAGTGGTATTTTCCTAAAGAAAACAGAATCAGTTAATTAACAAAAATTAATATTCGAGGAGGCTTGAGGTGAGATGAAATTGAAGTGACTTTGAGTTCCAGATTTTCTCGATAAACACAGCGTCAATCAATATTGAAGTAAACAGTTTAATGCAAACTCCGTACAATTGTTAAGAAAATATTGAAGGCTAGACCGGAATTTTTACAAAAAAAACATCAACTTTTAAAAGCATAAAAATATGGGACTTTCCGAGGGGAATTCCCAAGCAGAAATTAGGCTAATTTCTCATTTTTCTAAATGAAGTTGATATCAATGACTGACTGAGAACTTTCCAAACTTTTTACGACGGCGAAGTCAAGAATGATTAGTACAATTTACCAAACTCAGAAGAAATGCGTTATTAATCAGTCATATCCAATGACTGAAAATTACTAAAATGAAACAAAAAATCTAACCCTCTAATTAGAATTTTTTTAGCTAGCTAAGCCCTTTAAATTAACAACTTCACGGCACAGCTGTAATAACGAACCACAAAATAGATCAATAAGAAAAGAGGCAACATCATACTTTTAATGACTTTGCGATAGCACAAGCACCTTTCTGACGCAGATGATTCCAACTTAAATCAATCTCTTCAAGATATTCGTTGATTGCTTAAATACCAAGAAACAAAAAAGAAACACAATACATCAACTTGAAGTTATTACGATTTGTTCACAGTTAAAATTTGTTAAAACACGCTTTAAAAGTTAAATACAAAGCAATTTTACAAATATTCTATCAATCTCAAATTTAAGCAAATTTTTACCCATTTTCGCAAATTTGTTGTCATTTTCGAAAAGGCTGCCAATAGCAATTTTCTGGCCAAATTGTTAATTAAGACCTGGGGAGGACTTGTGGTATCCCCCCCCCCCCCCTTCCAAGCATTAAATCGCCCAATAGCACAGCAGGCATAGGGTTAAAGCAAATGGGGGAATAAATTACGACAGTACATTTTTCGATGGTAATATTTTCCATACCTATTGCAGTTCTAAAATGCAATCCAGCTTCCTCTCCAAATAAGTTATGACTGACATTAAGATAGTGCAGGCTTGTATTATGCTAAGAAATAAAGGGTTTATTTTATTCCTTAAAAAATCTCTTTCGTTACCCAGGATAACTAACAAATCAAAACATGCACCGTAAACGTCAATTCAACATTTGTTTTTCCTCCCTCAATCTTAAACGCCTGAAAATTAAAAATTTCAGAACTTTTTCAGTATCCTTATCTCCGAAATCAGCAGCACTGACACAAACTCTACCGTGTAACATGTGGACAATACGTCAGTTCAAAATACTTTCTATGCTAAAAAAAATCGGTATTTCAATGTACGAAATATTTAAACGTCAAAAGATTTAAAATCTTCCCTCACTAACCTCAGATTGTCGTTTATCGTACACTTTTCGATTTGTGAATCAAATGTTACGCCCGGTACGCACTACATTTTCGTTGCGTGTAATTTTCACCGTTGCAAAATATATTTGCATAGTATATTTACATCTTCGTTTGTTTCTAGAATAACTTGTTCTCAGAGAGAAAAGGATTTTTTTAACTCTTTATATTTTCCATTAAAGAACTAGCTTTTTTTTGCAGAAAAGCATAACTTAAAATGCTTTTCTGCAAGAAGAAGAAACTTTCGGGGTAATTTAACATTATTTTCCGCGAAATTTTTTCCCGCAAAACACGCCTAAGTTGCTCAACCGTAAAATTTTTATTCCCGCAAAATCTCAAAAAATAAGAAAAAAACGTGAAAATTTATTCCCGCGAAAAAATACAACACATCGTAAACTAGTCAAAATATAGTCTAATAATTTATTATCAACATTAGAAGTCGCAAATCACGATAATTAACTCCCGCGACTTAGGTACGAAAATTTCACAAAAATCGATTTTGATAATTCCCAAAATTTCAGGGCGATTTGGATACCACAAAACGTTTTTTCCTTAAAACATCTGTCGCACACCAATTTAGCGTTAATGGTTTTTTGACCATGTTGTATTCGGTCCATGAAAATACTTTTGCATAAAGCACGTTTAAATAACTAATGCACTGTGCAATCCTACAACATATTTGTTGCAACCTTTAATAATTACATACAACACTGCTGCTAAATCAAATCGATTTGATTTTGCCACAGTGTTGGATACAACATATTTCCGTCATTTTTGCTGCATTGCATAGGTTACAATATACAGTATATTGGTTTTCTTTGCATGCTTAGTCGCATAGTGCGTACCGTTCTTCACAATTTAAAAATGAAGTAACAGAGAGAAATGGTGCATTGTGCTATCTTAAGCACTTCTGACAATTCATAAAAAAACTTGTGTATATATATATAACATAGAAGACAACATTTTTTACCTCTAAAACTTCACAAATAATAATAGAACTTTTTGTGTCAAGGGAATTACCTAAAATAAGATACATTTCAAACTGAAATCAATTTATGAAATGATGAAATTAAAACCAGTATAGATAACACAACAACCATAACATGTACAACAGTCAATTAAAATTTGACAAGAATCCCACACATAAAAAACGAAGCAGAGGTTTCAATGAAAAAAACCCAATAACAGGTTTTCATATTACTTTCCTATTGTGTCTATATTTATTACTTGAGAAACGTAACTGTTTTGAGACTTGCTTTCCTGATTTACCTTGTATACACAAAAAAGCCACTTGGCAATTTTTAATCTTTTTTAAGCAAGTTTTAATCTAATTTTTAACCTTTTTAATCTAATTTTTTCACTCCTTTTCACTCATGTATACAATGTTTTTCTGACTTTGGAAAAAAAATAAACACCAAAGATTGCCTAGAAAACAATCTGCAACGGGAAAGTCTGCGAACTATATTTTTGAACACAGCATTTACTATTAAGTTATATAATTCCACCCACATTCAATATATTTTTATAAGAAGACAACCTTACCCCGTAGCGACAGTCTTTTTAATGTATCAGTCTGGTCAAGAATTCCACATATGTATTCAACGCCTTGAATTCCAATATTGTTTTCTGATATATCCTGCAAAAACGTGTAAAAGTATAAGTGCATAAATTAAACATAGAAATTGAATTTCATTTCATGCTCAAAAAATGAGTACTATGGTACTGTAATGATGTATTTACTATGTAAAAAAAAAAACAAGGAAATAGAAATAGAAAACATGCACTTACCAATTCGGTAATGTAACAATTCTCTAGCAACATTTGACATAAATCGTAAACACCTTCAAAACCCAACCCATTATCAGACAAATCCAAAGCTGTTAAATGAGTGTTTGTCTAAACGTATAAAATAGAAAGCATTGGACCAATAATATGACAAGTTCAGAAAGGGTAACACAAGAGCAAATAATCAAAACATAAAAACCTATGAAAGGGAATACAAGATTCACAACATTATTGTACACTATCTTAAGCTCACATCTCATTTAGAAAAGGAAAAAACAGAAATTGCTGAAAGCTTATCCTTGTGATTCAACTCAATCTAAACTAAAATTCTGTTTTATTTAGACATTGTCAAAGTTTGCTCCGTTAAAAAAAAATGTGTACACTTCTAAAATGTTTTTATTTAATTTTACAAAAGAGTAGATGATTACAAAATGTATGCCAATCATCAAATAAAACTTTTGAAGAGAGTGAGTAAATGACATGCCTTTAAACATTTCAATTTTGTTTTATTGATTTTATGCAGTATCACAAGTTTCATGTATTTTCTGTTTTTATTAAATGAAGGGAGTAAAGAAAACCCCACCATATACACCAGTGAGACTGTTTAGCAAACAGTAGTGGGTGAGGTATCTTACAAAAAAAGTTAAATATGATGAAAACATATGTGTATGTGTGTGTTAAATGAAGAAACTTACTATCAATGCCACTGACAATGCCTTAATGCCCTTTATGCCAAATCCATGATGAGCCATGTTTAATCTGACATTCTCCATATTTCGCAAAAAATATGAGGCTGGGATGACTCCATATTCTTTACAAGCTGCAGTGTATATTTCTTTGTTTGTTTTATGCAAACTGTGTGACACCTCTTCCACCTCTATAAAAATAAATAATGGAGAAAAACACAGTTGTAAAATTTGGAGTAGTTTGGTACAGAAAAGGTTACAAATAGTTGCTTAGTTGTTGAAGTACATTATACATGCTACATATATGGGTGATGATTTACATAATAATGATTTACCCACAGCTTATTCAATAAGGTAATGGAGTATGGAACTATAGAACTATTTTTCTCATCACTCTTGCCTATCTTCATGAAAACCAATAATGATACACTTTTTTACTTCTTTCTACTAGCCCTAACTTTGCCTTAAATATATTTTATCGAAAATTACAACAACATATAGATTACAGGTGTATAACGGATAGGATAACTTTTACCATATAAGCATGCCACTTTTTTTTTTTTTTTGGGGGGGGGGGCTTTTGGTGGTTTCTCTATTGTCAGTGGAGCTATCCCGAGCATCCTCTGTTAAATTTAATTTGCATGGTAATATCTTGGGTTTGTGCTTACATATAGCTTAAAAAAGAAGGAATGTTTTTTCACTTGTATCAAATGGAGATCGTTCGTATGAAGACATTTTGAAACATTTCCTGTGTTTGTTTTAGCTAGAAAAATGTCACAAATTTTGTTGAGTCCAGACTTCTTTATTTTTAATGACCACAAAAAAATTGTGCAAATAAGGGTCTTTTGAAGTGAAAAGACAGTTGTTTCAATTTATTTGGATTAGTTTGATCGCTCAAAGTCAAGAAGAAGATTATTCTATATATATATCTCAATTTTTTTTTTGCTGCTTGTATTCATTCTCCATACAGTGCTATAAGATTGAAACAATTGTATTTAACAGATAAGTGATAGCAGACACCTGTTTGCAGTAGACACTTTTTCAAGCACTTTTGTTTAATGTTCAAATCCTTGTGAGATATATCATCTTGAAATTTAAAGTGCAAAGAGAGAGTCAAAACTAGAAAAAAAAACTCAATATAGTTGCCAATTCTTTTTCTTCCTATGCAGATGTCACAAATAACACTTAACACTTAAAAGGAAGAGGCCCTTGCCAAAAAACTTCATTAAGCATGACAAAAATGCAATACTTTAGAATAAACTCATATCTTTTCACTGAAAAAAACAGCTCGCCTTTTTTGGCCTTGTATTGAAATTTATGGACTTCGTTTTTGCTTATATTTTCTTCATTACGAGGACATTACATTGTTAGCCCTAAAGCTTTGAAGCTGTAGAGTCACGAAGTCTTGAGATCTTAAAAGCTTTGTTTACTCATTATTTTTTTTATATGGACTAAAATCAAATTGGAATTTACATAGTGAGTCAGTGGAAATTGGGTTACAAAAATAGAGATTAAACTGGTCTCCTGAAAAATTGTTTCAGCCTAAGTACATGTGACATGACGCCTAATTAGTCTTTTAAAATACTCCTAATTTGGGAATGAGTTGGCTAACTAGCAGTAGCACTTGATTACATTAGTAGTTTTCCTGTTGAGCAAGTCAATAGCCTAACTTATATTAAATCATACCATCAGTATCTAAATCAGTATCCCATCCACTATCATCATCGTCATCATCATCTTGTTCTTCAATTTTTTTACTGTCTTTGTCCATTCTGGCAGCTGGCTTACTAGCTTATTTAGCTATGATAAAAAATTCTATGCTATGCCTAGTCTAGGTAAATGCTTATGCCATTTTATAAAATCTTGACGATACGATATACAGAAAAAATTCCTGCAGATAAGATGCTCCCTAGGAATTCATTCTTTTGTTGATCTATAGTTTTGTTCAACCTTCCTCTTTTTTAATTTATCATACATATATATTTGTTTTTTTAATAAACTTTCATTCAAGCATATTCTATTTAAGTGCTCTTTTGCTCATTTTAGGGTGCCATTATGGTGGCCGAGAGTTGCCATTAATAAAAAACAATTAAACATTCAAAACAATTCAATTTTAAATGTAATTTTAAAATTAAAATAAAAATTCATTTCAATTTAAAAAATAAAAACAAATTTAATTTAAATCCAATCTCCATCCTTGGCCGAGGGCTGTCAAAGCTAATTAATATCGAATTTGTTTTTAAATTGATTTGAAATCATATTTTAAAAAAATTAAATTGATTTGACTCGTGGCCGGGCATTGCCAAAAATGGGGTTCAGGTATATGGTGTTTAATTCGACGCAACAAGGATAACAAAACATGGCCGAAAACAACAACAAACGTGATGCGAAGAATAGGAAAGAAGATTGGGCAAACTTTGCAGCTACGATGAAGGGTAAAAGATTAAGGCGAACTAGCAATGAACGAGAGGAGAAAAAGGTTGATCTGGGAGCTAACATTATCAGATCCAAGGAAATGATTGTGCAGCAACTTGATAGCCAGCCGTCTGGTGTTGCCATGAAATACAGGAAAGTTGGGCCCCAAGTCTTTGTGGAATATGATTACGACGAAATTAGTCTTGATAATATTAAGAAGGCTTGTCACAAGCATTTTTATAATGAATTACCTACAGGAATGTCATGTGATATCGTAGCATCACAGAATGGACCCTCATGCACAAAATTGTCCCATATCACAGACTTTAAGAAACTTTTTGTACGATTTGTGAAGGATAGTACAGAAAGAAGTTATGGTGCATTTTCATCTACTTCAAAGTCATTCTCTAGTGCAGTATATCAACGAAGTCCGTTTGAAGCTATAAGTGTGAACACCACAAGCAGATTGCCAGCAAAATCAGTGGCATTAACACACAAGACTAAATCCACTACAAAACATACGGCACCAAAAAGTTTGTCTATAGCTTCTATGTTACGCCTGGGAAAAGTTATTAAAACTGCACAAAAGCCACCTACTGCAATAGAAATGTATGAATTTGACATACACAAAATGTCATGGAGCACACCCAAAATATCCCACTTCTGTATTGAAGAAACACCACTTGGGCAGGGAGGTTTTCGAAAGGTTTATAAATGCACGTGTGAAGGGAAAGAGTATGTTTTAAAGAGATTTTTGGATTTAACTATTAAATCCATGGATGAACTTAATGAACATTTGGAAGTAAAAGAATCTCCCGAAACATTAGCAAGAAAAGCTATTCAAATGCATGCATTAGCATATAATTTTGCTGACCAGCTGAGATTAAGCTTAAGTCCTGAAATGCATAAAATTTTTGGAAATACGTTTTCCTACAACAAAGCCAAGCTAGGAAAAATAATTGGTGATAATGAATTTGTAATGATCGAAGACTTTATATGTGGACATTTTAGGAAGTACATCAACAATGATGGTAGTATTGATGAAGAAAAGGACGAGTTGGTTCGCAAAGCAGAATGCTTGGCCCATTTTTCTTACCAAAAGTCTAAAAAACAATTAATCTTACTTGATATTCAAGGATCAGGGCATACACTTTTTGATCCAGAAATAGCGACAGCCGTGGATTATATGGAGCAAAAAGAACTTGTATTTTGCATGGGCAACCTATCCGTTCATGCATGTGTAAATTTTGTGGCTTATCACACCTGCAATGAATATTGTAGAGCACTTGGACTGGAATGTTTAGAGTAACTATTTTTATATTTTATGTTTCCTACCTTCTGTTATGTTAGCACTGTAACTGACCGCAGTTAAATATGACTTAACTGAGATTGCATTTGGAGTATTAAAGAGTCTTAATTTTAAAGATACAGAAAGCATCAGCTAGGGATTTCTTATAAATAAATACTAGTAAACATTTTTTAGTTATTTTTTTTGTTATGTTCATACTTAATAAATAGATATGCTTTTACATAGTCTGTTGGGTCTAACGTTAATGAATCCAGAATCTGTTCACATTGTTTCCTAAAATCAGGATGCAAGTAATCATTTCCATACTGCAATACATTTGACAATTCTGCAACATTCTTTAGCTCCTCTTCTGTTACTTGAAAACCTAAGAGACAGATTAATTGGGCTAATGTTCTATTTTGTTCTTGACAATATATTTGTTATTAAATGATAGTATAGTATATAAAAATTATGTTCTTTTTAAAAGTGTACAATTTATGTTAACATTAAAGAAAAAAGAGAAAGTTCTTACCACATTCTTCTAACCCATATCTCTCTGGAAAATCGTAAATGTGGTTAGGTTTTCCTTCAGGCAACATTGTATTTCGCTGATATCGTATGCGATGTGTATTCCACACTATTTCCTTAAAATCGTCTAATTCTTTTTGTACAAGTGGAATCATGATAAAAGCCAGCAGGTCTCTAAAAAAAAAAGCAGTATAAAACACACCTTTTTATAGTTCTAGAATAATTTTATAGTTCCATTTTTGAGAATGATTTTTTTAAAAGATTTGCCTGTCACAAGAGTTATTGGAATCATAATGATTTTCTGTGATAAGCCAGTTTAACCCCTCCTTGAAGTACTTTTCAAGTCTTTCGTGCAGCTCCTTCCACCAGCGCTCAATCTAAAACGACAAAAGTGACCTTTGGATATACATATATACCTTATACTGAGTATAATTAAAAGTCATAACTTTTTAACTTTAAAATCACGAAATTTACAAATTCTCAGACCTTGAAATAAATAATTATACCTGGTTCGAAGTTGAAGGACCATAGTAAACAGAATCAGTTGGGTCAGCAAGATTGCCCTTATTATTACGTAGATATGCTTGCATAGTAGCCATCACTCCAGTTTCTGTACCTCTATCCATTCTCAAATATGATGGTAACATTCTTGTCTCGTATAGATATTCCAAAAACCAACGACCTATGATTTCGGGTTTGGAATTTGTTGTCCACACTTTGAGCCACAGCATTTTTCTACTGGCTGTATCCATACAGCCATATATAGCCAGAGGAAAGGTACTGTTTTGAAACCCCATTAGTTTATCGTGACCATCCACAGATAAAAACCAATTTGGACCTTTGGTGGTAAAGCATATTTTGGCTCGCTTTCTTTTAAACCCAGGTTGACGAGCTTCCAATCTTTCTGGGTCTATAGCATACATCATGTCATAAACTCTGTCTCTAGGTACCTTTATATCATATTTTTGTCGCATTTTATTTTGCATTGCCCTATATCCTAGCAATTTCCCTGGTCCATTCATCTCATTCTCCACTGCAGCCGTCACCTTGCTTATGCTAACTCCATAGTCAGTGTAATAAATATTAAAGTGTCTTAAACGTCTATCTAGGGTTCTAAGACTCCATTTGTAATTAGAGAAATCTCTCATCATATAGTCCATTATCTCGACTCGCTGCATGCCTTGCAACACATAAGTGCTAAGGACTTTTTTCAACTCGTTGTCGAAACGCCAACCATTTGTTACAAGCGCCATGTTTGTTTACACTTTTCCCGCGCAAGCTCTGCGGGGGAGTGTATTTATATAATGGCAGTTCCCGGCCAGGTCACAAAACAAAATTAATTTTAAAAATGATTTTAAAAATGATTTAGATTTAAAAATTTAAAACAATTTAAGTTGCATTTTATTTTAAAATTGTTTTCACAACCAATTTAAATTTAATTTTAATTTTTTTTATTAAATGCGTTTTTTTTCGTTTGGCAGCTCTCGGCCACCATAGTGCCATCATTGAAGAGAAGGTAAACAAATTAAAGCATGCAGTTGTAATTTACGGAACAATTAAGGGTGAACAGTGTACCTATTTTTTTTGTTCCGTTAAATACGCACAGTTTGTGTTCGCCATGCTGACTTCTTTTCTTTCTTGTTTTATGGTAATGTAAATTTCCGTCATTCCATTTTATTTCCCTCTTTCTATAGACCTTTTTGAATGTTTACATTTTCCGCGGTAAGCCCTTCTGGCTCTAACAACTGTGTGGCAGGCAGAAAGATGCGGAAGCTTGCTGAAGAAAGGTCTTTTTCAGCCCATTTCTTTCTACGGACACATTTTTGAGGCTTTAAACTATTATCGAGTGTAGATGGATAATTTCTGATTGACATATATTCATATAAAGTCGTAATGATACCGTCGTGCGAAGAAACAGACTAAAAAGGACCTCACTTCATCTAGCGCCCGCATCTTTTTGCCTGCCACGCAATTGTTAAAGCCGAAAGGGCTTACCGCGGGAAATGTAAACATTCAAAAAGGTCTATCACACCCTCAGAAAAGCAGTAACTGTCAACTCTCCTAAACAATTCCAGCTAGTTCAGCAAGTCGCACCCTTCCCTTTTTTATAATACATTTTTATTCCGAGATAAGTAGAGTTGGAAAGAGATAGATAGATGTGCATATTTTACATGGCTAGCCTCACAAATATCGAGGGATATACCCTGTCTATTATTTCCAGGAGGGGCCATGGCTTAGATGGAGAGACCTAGAGTATTTATTGCTCATTTTGAGCTACGCAGACCCAATTAGGGCCCGCGCTCTACTCTAGACAACTCCCGGCAACATCCAAAACGGCCCACACAGTGTGCCATCTCCCCAATTTCCCTCACATGGCTTGGGTTAACCCGGGGCTATGGTAACATTTACTCGCCCATGTTGAATCGCCGTCAAGAGGAATCGAACCCCGGTCTCCCGCACAGAGTACGAGAGCTATAACCACTAATCTACTAATCTACGGCGCCACTAAAGCAAAAACAAAGTGAGAAAGTATATATATACTTTGACGTATATACTTTGTACTTCCCTATCTACTCTATCTGGCTAAGCTAATCATCCGCTTTAGTAGAGATATGTAGTATGTTGTAAATCGAGTAAAGCACACGCAATATTATATATATAAATAGTGTTTCTGGTATAATATTTGTTTTGAAAAAAGGTTAAAAAAAGAAAAGAAAATTGTTCAACTGGGCTAAGCGCTTAGTACAGGTAAACCATATCGTCCTGTTCCGTATGAGATTCACCCATTGTACGAGGTTTGGCCATTTTCCGTGCTTGTATGGAAATTGGCAATTTTGTACGAAGGTGGGCATTACAATTGCTATACAAAAAATTATATATACAACGAGTAATTTTGTTCAGAAATGAATATCTAAGCATTGTTAAATATATATATTCACTAAGCATGATAATATCTTAAATATTCTGTAAATGTTACTTTTTAACAACCATCTCATGGTTGTACCAATCCAGGTTGGGCCTGGGCATGTCACCTACTTATATCTTGATTTTTCTGATCCATACCAACTTTGTGCAACTTAATAAACTGTACGAAGTTGGGCCTACTTTACTTCTCCTACTTAACGTGAATTTTTCCTGATTTGAAGCAACTTCAGCTATTAAAATAGCATATTCATCATAATTATCTGCATAAAATACGATGGGATCCAGACAGGAGTCTAATTGTAGTTCTCCAAAGAGATATCTAGATCGTAAAAATGTATTTTAGTTGAAAATAAAATATATATATATATAAAAAAGATAAGATTTTTAAAAAAAGTTGTTATCTTGTATTTTTGAAAGTTCCTTTTCTTGACAAAATTCGCCGCTGTACAAAGATGGCCAGTTTTGTGTGAAGATGATCATCCTCACCACTACGGCAAAAAAGCCCAACTTTGTACAGTGAATAACATTGTACGGAACAGCACATCCTTAAGGCTTAACCTTATCTGTATTCCAAAAATTCTTAATCACAACTTTGGTTTAAATAAGAACATAGGAAACAGCCTGTCATTAACACCAGACTGATGCTTAGCATAGGTAAACTGTGTCGCACATGCGTATAGGTGTAACCTGCAGACAGTGGTAAAGCTAAAAAACCACTCAGCAATTTTATTTTGCAGTAAAAAAGCATAAGAATTTTGATTTAGCCAACTGCATTTCGCCTACTGCATTTCACTACTTTTAATTTTTAGCCTGCCTAAAAAGCTAGGTAGATAAAAAATATATAATAATATACCAAACTGAATAAAAACTTAAAACAATAGGAATAAATAAATAAGGTGAGCTATAGTTAGCATGTGTAAGCAGGATGTTGCCTTGAAATATGTTGTCAGTTACGCCAATATCTTAAAATTGGTTTGTTTAAGATTTATACATGGCTAGAAAATGTGATGACAAGAGGGTTAGAAAATGTGTGGTGCTGTAGCTTAGTGGTTATAACTCTCACACTTTGACCTTATTCTTTGTGAAAAAGATTTCAAACTAGCACACCAGTTTGTGGCACTTGACCCTGTTACACCTCATGTCAGGCCCGCCTTAATTATTTCTGACTGTTATAGCCAAAACAGTTGCCTTGCCACTGCAAAGTGAAACAAAAGTTGTCTATGAATAAATTCGGCAATGTAGATGAAAAGACAGGATCATTTTTGTACATCTTAATAAAGCGCCCGTATTTTCAAGAAAACGCAAAGAAAATTTATATTATATATATATACATACAACACTGAGTAAATAATAATGCAGCTGTTTAGACAGCTATAAAAAAAGGGTTCCTGCACCTTAAGTCCACTCAAATTATTAAGTGACTGTCTGCAAATTTAAATTCACATGAAATATGAAGATATTGCTTGTCTGTAAGTTATTAAACGAATATGGACTGACCGCAAAACTTATAAACATTTTATAAATCAACTTTATCCTTATGGCTTTTTGTCTCTTTTATTGCAATGACCATTCAAAGGGTGCTAAAAATAATATGAGCTGGATAAGATGGCAATGCTTTTTACAATTTCATGTTATCTGTGTAAATCTAATTAATGCAAAATATGCCAGGGACATATGCCATCCTGAAAATGAATTTGTTAAAGCAAATATATAATGGTTAGTATGCATTCTGTGAAAATTAATCCACACAAAATACACATAATCTTTTTCCAGGTTTCAAATTAGAAATATAAATTCAGTTTGCAAGTAATTGTTAACCTTGGAGGAGAAAACCTCTTTGCAACTGTGGTTTAAGAATACTGTAGGCCACTTGCCGTTGATCTGGTGTTAATGGTTTTTTTGCAATAGCTGTTATACAAACTGGTGATACAAACAATTGATGAAAAATGGGATTTACAGTTTTAACATTTTTTTTGCAATGATTCACAGAGATGGCATTGATTCAAAATCTGTGGTTTCATTTGTGTTAACCATTATATTTTAATTTTAGATTAGAAGGAATGACTTTATTCACATTCACGTTGTTATTCCTTCAAGTTGTGTATGGTATGTATGTACTGTATATTATTAACTTACTTATAAAAGTTTGAGTTTGGTAAATTTATGAATCAAAATTAAAACTAATAATTCTTCTTAAGCTCATATAAGCCCTTTATATAGCCACTCACAAAATTTGATTGCAAACCAACATGCAGATCCCAAGTTATGGGGTTGTCAGCAAAAAATTAATAGATCTGAAACAAGCAAATGAGTGTTATTTTGGCAAAAAAAATTATGTTAATCAATTTACCTTTATAATATCTATGCATTGATAAAGTTTGAATGAACTTCCCTTAACAGGTCTAAATTAACTTATGACAGAAAAAGTCCAGCATCATTTTATACCTCGGGTTCCATTTAAATTTTATTCCTGCCTTGGTTTGATTAAAATATAGTAAAATGATGTGAAAATATAAAAACCTTCATCTTTGATATCACTATCACTATGCTTTTCTCTGTGTGTAAATTTTAATCAAAAATTGTTTTATTCTAGGGGGTATATTCTCCATAACAAAGGGAATTAAGGTGCCAAATTCTGGGGGCTGTATTTTGCTTAAAAAAATTAATTTCCTAATGTCTGCAATATGCTCAGCTTGCCAAGCTTTTATGAAAATGTTCAAACATGCTTTTACAAAAATTGCACAAGTTTTTTCTGGATTATTCAACACAATTTTTTCCCAACAAAGATCAGGTAATTCCATGAGGAAAACTAATACAGGTCCTACCAATCACGCGCAAATAGATTTTAAAATTTATGTCTGACATTTTTTTGGTTCTTTGTGTTGTTTTGGAAGTACAAGGGTTGAATCTACCACGTTTTCAATTCTAACATAAAAAGTAATATAGTATTTTTCCCTCCGCAAAATCAAGATTAACTCTGTAAAAATAATATTTTGCAGATATCTTTTTTTCAGTGTGTACATATATATATATAATAGATTTAAACTAGTTTTTAAAAATTTTATTTAATAATGCCGTTAACTGTCACTGATTTTCTCTTTCACCGGAAAAAGTTATTATATAATTGATTATAAAT
Organism: Hydractinia echinata; assembly: GCA_030067915.1. Taxonomy (NCBI): domain Eukaryota; kingdom Metazoa; phylum Cnidaria; class Hydrozoa; order Anthoathecata; family Hydractiniidae; genus Hydractinia; species Hydractinia echinata. The sequence continues at coordinate 1,771,106 of JASGCC010000050.1, read as the reverse complement.
AAAAAAATATATAAAAAAGCCATTTATTTACTTTTGTTCTTTAATTGTTTTTGAGGCCCAACAGTTGCCAAAAATCTGTTTAAAATTTTGTAGCTTCATGTGGTAACAAAGAAAGTCAGTATTCAACATCATGGAGTGAGGACTTTGTAGCATGGTGGAACTATGCTAAGTTTCCTATTGCTGCATTTGTTTTCGGTTCTTCAATGCTAACATGGCTTTTTATTTACCAAAACAAGCACAGATTCCAGGTAATCCTTTTTGACATACTTATACGGTTGTGGTGGGAGTATTGCATGCTGAAAACAATAAACCTCACAACATGGAACTAGCAACAACAATCTCTTATAACAATAACTTTTCCATTCATAGAATGAGATATGCAATATTTTTAAGAATTCACAATTGGAAACAAAACAATAAGTTCACTTTTTCGTATTCATCTATACATCATCTATCATCTATACGTCTATCTATATCTGTATTATTATTATATTATAGCTCATTGAAGATGCAAAAGAGGAAAAGGAGGCATGCATAAAAGTATTTTATGGAACTCAGACAGGAAATGCAAAGGTAAATTTGAATTTATTGTCCTCTTGATATTTATTTAGTGCGTTTTATGTACAGCATATTAAAAAAGTAATCCATCACAAGGTCAAACTATATATTGAGTCGACCCATAGTATTTAGCCAAAGAAAAAAGTCACAAAAGTCACAAAAAAGTTTAAGTAGCACCTTGTACCTGAAAAACTGAAAAATGGATTTTTGTTTTATAATTTGTGCTATTACCAAAGTTGTTTCCCCTTTTAGTGGGGATGAAAATAAAAAAGATATTCTTAAATTTAAATTTAGCAAACACTTGTTGTAAACCCGTTGGGATTATAAATAATATATCAAGGTGACAAAAATGATGTACAAAGTACCTTCAAATTTTAAGTACTCGTTTCATCCCTGTTTTAAGATTTTGAGATTTAAGAAATATGTGCCTTATTTGTCCGTCCCACAGACCATTAGATTTCTGATATTTTGTAGAAGTGTAGTTTTTGGAGTATTTATTCGGCTTGTATTCACCAAAACATTTGTAATAAAAATTTAAAAACCTCCATTGCGTCAAAACATGACATTATAAACCCTGGTTGTATCACTAGAGATTGTTTTTTCTCACAATAAAAATTAATTTTTAGTAACATGATGGTAAATACATCAAAACAGAGAAAAACAATAACTTTAGTATATTTAAAGGAAAAAATGTGATATTTTTTTGATGGAGTGTTTTTTCCTTTTTATGTGAAAAAATGGGGCCAGAAATTGATCATATTCTTTTGTTGAAAAAAATTTTCATAAGAGGAATTTTTAAAGTGTACAGTTGAGGGGCGTTTTTAAGTGTAGATTTTTTTCTCCATTTTGGAAATTCTTTGTTGTAAATATACATTTATTTTTATTTTTAAACAAGAAATTATCTCATGATTTTAAGATATTTCAATATATAGGTGGGTGTCAAAACAGATTACCGTAACTCTAAAAATCGTATTATTAAAATTATGCTAACATGAGTTGCAAAACTGTCACAGTGTTTAAGTTCAAAAATTGTGCCAGCAATTATATAGTGATGCTTGTAATGCTAATTGAAAAAGACTGTAAAATCAAAGATTGTTCTCCCTTAGTATTTTGCTGAACAACTTAAAGAGCATGCTTCAAAAAAGGGTGTCACTGTTAATATTTTCAACATGAAAGATTGTGAGCCTGAAGATACATTAACTGAAGAGGTTTGTGTTACTTGTCAATTCTATTTTTAAAGTGCATAGTTGTAAAAGATGCGTTGTGTTTAACATCACTAATTTTAGCATTGTTTTAGGGAAAACTTTCAACCCCCATTATACCTAACGAAAACACTATTTCCTTTTTATTACAGATTGATAGTAAGAACTTATGTGTGTTCATTGTGTCAACATATACAGAAGGTGAACCACCAGAAGGTGCAGCCTGGTTTTGCAAGTTTCTACGCGAAGCAAGTGATGATTTCAGAGTACAGAAATCCATGTTGTCAGGATTACGGTACACTGTGTTTGGACTTGGAAATTCTGTGTATGAAGACCATTACAATACGGTATGTTCAAGTTCTTTGAGATTAAAAATTAAAAAAATTTATTATTCACAGTAGCGTTGATGTATCTTGATCATTTCGATCAAGTAATAAATCAGAAGAAAAATATTGATAAAAATTTCGACTTATATGGTTTAAAAATACTAATATACTATTTAAGTGATAACTGTTTACCTGTTTAATCATTTGTTTCTATGTAATTTTAAAAAGGACATGAGAAATAATATTTTGTTTCCAACATTATTCTTTTATTCCAAAAATTTATATAGGATAGCCACTTAAATGTTGGAAACACTGTTATCAACATGGGTCCTGTGTTTTAAATGCATACATTAGGAATACATAAGGACATGATCAAAAATATGAGGCTTCATTGTGGACATTGAAAATTTGTGAAAAAAAATGATTTTGTCATAACTCACTCAATTTTTAGTTTAGTCTAATAAAAATTTCTCAGATGATGGGTACTATTGTACTTTACAAAACTGCGTTGGAAAGAAATTAAAAAATATTTTTCTTACAGAATTGTGATAAAAAGTTAACATTGTTAAACTTTTATCATATTTGTGAAAATCTGGATCTAATTATAGAGTCTTTTTAACTAAATATCTTTCCATATAAATAAGAATTAGAAAAAAAATAGATATTTACAAAATCTATCAGAGCATTGACAAAATATTGATAATTTAGTAACATGTTAATATTTTATCGTTATTTGTTTACGCTTGACATTTCTAGGTGTCTTTAATTGTTATATGAGACTTGTTCTAAATGAAATATCCAAGAATGTGTAGTTTAACTTTTTTTGTTTTCAAGCAATATCGTGATAAAAAGTAACAAAATCTGAACTTTAGGCTGTTATATTTTTATCACTTTTTTGTTTTTTAAGTCAAAAATCATAAATTGTGTTCTAATATGATTCTGTTAGTATTATGTAACAAGGGGAAGTGATTAGAAAATCTTAAAAAGATTTCATGTCACTTTTTATCATTTTCAAAGAAATCCACTTGTTAAATTTTTATAATTTTTTTGTTTCCTAGTTTAGTGTTAATAACTTATCCAATTTTGTTCCTACCGATATGGTTTCTTCAAAATGTTAAAGTTTTATCTTTTTTTAAAGACAGCACAAAATCTCTTTTTTAACAAAACTTGAAGTAATTTCATAAATGATATAAACTTAACACTACATGTCAATGTCCACAATTCAGCCAAAAAGAGCCTCATATTTTTGATCATGTCCATAAGCAATTTCCCTCACATGGTATGAGTTGTTTCTGGTAAAGACACTTGCTAAACCTTTTCGAGATGTAGACTTAACCACACACCTTGTAATCATATTTCAGAAATCTGACCCATTAAGTAATGGACCATTTCATTTCACAATGAAAAAAGAAATTTAACATGTGCTAGAAATTGTTGGTACCAGCTCATTCCAATAACAGGTCTGTGGTTATGTGCACTACAAAATAAAGAACTACATATTGTGTATTGCCAAAGCAAGTCTCGTTTCACCATACAACGATACTGTCACTGATTTTAACTTATGATTTGTTCACAGGTTGCTATTGATCTTGACAATTGGCTTCATAAATTATCTGCAAGCAAAGTCTTTCCAGTTGCATTGGGAGATGATAATGTGTCACGCAAAGGAACAAGTAAGAGTTAGTTATCAGTTTGTTCTTGCAAATGATATTGCAGAGTTTTTTGTTTTCTGGTTATTTTACACATCACCTTATGTTGGCTGTAAGCACTAGGCCACTGGACCATTGATAAGGTTTATTTTTAAAAACATATACAAATTCTGTGTTATGGAACCATAAATAGTGGACAAGCGTGATGGATTATTTGCCAGAATTTACCTTTAAGGTTGAGGTCCTGCTGGGAGGGGCTTTAAAAGGGGACTTAATAAACTTTGAGCTTATACAAGTCTATCGTTCAAAGATATTTTCAAGAACAGTAACAAGTATCATTGTTTGTTTTATCGGAAAGAAAATTTAATAATTTTTTTGAGACGTGTGTTGTAATAATTTCTAGCTCTGATAACACTTTTGTTGATGTAGGTAATCTTAGCGATGATTTCAAATCTTGGAGTTCATCCTTGCTTCAGAAGTTTCAAGACAACTCTCTTTGCATTGTGAAAAAAGTTGAAAGTGGAATTGCGAATGGAAATGGAAATGGAAATGGCATGGTAAATGAGAATAAAAAAGTTGCTGAAACAGAAGAAAAGGATATGATTTTGAAAAATACAGTAGGTGTTTGCTCCATGCATTTTTTTGTGGTTGTGTTTTGTCTTCGTTATTTACAGTTTATCTGATTTTCTTTTAGAAAAATTATGAATCAGAAAGTGATGATGAAAAAAGTGGAAGTTGTAAATCGTCAAACAAAGCAGAAGAAGGCATTGTCGATGTCGAGGATATAGGAAACATGATGAATGAATTTAAAAAAACTGATGTAATTAATTAGTATTACTTTAGTCAATGATTTGTGTTTAAGGTAACTCATGATTTATAATGTTTTTTTGCTCTTTTAGCACGCATACGATGAAGGCTTTGTAGGTAAGTCGAGTTTTATTTTTTGAGCATGCATAATGATAATTAAAAGATTGTATATTTGGCAAAATAAAAGATGCTAAATTTAATGCAAACAAATCGTTTATCTTTAATACAAAACAATAATAATTTTGATAAACGTTTATCTGTCAAACAAATCTTTCCACAATGTATATTCCTTGTCAGCTACCGCTTAAAACAAAAGTATTAATAAGCCTAACCAACGTTATGTTACCTATCTCACTGGAAGTTATGGTAATATTTCCTTTTTGCGTGCGTTTTCCATAATGGTTTATTTCAACGCATGAAACATTGTAGACCAACGTAATTTTAATATATAATGTAAAAATACTGTCACCTCGATTTACCTATCTAATATTAAGTTTTTATTCTAAATTGTAGGCGAGAAGACTGTTCCTGCAAGTAGAGAAATGGTGACACCCTTGTTGAAGAAATCATTAGAGAAACAAGGTACTGTTTTTCAGTTACTTTACACATGCAATACTATTATGAGCACAATTGTGGTGTAATCAGCACGTCTGAAGCCAACAAGCTGCTGTGAAGCCTTTTTTGTGACAGAACCAAAAACGAAAAACCCTGCTAAATATTATGTTTGTAAAGTAATGCACCACTGTGTTATTAAAAAATATATGAAGAATGAATCAATAGATCACAATACTTCAAAAGTGTTGGACTAATTCAAATGGAGTGATGAAATAATTGAAACTTATTTGCTTGCACCAAACTTTGTACAGATTGTGGTTTTCAAAAAAGCAAATGTTGTGTGTGATAAAGTTACAACCAAATGTATTAGAGCTATATATATAGACTAATATGTTTGGTATTCTAAGAAAATACATTAATAATTTTGAAATTCATGAAGGGTAGAATTTCTCAAAAGAGAATTGTATCTTTATATTCTCATGTTGATTAAAGATAAAAAATGTATGCACCAAGTCTACATTATTTAATATATATATACCGTAATGCTTCAAATAAAGAAAGGGGTCGTTTACATTACATTCACCTCTTCGTCATTGTCTTCGTCGTTGATGATGTTAAATTCAGGTGAAGCGTGGACAATGTGTTCATCCGTTATCGGAAATGGGTTTTAGTCAAGTCTATAGCAGGCGAGTTTTTTTTTTGTGGCGGGGGGGGGGGTGCTTTAGATGGGGCGTTTATTCGAAGTATTACTAACCTAAAAATCAGTCACCTGAACATATATGTTGATTGTAATGTTTAGGTTACAAACTGATTGGAAGTCATTCAGGAGTTAAAATTTGTCGATGGACGAAGGTATGCTTCTTCTTTCCCTATATTGATATTTTCCCTGTATTGATGTGTTCTGTTAAGTTTACCAACAACTCAACTCACATTTTTCCAAGTATCATAATTTGTAAGAATTCATCATGACAATTTTGTCAAATTATTTTTTCATGATGCAAAAGGCATATTCTAGGCTCGGTTTGAAAAGTATCGCTATGTTGAGAACCTATATTTGATTGTTTTGTCTAGAAACAATTATTTTTGTCTTTCCTCTTTAAAGATAATGTGTATTCTGTTCTGTAGTCAATGATGCGTGGTCGTGGTGGATGTTACAAACATACGTTTTATGGTATCGAGAGTCACCGATGCATGGAGTCGACACCAAGTTTAGCGTGTGCAAACAAATGTGTTTTTTGCTGGAGGTGTTGTTTTTCATTATTATTATTAATGTTTTGATCAAATTACCAGCGTTTGCGATGTATTGCTCAGATGTAGAAAAAATTACATACACGTTTTTAAAAAGCGTTAGACTTGACGATTTTAGTGATAGCTTTTTACACTTGCACACATGCACACACACGCAATTCGTGTTTTTAAGTTTGTATTTCTTCTAGACATCATACAAATCCAGTGGGAACGGAATGGAAATGGAAAATGGATCCACCAGAAGTAATCGTGAAAGGAGCTCTCGAAAATCATTATAAGATGGTCAAACAATTCCGAGGTAAATAGTGGTTGCTAATTCTTCCAGGATAGATTCGGAATCTTAAACGAACCTGGCACCCCATCAATGTGAAGTACATTTTAATTGTTAAACATTCGCATATTAGCAACTTATCACTCATTTAGACGTGTTTCATTTGTCTCTATTATCAAGTTGACCACACCTCCTAAAACACTACAAAAGTTTGAATTGTTTCCTTCTGTCTGGCACTGAAACAGAGTAGTAGAACTGATTTAGAGAGAGATTATTATGTTTGGCAAATTGAAGACGGAGTGCTGTATATTGCGCAATAATAATAGCGCTTTTGGCCGCGCTGTTTGTTGCTAAATCATTTTAATAGTTGTATTTGCGCTGCGAACTTTATAGTTTGTTTAATTATTTCGAGCAATGCATTTGATTGAATCACGGCTATTTTGAGTTTGTGCGTGCATTTCAATTTTTGCACGGCGGCGCAACGCTGTTGAATGGAAAGTGAACTTTATTCTTAAGCTATTCCCTGCACTTGCTCAACAATAAGACTTAAATTCACTAAGAATAATAGTAGCACCAGGATCTCTCGAGTAAATAATCACAACCAGCCAACGTTTTACTCGCTCAACATTAAGGTAACCCTTCCCATAAGTGTCATTAAAAATTAGTTGCGACATAATGGTTTAAATTTTTTTGATATCATATTCTTATTCAAAAATTGAGAAAATATATTTTGGGTGGTCACATTTGTTTTAGGAGTACCTGGTGTGAAACCGGAACGCTTTGCAGAAGCAATGAATGTGCAGCACTGTGCATTATCTTTAGTAGGTAGGTGGATGTTTCGGACGTTTTTTTTGGTTGCACTAATACTTTATGTGCTTGGTAATTGTTTTGTTTTTTATGCATTATACTTTAAGACAAGAAATGTTCGCGGCAGGAAAAGTTTTAAAAAACCGCGAAATTAAAATGTCGCGAATAATGGATTTAGACGTGAACCAGCAAATTAAAATGCCGCGAAAAATTAAAGTATACCACAAACAGCATGATCGCAAATTAATACTTGTTGCGCGTATTTGCTTCTGCAAAAAAAAATTGACAGGAACCTTTGCGAGAGTGTAATCTCTTGTAAATAGTGATGACGAAAGATAATTGCAAAGATCAGATGCAACAATTGTAACTATCTAAATGTAATGAATTGTTTCCTTAATTTGTGATTTTTTGTGAATTATTGCGTTCGCGTAGATTTTGTGAGGGAGCTTAACGTTTTCTTTGATCTATTTTTTATAAAGGGGAACCGATCATGTATCCTGAAATCAACACATTGATAGATCTGCTTCACAGTAAGAAAATATCCACCTTCCTCGTAACGAATGCTCAGTTTCCCGACGCGATCAGGTTGGTTTTTAATAGGTCTTTTTTTGGAATAATATATGACCGAAGGATAGATGAACGTGGAACTTATCGTTGACTTAAGAGTTCAAACTGTCTTGACAATGCTGACAAATTCATCAGGTCACGCAACATAATTAAAAAATAACTTAAAATCTAAAATATTGTTATAAAATCAGAAGAAAGAAATTTGGTTCTCACTGAATGTGAATATTCGTATTATTGTTTTTTAACGCAGTCTTTAAACCGCGCACAAGCTCATGCAAAGTGTTTAAAATAAACAAACATGAAGGATTACATGTTTTTTTTATATAAACATCACGCTTAACAGCATATTCAGGCTCAGATGGGGGATTTTTGAACATTCACTAAGCATAAAATAGGACCATTTCATCTTATCTATATATAGCTTACAAGGTAACGTTTAAGTATTTAATTTGTTTCTCCATTAAGCATAATGTAAGCATACTCTAAACCTGGTTGTGTTTGTGCAGAAGCATATCCCAACCTGATTCCGAACTTTCACTTAAGTTATTGTTTAACATGTAAATGTTAAACAATATTGAAGATATAAAAAAGCAATTTTCATTATTTTTGCAACATAATGTAAGGTTGAGTTTACCCTAAAATTTACCAAAATTAGACCATTAATTTGCACCTTAAAAATGATTTCCGGCAAAAACCTCGTCAGTTTTAAAACTTAAGACAACTACCATTATACTTTTTCCCTCGTTTAGAACATTAAAACCTGTCACGCAACTGTATGTTAGCGTGGACGCCGGTACGAAAGACAGCTTGAAGAAAATTGACCGACCACTGTTTAAAGATTTCTGGCAGAGATTTTTAGACAGTCTCACAGCTCTATCGGATAAAGTAAGTTCTGATTTGTGACGTACGTTAAATGGTTGACTCATGTTTTTTGCAAGTTATTCAAATATGCCATACGTGCTATAAAATAGTGTTTTAATATGTAAATTGTGTCTATTTCACGTAAATGAATGTCGATCTATAAAAGATCTGGTACAGGGGCAGTTATTTGGGCATTTTTTGAAATTGGCAGAGAGCACTAACCCGCCAATACTCCGCACCCGGAAAGTGCAACTTCTATATATATATATATAGGTAGATATGCTGAGCAGCGTTTAGAATTCGCTAGTCGCACTTTCTAACATGCTGGAAGTGATCCATGTCAGATCCATGAAAGTGCGAAATATCGCGAAAGGGAGTTGTGCTGACGTCAGCAACAATTAGCACGTTTTACGTGTTTAGATTGAACCAAAGAGCCAAAGATTTGGAGTCTTAAGTCCGCAAGTTCAAATTGTGTAGATCTGATGTGGAAACAGCCGAAATTACTACTTGTGGCCGCAGAAATCAAAATTTGCGGTCATGTGCCAACATTTTTCTCGCTGATTGTAGGTATTTCAATGGTGTAAGGGAGTGTTACCAAGAACAACCTGTGACACCAAGAAAAAGTAGAACAAATTCGAATACACTGAAACAAACTTTAGGCCTATCCTCAATATTTTAGGGAAGTAGATTTTGCAAGCTGAAAACGAACGAAGTAATTTTCCGGAATATTTTGATCTACACTTTTGTAAACAATTTTTTTTATATATAACTAGGGTCAGAGAACAGTATATCGACTGACTTTGGTGAAAGCTTTCAACGTCGAAGAAATTGAATCTTACGCCAAATTGGTTGCACTGGGGCAACCAGGATTTATCGAGATCAAGGTAAGTACGACCGCAGGGTTATGTGTTACGTCGTTTTAGGGTGGGAGACTGAGGAAATAGGACAAACCTACCAAGGATTTTAAAAGGGTCAGTGTAAATTTGTTTATCTATATATCTTAAGAGCTCAAGGATTTCTTGCTAGTTTTCGCTTGCGATATGTTATCTTGCCTTATCATTTATACCACTTTTAAGACAAACGGGTTTTCTTTAACGTTCGTTCATTTAAAAACAATCACACAGGATTTCTGTATGAAAAACAAACAGAGGATACCAACTTGTATATTTCGTTTAACGTTTTAGGGTGTAACATACTGTGGGGAATCAAAAGCGTCGACTTTGACGATGGAAAATGTTCCGTGGCACGAAGAGGTTTGCACGAATTTGATATAATTTATTTTTATTCTGTATTTTGTCTTTGTTGTGGTTGTTTACTTACGATGGACTGTTTCCTGTGTGTTGTTGTTATTCTTGTTGTTTTTTTTGTTGTTTTTCATGTCCATGCTGTTGTTGATGATGCTTCCTTTAACTGACTTTACCATTTTGTTTTAATTTTTTTTAATTTAATTCACTACAGGTTATCGGATTTGTCAAGAAACTGGCTGAATCACTTCCAGATTATGAGTTAGCTTGTGAACATGAGCATTCTAACTGCGTGTTGTTAGCCCACAAACGCGTAAGGGAATTTTGAGCTTTGTTTGTTCAAATATATATTAATCCTTGATATATTCACAATTACCTTCCCAGTTATGGGTTCCAACTGTTTTTGTTGCTGTTGTTGTTCGCTATTATCCCTGGGCAAATTGTGGTAATCCATGAATAGATTTACCACTGTTGAAGAAAGTGTTATATTTGAGAATTATTAAGAACAAAATTTTGCTTATTCGAATTTTCTGCGAAGTTCGAGTCTATAACGTGAAAGAAAATGTCAGCTTCGAGGTGCATCAAACGTATCTACGTGAAACTATTTGTTTATTTATAACTAGAAATATTTATTTTTATCTTAGCTTTGAAATTCTGAAATTTTGAGACATTCTCTGAAAACTCTGAAATTTTATGAAAAGTTAATCGATTTATTAAAAGGATTGTGTATTTCCTGAGGGAAATGCAATTTCGACTTGAACGAATGTAAAGCTGTTTAAGTAGGAATTTATTTGTTTAGTTCAAGATTGATGGCAAGTGGTGGACATGGATTGATTATCCGAAATATCATCAACTGGTAGGATAACTTGTGTTTTTTTTCTCTTTGTTGACGTATATTTTCTCCAGCATAAATACTGTGGACTCTCGATATAACGAACCAAAGTCCATTCTCCTTTAGCCTTAAGAAACTCTTATAAACCCTTTCTATATAACGAATCTAAAAACCTCGATATAACGAGCTCAAGGCACTAAATGTGTTTTGTGCATCATCGGTATCAATATTATGTTTCACAAGCAAAACAGTGCAATGTCATCCACATAAAAAAGTTTGAAACATGAGTAGAGCATGCAGTAGAACTAAAGCAAACCAAACTGTGCACTTTTATATATTATCTTGTCAATAACATTTTCATCAGCCATATTTTCTTATAGGAAATGTTTACGAAATGAAACAATTGTTAGAACCACTGATATCTCTAAGAGATCATTTGCTAGGTTTATGGAGACATTATATTGTGTAAAGTAAACAAAAACTAAAAAATACTGCTTTGATTCGAATTTGTTTCGATTTTGGATTGCATTTAAGTAGAGTTTTCTTGAGCACTTCACACAATGTGTTGCACTCAACGCTATAAATGTTCGGTTCCCTTCGCGGTTCGTTATACCGAGAGTCTACTGTATCAAAGCCATCAGAATTATCACCAAATCGAACATTTATTCGTTACACGGTCGCGTTGACTCGCAAATCGAAATAGTTATGCTAAATTTAAATCCTACGTTAATACAATAATAACCAATTGTTCCGGTCTGTGTCGCAGTAGCTTTAGGACATCGAGCTTTTGGAGTATAAAGTATTTTTAACTGATGTGTCGTCTGCATGCTTCACAGAAGGGAGAGTGATTGACGTTTAGCGAATCTTTTGGGTTCGCAAGTTAATCGTACCTTCTTTTTGGATTTCTGTGTAATACAATGTGTATAACCGTTTTTAGGTCAAAGATTTCACGGATTCTAACGGCGAGAAAACGTTTAAAGATATCGATTACATGGCTCCCACTCCGGAATGGGCTGTGTTTGGTGACGATCACCGTGGTTTCGACCCTCAAGAGACGAGATGGCATCGAAAGAAGAAGAAAGACATATCAGGCTGTTGAAACAGATAGGAATTTTACGTATTGCGCGGCTAATGTAGCGAAACCTTTGCTCTTGGTGAGAATAATTATCCAGGTCGAAAAAAAAAAACTTTGAAAGAGAAGTTCCATTGACATTTAATATTTGAAAACAAACATTGAACAATGTAATTGTTGTTAGCCGGAAATATTTTTCTTAGTAGAAAATTAGATATCTTTAACTTTCTCGTATATTCCCATTGGATGTAATCTTCAGTTTTGCAGAATAAACAACTATAGCAATTTTTAAAGCATGTTGACAATGCCTTTTTCTATTGAAATTTGGGATTCGATAATTTTCCTCTGATTACTATCATGTAGTGAATGAGTACACATGGTGCTACCATAACTTCCCGTTATTGCGTAGTTTAAATACGTTAGTTGTAAAAAATGTGGGTTGCAGATATTTTGTTTATTGTTTGAGAATGTTTTAGGACAAGAAGTAAAGGCAGAAGGCAAGTTTGTGGAGGAAGAGATTGCAGAATTAATGTTTTTGAATTTCCTTGCTTAAAATTCAACATTTATAAAACATAAACTAGATTTACATGATTTGTCGATTTATGGGAGGTCGATTTACATGAGTTCAACTGTAATACCTTGGCGACTTCCTTGCTTGGCGACACTTCCTACCTCTGGTGAACAGAAAATATATCGTGATGACAACGCGTTGTTTTCTTTAATTTATTTATGACAGTGTGTAACTAGGCAACAATTACAAAGAATTCTGTCAACTTTCTGTTGTTAAGTCAATGTGGTTATAATTTCAATATGTTAAATAGTACAGACTGTCTATTAAGTACTTTCTACGTATGACTAATATGTTCTTTATAATTTCGTTACATATTGTCAATAACTTGTAACATAGCGTAGCAGTATTCTATTTTAACTGATTTTTTCATTCAGCAATGTTGCAGTTTATATCTCATCTGTTACTGCGTTTAATACACCTACTGTAAGCTGCAATTAATCCACGTGTGACATCAATTGAACTCAGGCGATGGTTTCCTGCTAGTGCTTCCTTGATAAACTGCACAGAACGAGGTTATGCTTCTTCCATCATTTTCTAAATTAAGTATTGCCATCTTTTACAATACCTACGAGGATCACAACTTTCTTCCAACACTATGTTTTCGTTGCGTGTATCTTCTTCGTTTACCCATTAGGTCCTTTTTCTTCTCTGCATCAATGAGCAATGCTTCTCTTCTTCTGGCTGAAAACTCAGCGTCACGCAGATCGGTGACTGCATCTGCATCAAAGCTTCTTTGTCGAATTGGTTTTTCTCTACATTCAAACCTAACTCTAGTAGTCTGAGCAGATCTTGCTGCTTTTGGCTTATCCTTTTTGGTATCTTCACTTGCAGTTGTGTTTGCAGTACCACTGTTTCCTGCCGCTCCACTGCTTTCTGTTGCTGTTTCGCCCTTTTCCTGCTCGGCTTTGGTTATCAATTTTTTAATTTTAGTGTATTGACCACCGACAAAGTTTAATGATACTTTTAACATATTTTTCTCTTCATTGTTTACCTTCACGCCTTGCTGTAGTAGAAATCTGACAGCGTCGTAGTGACCGTGTCGGCAAGCAACCTGTAAAGCAGTTACACCTTCGCTGTTTTTTGAGTCAATGTCCTCACCATAACGCAAGAGGAATTTCAACATTTCAACGCAGCCTGTTTCAGCAGCTACATGGAGAGGAATGATTTCCTTTGAAGTTCTTCTAGATTGCTTTCTATTTCCATTTTGTTGGAACCGGGCGGCAAGTAATTCTGCTACCACCTTAAAGTTAAGATTCTTGATTGCGGTAATAATATCCATTTCTAAGTAAAAATATAATCTCAATTTTAATCTTAAATTTAGCCTTTTATTTGAAAGAATATATCCATCAAGACAAAAAGATAACTTTTCAAGGATAATTTGATTGTTTGAATATGATATATGATTGGAAAAAGAAAAAAGAAAACATTTCTTGTTAGGTTTTTAAGAATGGATTTTTAAAATTGAGAGACAAAAATGAAACAAGAAACCTACTTTGTCACCATAATAACCATGACGAGTTCGAAAATGTCAAGTAATCTGCTTCTGTTATCACTTTAACGTCCACAAACCATTCTATTTCATGGTTAAAATGTTTAAAATTATTAAATTATATTAAATATTGATACCGAACTGTTCCACTTTTAGCCTCATATCAAGGTGTGTAACCGGGACATTCTGGTTTCTCAATAAGCAGCATAAATATTTAAAATGATATTAGGTTTTTGAATAACAAGTTATATTTTTATATATTTCTAGATTATTTTTGAAAACCTTTCTTCCCAACGAAGGAGGAATGTATATTGTTCTAGTCAAATCAAATTTAAATAATTTCGTTAACCTTTTAAAGATTGATACATTTGAAAAAACTTTTACTTTTAAAAAAAGAAACTTTTGATGAAAAAAAAAGCTTTCGCGATATCGTTATTTTCAGCCTAAATTGCGAAAGTTGTGGCCCTTAAAAAGAAATTTTCGCGAATTTCGCCCTATTTGGCAAAAATAAATTTCGCGAGATTTACCAATAGTTCCTGATTCGCGTAAAAAAATTCCATGAAAAAAGGTAAAATAGCTCATTCGCAAAAATTTATCGACCATTATAGCTACATATATTAATACATTAATTAATACAAGTCCACATTTGCAGTTCGGAAGAATTTTATACCCTTGATTCTTCCGCGAAATATGCCTTTCAATATGCCTCGCGAAATTCACAATTTTCGAACTCTTGAAATTTCTCCACTTAAGTAAATCGCGAAAGTTTATTTCCGAAACTATACGCTTTTTTTTTATAAGAAACCAGTTTTGGCTACTGAGGCTCAAGTTTCTTATTTTTTTTTGGAATTTGAGGCTAAAGGTTTCTTAACAGTTTCTTAAGTTAGTAGGTCATTAACCCCCTGTACAGAACATCCAACCAACGTTCAAAAGCTTTGTTTGCAGAAATGAAGGGTTTTTTCTTTCTTAATAGTTCTAGTTTTGTCTGTTCTTTGATCAATTAAAAAAATTGCTAAGAACTCACTGTAATATTTTCTGTAATAGTTTAAGGTCTGGAGGAGCTTGAGAAACTGAGCCAAGCTAAGTTTCTTAATATTTTCAAATTTTGAACCTCAGGTTTCTTATAAGCGTGTTTCTTATAAAAAAAAGCGTGTATATTGAAATTTTATTTATTATGGAATTTCTTATATGATAGAAACCAAATCTTCATGATATCACTTTCATCCTTATTGCTTCAGGTTTCGTGTAAAACTGTTAACAAATCTTTAAGTCGATTCAAAATCATGTGGTTTCCAATCATTCACGCTATTTTAATACCTCTTTAAACATAAATAATGAACTATCGCGAAAGTTAATTTTGGCAAAAATTATTGAAATAGTCATTTGTGAAAGTTATTTCTCGCAAAAAAAATAATTTAAAAACAGACAATCGCGATTTTGATTTCGCGATTTTTTTGACTCAAGAAAGTTTCTTCTTTTAGTATCCATATTGTTAAAAATGTTTGGAACTGTTACGCTAAAATGTTTGGACGAGTTCTGCTATAATATCCGACAATAAAAAATTATAAGTAATGTAAGGCAGGGAACAAACTGCATTCGCACCATCCACAAAGATAGCCGGACTTTATTTCACCAGTTTGTATGGCAATTTATTTTTTCTAGATAACAACAAAGAAACTCATGCTATAAAAACTGGTGTGGTAGATAAATTTCAACTTGTGTAAAAAAATCAAGGATTTTAAATAAACAGCAGTACAAAACACGCTTTAGCATAAAAAAGTGTTTAATGAAATAACGACTAGATTGTGGATGCTTGAAATTTAAAGAAAGTGAAAAAAAGAAATAATTATAAACTGAGGAAATCTAAGAATGTTCCAAAAAAGTTAGGCGCTATAGGTCCTAAAAAAGGATTACTTCGCAGTGTTCGTTATGAAGAAGATACACAATTTTTTTCGCATGGGCAAGATTTTCATATTCAGCTCTTACATGTCAAAATGCTAAATCCATTTCAAATAATATTGCCAGTTAGATAAAAAGTGATTCTCAAAAAAATAATTTACATCTTTTTTATTAAAAAAGTATAGCAAACTACATATAATTACTCTGTAATTAAATGGACTAAAACGTTCACTGTCTCACACAACCTGAAAAAATTACAAAAGTTCTTTCCACACGCACACACTAACATCCGCCATAGTGTTCCAAATAAAAACCGTTATTACTATGTTACGCTCATATGCTTCAGGTGCATATCTTACACCATTGAGATAAGAAACTCGAACTGGCTTCTAATCGCACGATTCAGATGACTGCCAGGATGAAACAGAATCCTGTAACCAGAAAGAGTTTCCATATAGCAGCATCAACATTATTGCAGACGATCATATCTGCACACTTAGTTGTAAACGTTAGGCTTCTTCGGAAGCAATATTCTCTTTACTTTCGTTAAAATTTTCGATATCGACAACAACAAACCCAGCTTCTGATCTGGTTTCCATGTTTAAAAGTATATCTTCAACGTCCTCTTCATCTTCAGCTTCGTTCTGTGCAAAATCTGAAGGAGACAAATTTAAAAATGAGAAATCGTAGACTAAGGCAATCTTTTTTGTGTAGTAACTTTCGCGAATCTTTCACAAAAGTTGGCCACTCTCCAGCTGATATACAAAGTTTTCTTTTTACAAATAAAAAGTCCTAAAATCAATTTCCGCGAGAAAAAAATTGGAGTTTCCAGAGGAGACCGATCAGTTTGTGGAAAATATTTGATAATTTACCTCTTATCATTGAGATAAAAATATTTAAATCACCATCTTTTACTTAGTTTTACTTATAGCTACCCAAATATAGATACCCGAGTATTTAAATAATTACTGTAACTACAGTAAGAACTAAAATTTTCGGCGGAAAATGTTTCGGCGGAAAAACTTTCGCACACAATTTTTTATTTCAGCGGAAAAATTTTCGGACAAGATTTATGACGTCAAAAAATGTATGAGTAAGCCTTTTGGACGAATTTTAACCAAATTTCAAAAGTAATGATTACGGGAAATGACACAAAAAGAAGGCTAGAAGCATTTATAGTGTCATATATTCAATCAAGATCTAAAAAAGGGTCTTAGGATCCAACTTTATGGATAGAGAGCCTCAGCCAAATGTGAAAATAACGAAAATAATAAGTTAAAAAACTGCAGTTTTTATTGATTTTCTGATTACCCTATATATAATTTCTATGCACTGGTCCTTTTTAAAAAAAAATATTAGAAAAACCAAAATTTTCGGACAAAAAAAATATCCGAAAGTTTTTTCGTTTCTAATGTATTATCGTAAATCTTTAGAGGAAAAATGAACTAGTTGCAGCCATTAAAAATTCTCTTCTACGTTCTTCGGTTATTTTTCTGTTGCGTTTATTGGACAAACCTTGACAAACTGATTATTATGTGTGCAGGAATTTTTGCCGTCGTACCTATTCCTGGAATCTTAACACAAAGTTTAGAAAAGCAAACTGTAAATGCGACAGGTGATCCTACCCTTGGAAAAACTTCGCGGAAAATGTTAAATTACCAATAAAGTTTCTTCTCTTAAAGCAGATAGAGCTTATGAAAAATGTTACTTATTTCTTAGTGATCAATTACCTTTTGTATACTTCTATGTATTTTGACTGAAACTAACAAAACTGTTTAACTTCCGTAAGATATGTATTGGGCTGACCTGTAATTTGCGCGTTACTCAGGCACGAGTAATCACAATTCACGATTTTGCTCATAAGAACCATAAGTGAAGTAAAGAAATAATTACCTTTATCTAAGTGTACAATAATCTCTTCCATATGCAATCCTTCGCTTCTGTTCTCCTTCTTCTCACGGGGATCCAAAATAACCACTTCTTTTTTCTTATAAGAAACAACATGCTCCTTGCTAACTTCACCATTTGAAAGTTCCGTTCCCACTCTAATAAAATGGGATTTATCGTGAACTGAAAATATCTCAGAAGCTTGCAGAAAATCCTCAATGTCCTTGATTCTTTGACTGGAACCGCTATGGTCAATTCTTAATTCCAAGCTTAATTGGTGTATAAGCAATCTATATTGATCAGCTTTCGCTATTGAATAGGCATTGCTGACAATGTCGTTGATTACTCCGTCAAGAATCACAGTAACAAATAAAGCCATCACAGTCGTGTATTTGGTATACTGCAATTCCTTGTGACTGTCCTTGTTTGAAAAATGCATTATTAAAAAACCAATCAAAAGGAATAATACAAAACCGAACCAGGTAAAAGCAAGTGCAAGATATAGTTTTCTTCTATTGTTGGTTTGTTCCACGTCGTCTTTGTTTTTTTCCTTCGTTTTGATCCGTTTTTGTAATTCGATCACTGAGTTGTACTTCAGACAATGCTTTATCAGCGACACTAAAATGGATATTGAAGCAAGGCCCAATTCAGATATGCTCAAATGCAAAATGAGTTCCTCGTCTTTGCCTTCGAATTCTTCTTTAGCAAATGCAACAATGATGGCGGCAAAGGCGAATATGATGCCAATCCAGAATAAAATCTATAATCAAAATGATTATTAAAGGTAGGGAATTACTTCCTTTAAAACAGAAGTAACTACGCAAGACAAATAATTTTGTTAAACTTTAAGCAATATTAAAGTTCAGTGCGAATACCCAAAGGCATGATATCAAGACAAAAGTGAGCAATATCTAATAGACCTATTTCCATATTCTTTTATCGTTTCGCGAAATATAAATACCAAAATACCGAATAGCATAAACGAGATTAGTTATGAGCAAATTTTTAGTTTCCAGGAAGTAGTGCAGATATGGTTTGTTTACTTGCAATATTTGCAAAATTAATTTGTCAGATATATTGTTATTAACATTTGATAATATGAAATAATAGCTGCCAAACATTGGGCTGTTCTAATGGTTTGTTTATTATTCTTGGTGTTAAATGAGCTAAGGTATTAGCTAGCTTTGAATATGATAATATGTGTAGCTAGCTAGTTGGCTGACTTGTTCCAAACAAACGTGAAATTTCAAGCTGTTTACCGAAATGCTTGTCATGACAAACTTCAACTTTAATCAGAGAAACCAATGTGAAATTTTTTGTGAGGTCAAATGTTTGGTTTTATATTTTCACAAAATGGACTCTATGGAAAAATTCCATGCATATTATTTTTTGTGAATAAACAACTTGAACAATTCTGCAAGATTAATTTTAAGATTTTATACATATAAGCGTAAATAAATAAGGACCTGGTTTTTGGAAACATTAAGACTGTGCCAAAAATAAAGCAGATTTATAGCTGAAACTCAAACATTCTTATAAGAAAAGTTATATATTATTTTCCTTTTTTAAATAAAAACCTAAAAAATAGGGTGTCATTTAAAAACAGGGCTTTATTTCTTCAATATAATGGATATTTATAATAAGCTCTATGCTCCTTTGTTGATCCATCATGCAGCAAAGCTTATAGCTACAACCCTGCAAAAAATATTTGTGAAAATGTGATTAGAAACTAAACGTCCAGATTCTATGATTCATTAATTGTTATTATTGCTACTAAAAAGGTATTTAACAGTTTAACACGCTTGTTAAAGACACCGCTACTATAACATTAAAAAATATTAAGAAAAAATTGAATGTTGTTTTGGTAAATTTTCTTTTAAGCTGCAAAAGTAGTTTTACTTTAAAAGCAACGTGTCGGCAAAATATTTCTCACAACATAATCCCTATCTGTAAATTAAGTCTACTAAGATCAAACTAGTCTCGGTGTCCGTAGACGTTCTTACGTTTCCTTGTAGGCTATATTACAGCTGTTGGAGGCAAGTGCAATCCGTACATTATACTATGAAAATTAATCATTGAACAATAAACTGAACAATAAATTGATCTAACCTTCCAAGTTGCTTCAGTCTTTCGGATTCCTCTACAAAGAAGTTTAAGATTAAAAGGCTCCTTCCACAGAGCATCTCTTTGTTTCTTTTTATGAATAAGAATCTGATCCGATTGCTCATGGTAAGGATATCCATCCAAAAAAGCGTGAAAGTCTGTATCTTGAGCCGAATTAGTTTGTTGTGTCATCAGTACATCTCCATTCGAACTTTCCTGCACTTTCGCCAAATCTTTTAAGGAATTCTCTTTATCTGGATTGTTATCCATATTACTTGGTATTAATAAACCCTTGTTTTCTTGTTCTGTACTTTTTTTCTTTGCTCCTTTCACCTTCATCGTAGATAGATATATTTTAATCGTCAAACACAAATTTTAAAGACACAACATTAATTTCCAGCTACGCTGTAATAAACTTAAAACTTTACAACCATCGGTTTATTATGATAAGCTTTTATAAAATCAACAAGAGGCTCATATAGTACTTACAATGGTTTTAATTCAAAAGAAGTTTCAAGTGTTTAAATTATGGAGATATTTCTAACACAGGATTGAATGGTTTTATCTTCGTAGTACTGCATATAAAATTATGTTAGATGACACGCTATTTAATTTAAGAATTTACTCAACAGGAATATTCAAGAAAAAGTTACACAAAATGATATGAAAATCTTAAGAATATGTTATTTTCCTTGATTACTTTTGGTTTGGTTTTAATTCTTCGTAGCTAACTCATTATTTACATCCATAATATGATACCTTATCGTGGCAAATTTTATTGGGGAAAAGGGACGATTTTTTTGCAAGTTACGAAAATGTTCCCCGTCAAATATTTTCCCTGACGAAATTTTCCCCGATAAGGTATATAAGTTTTCCTATTGAATTAGGTTGCTTAAACAACAGCACCTTAAGTGATTTTTAAACCGGTTTGCGTTCTCAGATCCTTCAATCTTGAATGTGCTAAGATTATGCTGAAAATATATCAGGATGATTTTTCCGAAAAGTTGCGAATAATCACGTTAAAACAAAAAAACACTATTTTTGTAAAAAAACGCGTGTATGTCAATGGCTTATAAACGGAGCTTCTTATGCTTCCATGGGAAAATTTAAAATGGGAAAATCTTACGTAAGCAAATATCTTTATCGTCGCATATTTTTACTTCTCTCCAGTGACCTGCTGTAAAAACGATGTCGTAATTTTTCTATTATGAATATATTTCCATCTTTCTCACTATCCAACGCCGCAAATGACAATTTCCCCAAAGTACACAGTTTCTTAATCGTGTTTTGGCCAGAAAATGTCGTCCGCAAAACGATCCTGTTCAAGACACAATAAAAACCCCGGGTCATATAGCTTCACTTTCAATGAAAATAAACTCAATCATAATTTATATATCTGTTTCTTTTACAAACAAAAATACAATTTTAAATACATCACCATAATATATGTATTTACTTAACCAACTTTAAACAATATTATGAAACATTTCACATTCTCTGGTCTGTCAATAAATACGTCACACGACCCTACCTAGCGTTACCATGACAACTATAGGTTTTTATGACAACACTACAATTTCAACAATGTCGGCTTCTTTGTTTTAAAATGCTACTTACAAAGAACAGGACAATAAAACTTTCTTTAAAAAAAAGTCTTTTAAATACAAATAATATTTCGATAACCGAAGACGATTATGTATCCTTGTGAATCTAACGTTGCCACAGCGATGTACTTATAAATGCAATTAAAGAAGTGAAGCACAGGTGATAACAGAGGGATGATGTTTGGTGCAACATTATCTTGTAGTGTTTATAAAATCTCCATGCCATTAAATCATGTACCTAACAATTTATTACTGAGTATTGTGTTTCACCCGGCTGAAGAGAACGCCGGTGGGTTACCCCACTAGAAAGGGTAGTATTGTTTTAGCCGGTATTAGCATTATGCAGGGGTGTTTATGTTGCTGGATAGGATAGGATAGGATAGGATAGGATAGGATAGGATAGGATAGGATAGAGAAGGTAGATTACTATAGAGGGTATGTGTTACTCGCCTGGATAGGGTGTAGATGTGTTACCCAGCTGGAGGCGGTTAGAGGTGTATTAGCTATCTCTAGAGGGTAAGGCGTGTTTCCCGGCTTAAAAAAGAGGGGTGTGTATAAGAATCCAGCTGAAACGGGTAGATATTTGATGGTTAATTGCTTGTTTAAGTAGACGAAGACAACTGATACTTTACACCTAAAATTGATGACTTTGACCATTATAAAAAACGCTTGGAAGCGTGGCAGGCGTCACCTTGTGACGTCATTAAGAAACAGGTCGTGTGTTTTTTAAAAGACAACTTTACGAAACGGAATATAGACATGTAACGTAATGCAAACATTCCTCGGAGGCGAAACAATTTAATCAATCAATTAATCAGTCTAATCTGACCATCTCGATTATGGTGCAGATAAGCATATTTACATACGTAATGAACAAACTAACTAACGAACGTATAATGAGTCAGTGGTTGTACCCCTTAAGTTCCCTGCTGAAGCTTGGACAATTTTAATCCGTACGGTATGTGTTGTTTAAATCATGAGTCGTCTTATTCATAATTATTAATCATTTAAAACATTTCATTATTAAATTTGTTCAAACGCTTGAAAGGTCGATAATTTTGCTTTGCAGAGGTCGATTCACTCATTACTATCTTTATCGTCAATATCATCTGAATATCTTTATGCAAAGACATTTATATGATTTTTTTGCCAACATTTTGATGGCTGTAACAAGCCGCGCCAACTCCAACATGTTGACCCTCAATGTCGGTGACTGATTTGTTCGAGTCTTATTTAAAGTTTTTCGTTATAAACATGCCATTCCTTCTCCTAGATCAATGCCAAATATTCTTATAGATTCTATTGCAATACACGCTTTTTTATATAAGACTACCAAAATTCTATCCAGGCTGCAGATTATTTTTATTTCCATATTGTTCTACACAATAGACCTATTGTTGTTAATATGAAATCCCATAAAGCATACTATTTTTTATTTTCATAATCCTTTATATATACCTTTACATTTACCTTAACCAAGGAGGTTTAAAGAGAGGTGTATGAGGTGTATGAGTACCTTCACCATTTCCTTTATCCCTTTACAGTGAAGACTAACGTTGTGCACATTTAACGGCTGTTAGCACTGTACATACACGCTAGCTCGGCCGTTAGCCTAGTTTTCTATTCATCCAGATTACCCCCAGGCGCGCGTGTTTCACGTCTCTAGCACTGCCCCTCTACCTTATTGTATATTCGCTACTCACAAACTGTACATTACGTCACTTACCCGAGGCGCAGTGGTGCTCTCAACCAATTAAAATCTCACCATTACAGGTGCCTTTCACCTACCAATTATATTTACCCATGAAATCGCGTGACTCAGTCTTCTTTAGCAACGAGAAAGCACATTTTTCCCTTTCCTTTTTCACCTCGCTAATCATCGCACGTGGTTTGTTATCGATTACCTACCAAATCTGTTAATCATGGCCGACAAACAAATCGAGAAAGAAATATATAGAGGTAACCCTTCCGTTATAAACAGACCCTTCAAAATGACCGACCGCTTACGCCAGGTCGGGTTGTTTTGATTCTATCACGGATCAATTTCACTACCCGAGCAGAAAGCGGTATAAGAAACAAGGCCTGTGCGTCTGATGAAGCCCTTGTTTCTTAGGTCATCCCTTCACCCACACAACATCCTTTCTCTACATACGATACTTCGAATCCTCCACTGGAGAGTAGGGACACCCAATCAAAAAACTTTTTAAACCTCCTTGCCTTAACGTAACTGCTACGAATAACGTAAGTATACAAAGATTGTTTATTGTCAACGCTAACACAAAATAATCCATAGACGAATGCTATTAACGCTTTCCTTAACGCAAAAATGGAGACCGCGAACAATCTTTGCATTGTACAGTTATTGTTACGTAAATGTAAAGAAAAAACGATTGGTCATAAACACAGTGATTTTAAAAAGCAACTCACCCCTTTAATAAACCTTTCATCATTTTTGTAGATCCTGTTTTCTAATCATATAGCGCTGGATACTTTCATCGATCTGCTTCAAAAAAAGCCCAGTTATTTTGTTTGTTTTTTTCTTTCTTAAACTATTATTTTTTTTTATAAAATCGAACTTAAAACATTCGAAATTGATAGAAATACGTTCGAAATACCTAACGCCTGGTTAAAAATGTGTCTAGAATTAAACTGATTTCATTCTTGACGCACCTCGCGTTAAGGCTTAACGCAGGAAGGAAATGCTCCATTCTTGACGGACCTCGCGTTAGCTGCGTCAAGACTTAATGCGATGGCGTGTAGCTTAACGCATTCGTTACCGACAAATTTCTCGCTAAAAAATACGTTCATGGTCTAGTGGGTACCAGGCTTAAGACAAACGCTTAATTTTTGCGTTACCGTTAAGTTTCATGCGGTGCGTCAAGCGAGTTATCTAGTGAGTATAAGGCTTAAACGTTCTAATATTAAATGTAAGGTTGGAAAGCTAGTTTTCATTCTTGACCGTAGCTCCCAACTTTCAGTATTTGCGCATGTGTTGTAGAGTGTTTTCTCTGGTAGCGGTGTCAGTATTTTGGCAGTTTCAGAAGATGTCAAGCGGACATTTTTAAGCAGACATTTTTTTAACAACCAATTTAATTTTAAAAACGTTGCTGTATTTAGAATTGGGCATCTTGAGTGCGGACGTCGAAACGCTGTGATCGATGACGACCAAGAACGCTAAACGCCAGGACGCATATTAGAAAGCGAAAAGGAAACTCTTGCAGAAATTGAGATAGAACAGAATTCAGCCATAAAGTTTTATTAAGTTGTTAACTCGCAGACCTTGACTATTCCGCATAAAGTATATTTGATAAGTCACTAAAGAATATTATTAAATCTCTTCGCCATTTTATATTTTAAAAATCAATAAAGAATATTTATCACGTATATTATTACAAAACCTTGTCAAGTCATTTTTAGCGGATGAATTGACTATTTCGCAATACAACACCATATACCAATGTCAAGACCGCAACGTGTCAAACACGCTAAAACACACAGAATATAAGTTTAGCGCAAGCAGGGAATTTTGATAAGATGCAATTCAGAACCCAGAGAACTCCTTTACGTGTGTAATAAAAAAATGTGACTATAACACTCTTGTTTCCAGGGATTTTTGTCCTTTTGATATGAGAAAGAAAGGCAAAAGAACTTGGAAGCGAGGGTGTTATTTAAAAGATTGCATCTATTTCTATTTTCTGTTAAAAACTCTAAGCGTGCCCCTAGCCTTAACCCGTAAGTTCTGTTCTATGCGTTATAAAACGTATCCGTTCGCAGGGTAATGAAAGTTTTCTGGAGGTAGATAAAAATATTTTATTACATCCCAAAAGCATGATATTAATAAGCAACATAACTGTATATCGGACTTTTAAAGTGGACATATTTCGGCGTTTTAACGCAAATTGATAGAAGTTGAAAACATTACACATCAATATTAGATAAACTGAATTTATACTTCGAGTTCGAGACTGCAAATTACATCAAATCTACAGTCCCTCTCAATCAACAACAATGCATAAAAATCAGTATCTTTCTTATTTTAAGCTTCAGCATTCAAACTTAATGAGATTGACTCTTGTTGCAAGCTGTTAAAACAACAGATCCTGTTGTCTTATCAAAACGCACCTTAACTCCATCTGTGCTAAATGCTTCAACGTGTGAAGCTTTTACAAAATGATGTTTCTCATGCAGAGTAAACAACTCCGAAGAGTCTAAAAAGTCTTCAAGCTCCTGGATTCGTTCCTTAGAACCTGTTTGCATCAGATGTGTGTTTAATTCCAGACGTAACTGATGTATGATTAATTTGTATTGATCTGATTGAGCTTGGGTGTAAGCATCACTGATGACATCATTAATAACAGCATCCAAGACCACAACCATAAACAGAGCGATCACTGTTGTAAATTTAGTATACTCCAATTCCTTGTGACTGTCCTTATTATATAAATGCATTATCAAGAAACCAACCGTTATAACCAGTATAAACCCGAACCACATAAAACCAAGGATCAAACACAACTTTTGGCGATTGCTCAAACCGCCACTGGTATTGTCTGTATATTTAATGGTTCTGATTTTTTTCTGCAGCTCGATAATTGAATTATACTTGATGTAATGCTTCGATAATGATATTAAAATTGATATGGCTGCCAGGACAAGCTCGAGAACGCTTAAATATAAATGTAAATGCTCTTTCTTATCTTCATCTTCATTCTTCTTGTCTTCGAATTCTTCTTTCACGAAGGCAACGATTATTGCACCGAAAGCGAATGTGATTCCAACCCAAAACATTACCTTAAAGTTGTTCAACAAGTGCATTAAATTGAGAAAATTTCCAGGGATCCCTACTACTACCCTAAGTATTAAATAGACATGGTTAATCTTAGAGGAAGAAAAAACACATCTGGTCGCTAATCTATGATTCGACAAACCACAGACCTTTTGGGACTGAATATTCTGTAAGAGAAAATGGTGTGGATTTGCAAGAACCTTCAGGAAGAATAGCCATTAACACATTTAACCAGGTTTTTACAAAGCACCATACACTACCCATCAAATTTGGAAGTTTGATTTTTAGTTATATCAAGTTAAAATGACTTAAACATCAACAGCAAATAGCATTCTTTCTAGATGGACAACTTTTTCATTTAACCAACAGGAACGAGTTTAAAAGTCATCATTTTAGATTTCGGCACTTTTAAAAAGATTGACTTAGCCCTTTCTAGGAGAATTTGTTGTAAAGTACGGCAACAATTACTATGCGTGAATGTTAAGAAACTGTGAATACTTTTTAAGTGAAATCATGGCAAGATTGAAAACAATTAGCCAAAATTTTTGGTTATTATTATTTCTGGCATTTATCAAGCAAATTATTTTTTTTGCAAGTACACATTCAAAACGTTATAATTACATCTTCCTATGTATTAGAACGAAGGGTTATATGCTAACAAGTTTGTTTACAAATTATTTTACCTTCCAGATGATTTCATCTTTGCTTGCGCTTGAACAGCAAGTTTGAGGACTTAGCAACTGTCCCCATATTATTTCTTTCTGCTTCTTTTTATGAATAAAGTATCCATCAATATTTTTCTGATATGGAAAGCCAGTCATGTAACCATGGTGATATCTATCCTGTACATCAATGGAAATTTCTTCTTTTATTGGAACTTCATTGATTTGTATTTCTATCTTTGGAGTTTCATCGTAAATTGTGGACAATTTCTCTTCCATTTTAGCTAATGATGAGAGAAAATAATGATTGATTGATGTATTTATCTTCTCCGCCATGTTATATGTTGAAGTTGTTAATTTCATTTCGCGCTCAAAAGAGTTATTAAAATGCGCGGAAGAAATAAGATAAATTTTTTGTGATTGAATAACATTAAAGGAAATCAGAAGTAGATTGATTTAGAACTTGCGTACTTCTTCAACACTTTTTTTATTTTATTCCATTTCCTAGTATCTTGCTCGCGTTGTTTTAAATTTAACCTCTGGCTTAAACATTATGATGAATTTTATCAGAGTTTGTTTACGTGTTTACAAAAATGGTGAGACTTCTTATAGAAAGGAGATTAGGGGGGTGGGGATGGGGTTGGGAGATGCTTTTGGGGTAAGACTGACAACATGAAAGATGGTACTTACAGAGATGTTGATAAACAATTATTTAAACGAGTTACTCACAGTATAACTAACAATTTTCCATAAAATTTCAGTGATTCAAGAAGAACTGAAAAACCAAAACAAACGAATGTAAATAAATATGTCACGCTACCTTTTACTCAGCGGTCAAACTTCATCTGTCTTCTAAAAAATATTTGTGTACATGTTATTTAAAATATATATTTTAATGTTCATCAAATTTTTATAAATGCATTTTGATTTTAAATTTCAAATTTGATATATTTATTCAAAACTTGTTTTTCATTCTCGCAGCATATTTATAAATATTTATATCTTAAGTTATAATATTTTAATTTATCATCATTGGAGCAGAGGTCATATGGACATCATGCGGACATTTAGTTTGTCATAATTTAAAAAAAGTTTCGAAATCAAGGAAATAAATTTTTGCGATGAACTTCCCTTTTTTGGAAAATCAGAGCTTTTTTTCAAAACGTTTTTTCAACGTCAAAATTAAGCTTTAGTTTGCGTTGAATAAAGCATAGAGATATTATTAATTATTTATTTTAATAATATCTCTATGAATAAAGTGAACAAAAATTTATTTGGGGATACAAAATATTTTTTGGAGACTTTCTCTAAAGATAATTGTTTTTTAAAATTTATAAAAGGAATTAATAATTTACAATCTCTTTTCTGTGCTACACGACAGCAACAACAAATCACAGTTACACTTAGGTATGGTTCTTCTGAAGATTACCTTACGAAGAAAATTGTTGAGAACAATCCAATCATGTGTAAATCCCAAAGCACTAGTGAAGGAGACTGCGATTCAAGTTAAAAATATGCTCGATAGGAATCTAAAAAGGCATCCGGGAAAAGTGACATCTAAGGTTTCCAATTTAGAAGAAACAAATTCAATAGAAGCTGTTATATATATGAAAACCCAGACACCTACTTTGCTACTACAAGAAGTACTTGTTTGGATTCTGTTTTGAAGTGGCATGTAAAATTTAGGACATTAGCTTTAGAGATTGTTGTATTTATAGGTCCATAACATTTAACGCAGAAGTGCCAAAAGAAAGAAACATTCTCACCTGAGAGTGTGCTTTCTTCCGTTTAGAAAAAGGGTTTTCAACGAATTTCAGTGCACCACCGGAGAGTCGTTTTCAACAAATTAATTGCACCACCAGAGAGGAATTTTTAACGCATTACAGTGCACTACCCGAGAGGGGGATCTACCGAACTAAAAGACATCACCACAGAGAGGTTTCCGCGACTATAGGTTAAATCAGAATGACAGTTTTTGCATAAGATATTTACTTGGAAGTTTAAAATAAATTTAATAATTTGTGTTTAATAATTTTCGCGTGAATTAAATTTTTCGAATTTTGCGAAAGAAGAACATAGAATAACATTTTATTTCTTAATTGACACCGTTTTTCAAGGCGTTTATGTAAGAGATATATAAGTAAATACTGTTGAAGTTATAATTCCTATACAGTGGACTCTCTATAACTCGAACCCATATAACTCGAATCTCTCCTTAACTCGAACGATTTCGCTGGCACGGTGGGAATTTCCTAATAAACTCTCATAAAAAACTTTCTATTACTCGAACCCCTATAACTCGAATCTCTCCTTAACTCGAACGCTTTTTTTCTTGTCTCTTCGGGTATTTCTCCTCTATAACTCGAACGTCGCAACATGTATCTGGAACTTTATATGACACAAGCAGTTTTTTGCATTGTTTTGGCTCTGTAAACATAAATAGATTCTTTGGTATTGAAGTTTTACAATCATGGTGTCTGTTGATGCTGGGACAAAACGTAAAGCAGAAAACAAGTCCTGCAAAATAAAATACACAGCGTTAAAGGAGTTGGAGAAAGGAACTGCTCCAAAAGGTGCTGCTGCCCGATTCGGTGTACCTAGCAGTACATTGTCAACATGAAAAAAAACAAGGACAAAATATTCAATCAAAATAACAGCGGGCAGTTATCAAAACGAATCACGCTTAATTGGCCATTTATACAAAATTTATACAAAAACTTGGAAAAACTCCCAACTCTCTATTACCCGAACCTCTCTATAACTCGAACGGTTTCCGATTCCCCGTGGCTGTACGAGTTATAGAGAGTCCACTGTATATAGTATAAAAGAAAAAAAATGAAAAAAAATCTAAATTTCGCGGGAATTAATTACTATGCCAATCGCGTCAGAGCTGCTTTAACGTCTGGCTCCGCAACATTACACAGTCGTAAAGCATAAAAATAGCCCTGTGGACAAGTTGCTTTTAAAAATGGGCATTAATTTCAAAAAATGACGATACATATTTTAAAAATGACCCATTGTATTTTAAATGGCCATATATATTTTAAAAATGGCCATCTATTTTTTAAAAATGATAACGTATATTTTAAAAATGGCCATACATATTTTGAAAATGACATTGCACATTTTACGGTGTTTGGTAATAATGTTATAATTGGTGCGTTATATATTTCGCCACGGCTTTTTATGTTGTCGCGCCAAACCATGTTTATCATAAATTACTAATAACAATGCATTGTGGGTTGATACGAACTGCTGAAAAGACGTAGTGTTTTAACTAATCAAATCATAGTTTTTTAGTTTTTATTTATACACTATTTTTAAAAATGAAATAAAAGCAAATTTAAACCTCGAAAAAGATTCTCAGTTTATTGATCAGTTCCTTAAAGTGACAAGGGAGGTTGTGTTAGAGTCGTTGTTGCCATAAAGTTTTTCTTTTTTCAAGGTTGAAAATCTTTTTTATATTTTTTGATACTTCGCGAGTCCTACCACTTTTTCATATTTATTATGCATCTTATTTTTTTTAGATGACCGACAGAAAAGCAGTTATAAAAAACGCAGACATGTCTGAAGACATGCAGCAAGATGCCGTTGAATGTGCCACCCAGGCTATGGAAAAATTTAACATCGAAAAAGATATTGCAGCATACATTAAAAAAGAATTCGATAAGAAATATAACCCCACATGGCATTGCATAGTTGGAAGAAATTTTGGATCATATGTTACTCATGAAACGAAGCACTTCATTTATTTTTACATGGGTCAAGTTGCTTTTCTGTTATTTAAATCTGGCTAGATTTAGACTGTATGTCAAGATAAATAGCATTTTGAATATCTTTATATTAAGAAAATATTTTTTTCCTTAAGAAAGGTGTTCCTAATGTTTACATTTTCAACTTATCTTGTGGGATTATTTGTAAAATAATGTAATGTAAATTTGTAAAATAATAAATTGATGCATATTGCATATTAATTATACTAAAAAGCTATATATAAACAATTTCTTTCCTCCGTATAAAATACTGAGGCATAAAATACACGAAATGCCAATCACAGATAAGAAAAACACCCATTTTGAATTATTTTGTGTCTCAGTGTGGTAATTGAACATTAGTGTCCATAAACAACACAACATTTGATACAGTAAATACTTCAACACCCCAGCGGACTATAGGAAGTCTAGTGTTATACTATGTTTTTTTGCACTGTCTAAGCATTTAGTGCTAAAACAAGGAAGGTCTATTAAAAGTCATTTTATAGAAAGGAGATTAGGGGGGTGGGGATGAGGGTGAGAGATGCTTTTGGGGTAAGACTGATAACATGAAAGATGGTACTTACAGAGATGTTGATAAACAATTATTTAAACGAGTTACTCACAGTATAACTAACAATTTTCCATAAAATTTCAGTGATTCAAGTGCTTAGTGCTAAAAAAAAACGAAGGTCTATTAAAAGTCAATTTCAATCCTTTCATGTTAGTTCTGAGGATAATTTTTTTTCACAATTTTCAATATTTGATCTAATTACCGCCCTCATCTTTTTAATGTCCGTACTAAATTTTAAAATTTATTCTCTTAAGATATATGTTGCATGCGTAAATGTTTTCTCGCGATACAACAATAGAGAATGGGTAAGACTAAAAGGCAAATGAATTCTCTGTTATAGGCTGTATTCTATGTATTGCAGTAGAAGGGGGTAAAAATAATTCTGTTGGGCATGTTCCGTGCCAAGTTCACAAACGTATGTTCGCAGCGTATATGATGGCTCCAATCACTACACACGTGTAAAGCCAAACAGTAAACTTCCAATGTGAACAAAGTGCTTTGCTTCGAAATTTAGTTTTATAGCAAAATCTTGCATGTATATTGTCAATATAAATGCAACATAACTAAAAAATAATTTTTCTTTACCATAAACGTGGCCTATCATTCAGTTATTTTGCCATCAGTTACAGTGCAAAAACTTATTCGGAGTGACAGCCTGTCCATTAGGTACCCAAGAGAATAAATATATGCTTAGAATTATAAGAGCCAGGAGTATTTCTTAGTTCATAAGCAGGATGACGATCAGTCCGATTATAGGTCCTCTGTTTTTTCAAACCCAGGTTTTATATCGTACGCTATAGGGTCATGAATCAGCGTAGATCTACCGAAATCCATTACTTTAACATAGGACCTATCACGACGTAAAACATTTCTACTATGCAGATCATTGTGTACAATGCCATGGTTTGTGTAATCCTTGAACAGTTTTGCACAGATGGAGCAAAATTGAAATTTATTGATTGTGTGATGATGAATCACCTAACATTACATCATAAAAAATTGGTGATCCACTGCCATCAGCATTCAAAATTAATTCTATGTTATTTTTTTTTGAGATTTCAAGCCGTACCAAAAGTGAATGGGAAATTCGGACGGACTTCCATTACCAACACCAACTTGGCTTCGGCTAAAATATCCGCATTTGACGAGTGCTTTTATAAACTTTTTATACGAAATAAGAGGGGACCCCATTCTTCCGAGTTTTAATCACCTATGGATCATCCGCTTGTAAATCTTGTGTTGGGAGGGGCTAAGTCCATGTTGTTTCGAAGGAACTGAAAAGGAGGATACTTTCATGATTAATATGCTAAAACTCTTAGCTACTTTAGGGGCATTAACTTTCGCGGGCATTAACTTTCGCGTTTTTCGCGTTTTTTGGTCATTTTTGCGAAAGTTTATGCCTTTGGAAATTCTAAATCATCAAAACGCGAAAGTTTTTTCACGCGAAATCATGGATATTTTTCAAAACGCGAAAGTTTTTTCACCATAAAAAAAATCATAAAAACGGTGCAATTTTCAAAAGTAATGATTTATTTCTACTTTAATCGTCGTCAACTACAATAACACTTGGTGTTTTTTTCTTCTTTGGAGCTGCGAGCATTTCTCGGATGTCCCGATTGTTTGAAATCAGTAGTGAAAACAGTATGCTTGTGGATGCAGACTTTTTCTTCCTTTTGCCGGGGGCTTGCGGTGAAACGACTGTAGGTGGCAACGTCATGACGAAATTGAACAGATTTCCAACCGCTATGTCTTCTGTTGGTTCCGTGTAGAGATCCTTAACTAGATCTAAATAACGTGATGTTAATTTCGCTTGAAGAATAGTAGCTCGTGTTTCGATCACAGCTTGACATTTTATTTCAAGTCCTCCTTGTACTAATGATGTGGAGATTGATGACGTCCAAGTAGGGTTACAGTTGTCCAAACTTAAACCTGTTCACGCCGGTTGGATTGTGGAATTCTACAACCACATGAGCACGCCGAAAGGGAAAGAAATTATCGATAGTGGATGGAAAAGTGCTGGTATTTTTGATGCCTTAGAACTCGGTTCAAGCAAAATGCCATCGATTGATCCTTTCCAAGATATAGATCCGATGCTGAGTAATGATGTTGAGCAATCTGATGATAGCCATCTCTTAGCAATTTGTGATGTCACAGTGGAGGAATTTGAAGCGTTATGTGGAAGCAAGATTCAAGAAAGTGACGACGATACTGACTCAGAATGGGAAGAGGCAGATAATTAAATTTACTTAGCCTAAACTTGTATATTTTATACATTTTTGATTACGGTAAAGACCTTAGAGGTGATTTAACGAATAAATTTTTTTCTTGGATTTTCCCCATTCGCGAAAGTTTTTTCACGCGAATACGAACCTTATTTTGAATTCGCGAAAGTTTTTTCCGCGAAATTTGTTTCAAAAATAGCCAAACGCGCAAGTTTTTGTCAAATATTTCGCGTTTTTTTTGACACGCGAAAGTTAATGCCCGCGAAAGTTTCTGCCCTTAAAGTAGTAGATAAACTATTTAATAAATTTATCCGCGTTTCAGAAAATATATACTTTTATGTACTGTTTTCGCAGTTTAGGACATATAGAAAGTACAGTCGACGCTCGATATCTCGAACTCTCATGGAACTGACGAATAAGTTCGAGATGTCGAAAGTTCGAGATATCGAGCGTCGAAGGCCTTTAAAGTTTCAGATGGCGAAATACCCTTACTTGTTTACGAAAGTTTACGTTCTTGATTAGATTGTTTAGCCGAAAACGAGAAACAGAAAAAGACAGAATATTTAGATAATAGTATGTACTTGTTAGTAAAAGAAAAAGCAGTGTAACATTTTGAATTTTTGTGCTTTAAAGAGAATTAGTCAAATGAATTCTCTCCAAAGAAGTTTAAAATACTACTCTGCTTTCTCAAGGCTATATTATCTTTAACAATAAGAGATTGTAGACGTTGTAGCAGAGTGCGCATGTCATAAAAATAGCCCTGTGGACAAGTTGCTTTCAAAAATGGGCATTAATTTCAAAAAATGACGATACATATTTTAAAAATGACCCATTTAATTTTAAATGGCCATATATATTTTTAAAATGGCCTTCTATTTTTTAAAAATGATAACGTATATTTTAAAAATTGCCATACATATTTTGAAAATGACATTGCATATTTTACGGTGTTTGGTAATAATGTCAAAATTGGTGCGTCATATATTTCGCCACGCCTTTTTATGTTGTCGCGCCAAACCATGTTTATCATAAATTACTAATAACAATGCATTGTGGATTGATACGAACTGCTGATACACATAGTGTTTTAACTAATCAAATCATAGTTTATAGTTTTTATTTATACACTATTTTTAAAAATGAAATAAAGGCAAACTTAAACCTTGAAAGAGATTCTCAGTTTATTGATCAGTTCATTAAGGTAACAAGGGAGGTTGTGTTAGAGTCGTTGTTGCCATAAAGTTTTTCTCTTTTCAAGGTTGAAAATCTTTTTTATATTTTTTAATACTACGTGAGTCTTACCACTTTTTCATATTTATTATGCATCATATTTTTTTTAGATGACCGACTTAAAAGCAGTTATAAAAAACGCAGACATGTCAGAAGACATGCAGCAAGATGCCGTTGAATGTGCCACTCAGGCTATGGAAAAATTTAACATCGAAAAAGATATTGCAGCATACATTAAAAAAGAATTCGATAGGAAATATAACCCCACATGGCATTGCATAGTTGGCAGAAATTTTGGATCATATGTTACTCATGAAACGAAGCACTTTATTTATTTTTACATGGGACAAGTTGCTATTCTGTTATTTAAATCTGGCTAAATTTAGACTGTATGTGAAGATGAATAGCTTTTTGCATATCTTCAGTTGTTTACGGAAATGTATTTTGTTCTTTCGGAAAGCTTTTCCTAATGTTCACATTTTCAAGCTATCTTGGTGGGTTTATTTGTAAAATAATGTAATGTAATCTTTGTAAAATAATAAATTGATGCATATTGCATATTAAATATACTAAAAAACTATGTATAAACAATTTCTTTCCTTCGTATATAATACTGAGCCCTAAAATTCACGAAATGTCTATCACAAGTAACAAAAATACCCATTTTGAATTATTTTGTGTCTCAGTGTGGTGATTAAATATTAGTGTCCATAAACAACACAACATTTGATACAGTAAATACTTCAACACCCCAGCGGACTATAGGAAATCTAGTGTTATACTATGTTTTTTTGCACTGTCTAAGCATTTAGTGCTAAAACAAGGAAGGTCTATTAAAAGTCATTTTCAATCCTTTCATGTTAATTCTGAGGAGAATTTTTTTTCACAATTTTCAATATTTGATCTATTTACAGCCCTCATCTTTTTAATGTCCGTACTAAATTTTAAAATTTATTCTCTTAAGATATATGTTGCATGCGTACATTTTTTCTCACGATACAACAATAGAGAATGGGTAAGACTAAAAGGCAAATGAATTCTCTGTTATAGGCTGTATTCTATGTATTGCAGTAGAAAGGGGTAAAAATAATACTGTTGGGCATGTTCTGTGCCAAGTTCACAAACGTATGTTAGCAGCGTATCTGATGGCTCCAATCACTACACACGTGTAAAGCCAAACAGTAAACTTCCAATGTGAACAAAGTGCTTAGCTTCGAAATTTAGTTTTATAGCAAGATCTTGCATGTATATTGTCAATATAAATGCAACATAACTAAAGAATAATTTTTCTTTACCATAAACGTGGCCTATCATTCAGTTATTTTGCCACCAGTTGCAATGCAAAAACCTATTCGAAGTGACAGCCTGTTCATTAAGTACCCAAGAGAATAAATATCTGTTTAGAATTATAAGAGCCAGGCGTATTTTCTTAGTTAATAAACAGGATGACGATAAGTTCTATTATAGGTCCTCTGTTTTTTCAAACCCTGGTTTTATATCGTACGCTATAGGGTCAGGAATCAGCGTAGCTTTACCGAAATCCATTACTTTAACATAGGACCTATCACGACGTAAAACATTTCTACTATGCAGATTATTGTGCACAACGCCACAGTTTGTGTAATCCTTGAACAGTTTTGCACAGATGGAGTAAAATTGAAATTTATTGATTGTGTGATGATGAATCACCTAACATTACATCATAAAAAATTGGTGATCCACTGCCATCAGCATTCAAAATTAATTTTATGTTATTTTTTTTTTTAGATACCAAGCCGTACCAAAAATGAATGGGAAATTCGGATGTCCTCCCATTACCAACACCAGCTTTGCTTTGGGTAAAATATCAGCATTTGACGAGTGCTTTTATAAGCTTTTTATACGAATTAACAGGGGACACCATTCTTCCGAGTTTTAATCACCTATGGATCATCCGCTTGTATATCTTGTGTTGGGAGGGGCTAAACGTCCATGTTGTTTCGAAGGAACTGAAAAGGAGGATACTTTCATGATTAATATGCTAAAATTCTTAGCTAGAGATAAACTATTAAATAAATTTATCCGCGTTTCAGAAAATATGTACTTTTATGTACTTTTTTCGCAGTTTAGGAAATATAGAAAGTACAGTCGACGCTCGATATATCGAACTCTCATGGAACTGACGAATATGTTCGAGATGTCGAAAGTTCGAGATATCGAGCGTCGAAGGCCTTTAAAGTTTCAGATGAAATACCCTTACTTGTTTACAAAAGTTTACGTTCTTGATTAGATTGTTTAGCCGAAAACGAGAAACAGAAAAAGACAGAATATTTAGATAATAGTATGTACTTGTTACTAAAAGAAAAAGCAGTGTAACATTTTGAATATTTGTGCGATAAAGAGAATTAGTCAAATGAATTCTCTCCAAAGAAGTTTAAAAAACTACTCTGCTTTCTCAAGGCTATATTATCTTTAACAATAAGAGATTCTGCACGTTGTAGCAGAGTACGCATGTCTGCGCCTTTTCTGTTGAATAGAAATAAGTTTTTCAAAGTTTCCAAAGTTTTGTCAACATTCGCAAAAGTCGACTTTCTAACTGGCTCATCAAACACAAATTTTTGTTGGTTAGTCGGTTTTTGGGTTATCTGTTGTGATTGAATCATTATTGACAAGATCCTCTGCTCTTAATTCTTCAGGAACTAGAGTTGAATCGTTTTGCCGTAATTTGTCCAGGTCTTCTGCCAGATCCATAAAGGGATCATCGTTGTTGAAAAATTGAATGTTTTTGTGCGGAAAATAAGGGAAAAGTTCGAGATAATGTGAGCGAAATTTGGAGAAAACGCAGTTCGAGATATAGAACGTAATTTTGTCTACAAGAGATTGCAATGACTGAAGTGACCAGAAAAAAGTTCGGGACAGCGAAAGTTCGAGATAAGGGATATTCGAGATATCGAGCGTCGACTGTATCCTCCACATGTGTTTAGGTGTTTCATGTATTCTTAAAAACACATACAACGACCTTGGAATACGAAGGACATATTAAAGTCAAAGCTATACAGCAAACCGTTAAAGAAAAGTAAAAACTATCAAAAAAAATAATGATGACTGACGTGTGATATGATTGGCGATGACGAACAATTTGAAAGCGTGTTAAGTTAAGTTTTACAGAATTTGAGGTAAACCCACTTTTTGAAATGCTGTTTTCACCACTGGAAAGCATGAGACTTGTAGTTTTCAAAAATGAAAATTCATGAAGCTAAAAGTATAAAGAAAAAAAAAAAGTCCGGCAAAAACCCGGCCAGGAAGACATTCAGTTAAGTTAACGAAACTTTAAATTAAACGGTTGGAGGTGATTTTTAAAACGGTGCTCATATTTGTAGAGTTTTACTTCAGCCATTTATTTATAAGAGTACTTTTAGTCTTGTAGAGAAATTTAATTATCTTCGAGAATATTTAAAGAACGATGCTATAAAAACAATCGAAAGTTCTACTTTGTCAGTAGAAAATTGCTAAAAGGCTTTTGACGAAATAGTTACACATTTACGTGAATTACAATTGACGAAATAGTTACAAATTTACGCGAATTACAATTGCTTATGTAAACCTGTGCAGCCTGTGTGTTGCTTATAACATTTTTTCGTTACTTGCAACATGAACGTTGTTGCCAGTTAACAAGATACAAAATCAAACTGATTTGATTGTGTACTTTGTTACTGGCAAAAAAAAAACTTGTTACTAAAAAAATCCTTCTTAAATGCCGAATGTTGGAGAATAGGTGTGGGGCGATACGATTATTATTTTAAACGAATGTAACAAAATTGAATTTCCTACTATCTATATACGTGGCTTAAGGGAGGTTTTTGCGGAAGAAATTTTTAGCGGTTTTTGGAAAATGCGCAAAAGTTTAGCGTCGCAAAAAGTAAGGTCAAACTGCAAGTTCTTCCTACAAACCGTTCTAGTTTCCCCCGAGCCACAAGTTTATTTCGGCTAAATGTTCTAGTCACCAATGCATACTTCTACAAGGACCGTATGACCTTTAAATTAGTAAAAACGTCTTTTACTTGGCTTATTTGCAGTAGTTTTTCCCCCAATAATAAATCTAATTTTTTATTTTTTTTGCAAAAGCTTCTAGTTTCATAGAACCGTTAAAACAGACAAATATCTCTTCTTATTATTATTGAAATTATTTGCTTAGTATAGCCTCTTTAGTTCCTATTGATACTGCTATCAATGAGGGTCTTGCGAAGGGGGTCCTAGTGCAT
Source organism: Hydractinia echinata (assembly GCA_030067915.1). Taxonomy (NCBI): domain Eukaryota; kingdom Metazoa; phylum Cnidaria; class Hydrozoa; order Anthoathecata; family Hydractiniidae; genus Hydractinia; species Hydractinia echinata. The sequence continues at coordinate 1,732,087 of JASGCC010000050.1, read as the reverse complement.
TTTAAAGCTGCCATTTGAGCTATAAAAACCGTGATAGAACAACAATCGCTCAACTAGACAACCTTGATGAACGCTAAGCAGATAGGATTGCTTCATACTTTTATAGTCTCTGGCATGACTCGACCAGGCTATGAATCCAAGACCTTCCGCACTGAAAACAAACGCTTTACCACAAAACTAAAGTTGGTCTTTGTCCCTTAAAGTAAACGAAGTAATGAACTCAGAAAACGTTGAGGGCTCTCAAAATTCGTTTTCCAAAAAAAATCCAAATCAATCTAATGATTGTTAAACAGGTATATAATTCTTCAGGAAAACCGCTGCCAGCTTAATTTGCCTGAAAATAGTTTCAACCGTATTCAAGATGAAAACGATGGCTGGTTTGGGGGATTTCACAATAAATAAAATCGGAATTAAATGTGGTTCTACTCTCCTTGAGGTGGATTTAAAAATAGGGTGAATAAACAAGTTTTAAACGCAGTTATTTACAATACACACTGACGGATGAAACATTTTAATAAATTTTAGTTATTATTATAATAGAAAATTGTTTGATAAAACAAAACCAGTAAGGTTAGTTTATTTACGAAGGTTAGGAATAGCTATGTAAACAAGCTGATTTAGATGAGTCAAAATAAAAGTTTTGACTGCAACTTTCGATGCCATAAAACAGTATATAACGAACGAATAACAAAACACCAACTCGATGATGCCCAATACCCTACTCTTTAAAGCAAAAACATAAAATTCAAAAAAAAAAGGTTAAGAGACCAAAGACACTACAGGGTTTTTAGGGTAAAATAAGGGGAAGACTGCATCCAGGCTGATCTTTCTTATCAAAAAAGAAATGTGTATACCGTAAATCGATTTTTAAGAGCCTTGATTAAGGGCCGCATTTTTTAAACGTATTTTTGAATATGTGCCACACTCGAGTAAGTGCCGCACCTTAAATTTTAATTATAGGGGATTTCAAAAAAAAGAACACACATTTGTTATAGTATCTTTATCAGGCACTGTATTAAGATGTCGAAGAAGGGTGACTACTCGATCTTGACGAAGAAGGAAACGAAGATATTGATGTTTTGTAGTGTTTTTGTATTATTCGAAGGAATAAAAAAATTGGGTTGATCTGAAAATGATTCTTTTGAATAAGCACTGCCTTGAATAAGCGCCACTCTCGATTAAGCGCAGCACTAAAAAAACCTAGTCTTAAATAAGCGCTGCAGTGCTAAATCAAGGATTTACGGTATGGGAGATAAATATCATTGAACAAAACATCGTGCCTTTAAATTATTAGGTATAAAATTATAGCATCTAAGTACTTAAAATGGCAACTAAAGCTATGCGCATTACGTATGTGTATCTTATTGTCCAGAATACATGAATGATTTTATCAAGTCAACAACTTTCTTTCTATCGCTACCTTTCTCTTTCAAGGCCTGGAACATTTCTTGTTCTTCCTCTTCATTAAAGACATTCGCTTTTTTAATATTTGGTAGAATCTTTTCGAGCATTTCATCTTCTGTAATTTCCATGTGCCCTTGAAATGTTAAAACAGAGTCTCCATACTTCACAATTTCGTTCCTGCAATTATCTGAACTCGCAACACATTCAGCAAAACATGGCAAATCAATAATCTCCTCACTATGAGATTGAAACAACGACAAAGAATGATTACTCGAAAAATTGTCTTTGTAATATTCAGACTTAGTTAAAGTATCAGTGACATTAATATTAACTGGTTTGAAAATAAACCTCCCCCCAACGTTTTTAACCACACGTGCTCTGAGAGCTTTTCCAATTAACTGATGACCAAAACATATTCCGATTAATTTTGGCGGGCTTGTTGTTGTTGACAGTTTTTGGTATTGATACAAATCTTTAAAAAAAGTTTCTAAATGTTGAACCCAGGGATGTTCGTCATTTGCAGAATAATGCGAGCCGCTCACAATGAAAGCTTCATAATCTGCTAACTTATTTTTATCAGGAATCTCATCAGAACAAGCTTTAAAATACTCCCACACTTCATCATCATTTTGTCTAAAAATTTCAATAATTTTTTTTCCAAGATAGTCTTGTCCTCCCCATTTTTCTGAATCTTCACATATGATCGCAGCAAACTTTCTTGGCTTAACCATTTCTGAATGATTTGATCGTTTAATGGCTTTGTTTTCCTGAAACATAAAAATATGTAAAATAAAGATAATAAACTTGGGCCTACTAAGTGCTCTAAGCACTAAAGTTTGCAGAATGTTTTTTCACCTTTAAAAGCCTTACTTTCATTATTTGATGACTTTTATACAGAAAAAAAGATAGAACTTTATGAATAAAACAACAATTGATGCAGTTCTGCAGGATAACAGGTTATTTCTAGAAAGTAGCGATATTAGGGCGATATATGCTATGAAATACTGTTTTTGCAAGTCATGTATCCACAGTACAATAAATGCAACCTTTTGTGGAGTAACAGGGCATAAAAAACTTGGTAAAGAAGTTATATACAAACAATATGCAGCATGATACACTATAGAAGTAGGAATAACTTACAAAATCAGCTCCTGAGTTATTAAACTGCTTTGACTTTGTGGTAGTTTTCTGTGATTTTATGAATTCGTTAATAAGATCTTCAGAAGGTGCTATGGCTGTTCCAAGTTTACGTTTTCGACTATTTGACATGTGTTTTGATTTTCCGTCTAGAGAAATAGACATGCCGAACAAATTATACATATGTTTTCCTTGTTTTATCCTACTTTATTTAAGAAAGTTATACAAAATATTTCAGCAGCAAGATTTTTAAATAATTATGCATAGATATATATATAAATAGCTACAAGCCAAAAATATAAGCAAATGAAGAGATCATGTATATAAAACTTGCACTAATTAAAACATGCTTTTAAAAAGATATTATAGATCACTTTCTGTGTAACTAGATGTTTTGATTTCATTTTGAGAAGAATGGGCATGCTTGCACTTTTGTGTAGGTAAAAAAGCAGGACTTACACAGGGCAAAATGGCTATTAATGAAGATTAAAGATTTTTTGGGTAGCATAAGATCCAATCCAAAAGGAACTGGAATCAGATTTTAACTATATTCTTCTAATTCTTCTTAAAGAATTTCACTAATTTTAAGCGAATATTTATTTTTTAAGAATTTTTTTCTACCTACAAAAAATGCTTGTGTATGTGCAAAAAAACAGCAAAATTTTCAACTTTTGTACACATTGGAAAGAAGAAGAAAAAGAAGAAGAAGAAGTATTTATTCTACAGTAATAGCATACATAAGGTAGAAGTCAAATAAATATCAATTTACAAAAAAATTAGGCTATCACTGTAAGGAGACCAGCATTATTAGCCTACGGCTATGACAAGATGCTGGCCACCCTTAATATACAACAACAAAACAACAAACAAACAAAAACATATGCAAAACGCAGTAACATATTAAAAGAAAAACAAATGATGACAAACTCAGCTGTACAATGAGAAAAAGAACTGGATCACAGAAGAAGTTAGTCTAGGAGAGGTGAGAGAGACTAGTTGAGTTGAAGGAAAGGAGTTTTGTACAAAATTCCATGAATAAATGGACTGACATCGAATAGAGTTCGAGCTGAAGGATTTAGTTGACACAGTGGGGGGGATTTATCAAAAACCAAGAATAGATCCAAGAGTCCGGTAAAAGTGGGAAAAGTCAACTTTGTAAGTATCAAGAAGTGCCTCTGGGAGTTTTCCGTGATATAAATTGTACAGAAAAATTACATTTTTCATGTGAACCAAATCAGCAAGTTTTAAAATATTAAGATTAGAGAAAAGAGGGGTAGGAGTCATTCTGCATTGTGCAAAAGAAATTAGTCTAACTGCACAACGTTGTAAATAGTAAATACGATCAATAAAGTGATGACCAGGTGGCCCCCAAATTTCATTGCAGTAACGAAGATGGCTTGGTACACAGTTTTCAGAACACTTTGTGGAACAAGGTGTCGGAGAGTTTAGCTATAGCTCCATTAGCCCTCTTGAGTTTAAGTACAGAAAAATATCTATATAGTTAACCTGAAGTGAATAGCCAATCTGCGTAATGCTGTCCTTCTTTATTTTGCCCGTCAGGATGCGCTCACATTACAGAACTGTGTAAACATTCACATTCATCAACATCCTTGTCACAAAAGAAGGGACAATTACAAGGTCGCCATTTTTATTTTTTGAAATTGCAAAGCAGTGCGAAAAGCATTAAAATGCATATTACGCGCCAAAATGGTTTTATGGATACAGTGTAACACCCCATTCTTCTCGTCCCCCCCCCCAGTACAGAGCTGATTTATCTTGTTAGTACACGGTGTGACACACCGCTGCGACCGCAAGGCAACTTTTTCTTTGTTTAAATAGAATGAGTTAATATGTCAATCAATAGCAATCTACGCGCGTGGACCTGCCCCACTGTGTTACTTGCGCCGGTATAACCTAGTCACACCGTCGAGAACTCGTCCCTACGGCTGGCTCTTCCTTCCCGACTGTAACTATGTTACATTACCGCCAGAGATACACCATCTCCGCAGATAAATAAATTCCCCCATAAAAGATGTATCTCATCTTAGGTAGGGAATATCCAAGAACGAGAAAAAAATCTTTTTCCACCAAGAGCAATCTGCATAAGAGCAATGGTCAAATTGCTCTTATGCAGATCGCTCCATTTAAAAAGTATGACATTGTTCTTCTAGGTCGAACAGTTTTTTTTTTCTAGTATTTGTCGCTATATCTCACACACACTGTCTTATTCTCAGCATTAGAAAAAGCAAAGTCTCGTATGTGCGTGTAGCGACCAAATGACGTTTATTGCGTCATGGTTCGGCAAAATGGAGGGAAGTTATCAAAAAGATTTTAAGTAAGAAAAATTACTCTACGAGAAAAGCGTTTTTAAGCGTGCCAGAAAACTCACATTGGTATGCAAAAAGTGTGAAATAATTGACAGTTATACTGTATAAGTTATATTGCTTATAATTTATTTCAAAAGTTAAAGTTCTTTCGAGGACAAAAATTGTGTAAACACGATAAAATTTGTTTTTTCGCCGTGTTCAATTTTATTAAAACAAGAACATTTAAAAATGTGCAAAATTAAAAATATAATAGCTAAGTAAAATAGCTTTCCATCAAGTAAGTATATACTTACCTTTTCTTCCTTAAAGGGGAATTAAGCCCAAATTTTTTTTCTTCGGAATTATCTTTTACAAACCCTACATATTTTGATGGTATATAAAAAAAATTGAAATTCTTTGAATTTACATCCCTTTTCTAGCATAAAAGTTGACAACAGTAATCGCCATGTTAAAATCAAAACAATATCTTCGATGGAGATCTATGACGTATTTTACGCTCATTTCAATTTTTTGATTTCTTCGTCTTTTTTAAAGTTGTTTACACAATGTGAACAAACGTAACGATTCAAAAAAAATAACTCTGGTCCGTTGTACTTTATTTCGCTTTTTCGTTGTTGTTATTGTTTGTTTGAAAATGCTAAGTCCCGTTATATATCAACAAATTCTTTGAAACCAGTATACTTTCCATTTGGATCAGGAAATTCTTCCCTTATTTTTCGCACAAAACAAGCTGGAATCACCACGCGACATCCTTTCCAAGCTTTTCATAATAATGTACCCAGGCCATGTACTGTCAGTAACTGGTGTACGTGTACCTCATTTCCATACAACGAATCAAAGTTTAAGTTATAGTGTATGTAAACCAGGATAAAATATATTGAAATTATTCATTCATCAAAACTTCTTTGAAACAAATTGTTACTTGAGGCACAAAGGGCTCTTCTCCTTTTTCATTTGATATTCAAGGAATGACATATTTTTAATTTAATTAAATAATCTGCGATGGTGTGTATTTTCATAGCGCGTGGACCTGTAAGATTATAAAGCGAAAAGTGAGAAGATAAGATACGAAGAATGTTTTATTTTGGTGTGACTATGAGAAATATGGTCTTTGAAAATATTTACGAGAAACATATTTTTTGAAGAAAAACTTACTTATTAGTATATGTGGAGAGTTTGTTATATTTTTCTGCTATCGTCGATGTCGTATGCTGGCTGTCTCTAACACTGTGCGGTTCAAACATAAAATTTCAAAATCCTTTGTTATTATTCAACTTGTCATTCAATAAATTGGGAAATTCTTGGCAACACTTGCATTCCACAAGAGTGAAGGAATTGAAAATAACGCAACATGTACAGGTACACCAATGCAAATTTTCAAGTCTGCCTGAATTCAATTCGTCTTTTTCTTCGCTATCACTAGTCGCTATCACTAGTCATATCATAAGTCACTTTTTCAAGTTCTGCTTTGGAGTATTCAGGCTTATTCATGTAACATCCTGTTACTGACGTTTCACTAGAGTCACTTGAATATTCTAGAAATAGGGGAGTCAGAGCAGGAGCTTAAATTTTCCATATCTCGCTGCTTGCGCTCAGCGCAAGCTTATGCTTCTTCAGCGTAAGATACGTCACGATATAACAGTTTCCAGAATCAGCCGTGGCCTCAGAAAATTTAAATGGCGCTTACCGTTCGCTCATAGAAGGGGAAACTTTTATATTAAAATCAACCCAAATAATATTTATTTTTCAAAATTTTAAACAGAATTTGGGAAATGAACATAATGTTAACCGAAATAATGCTATTTAAGTTTGAGGCTTAATTCCCCTTTAATAACGATAAAAAATATTTTAGAAAAAATTATATGTTTTCCTTGTTTCATCTTACTTCCTGAGTTATCTTTGTAATTTTTATTTGTAATTTTTATTTGTAATTTTTATATCAAAAAGTCATACACAATATTTCAGGAGCAAAATTTTCAAATAATTTTTTTGAACAAATTAATTAAAATAAGTTACGGTATCCAAGGCGTGGGAAATTTGTTAAGTTCTCGTGGACAAAAGTGCCGCTGGTTTATTTTTCATAAACGGTGTCGTATCACACACAACCAGTCGCATCACACTTTATCGTTGCCTCCGCACTTTTACATAGGGACACACCTGTATAAGTCAAACAGTCGCTCCACTCCACTCAAAGGGTCGCTGTGTTGGTAACCAGTATTTCAACTATTTTGGCGGTAAACTTTAACACGAAATCATGTAAACACTTATAAAGACTAGGCACAAGAGACCGAAATTAAATTTTTATTTCACCTCCGAAATAAAACTTCATGTAAAGGGTGAATATTTCAAAATCTTTAATCTTTCATCACACCGTCATACTTTCTCAAGCATCTCTACCAAATTTAATTCAAGAATAGAAATCATCGTTGAATCCTCTACTATGAAACCTCTCCTATCCCATCTATCTTAAGTATCTGTGCATGTAACTGTGTTTATATTTTAGAAGTATAACTAATATCTCATTTTAATTACTATCTCGCCTGCTCGGATAGTATTGGTTTCCAACTCCTAACTAACTAACTAACCAACTAACCAACTAACCATGTCCTAAATGGTCAATTGCAACGTCATCAACTAGCTTTCATGCGGGGTGGGGAGGTTCAGGGACAATTGTGTTTAACCAAAAATTCCACCCTTGTATTCTTATAAAACATGTTCTTATAACGGAAAAAGCATGTAAGTGTACACTACTCTCACTTTATTTAAAGTTTTCCTACCCAACCGTTTTCGTCGTTTTGCTTTTTTTAAGCAACCCTTAACACTCGTCCGGATAACCACCGCCGCCCCTTTGTTTATTTTGGTTATAATGTATCACGCTTTTATAAGAATCTGGTTTGTTTGCTGGTATTTCAGGTTAAAAAATAGGCCTATTGTTTAGAAAAATAAAGATAAATGAAAATCAATGGACAAATAAAATAATGACCAGGTCCAGTTTGAATTTTGATATTCTTATAAAAAAAACGTGTGTACCGTTAACCATCACATTTTTAAAATTGTTTCCTCTTGTTTCCTCAAAAAATTATTTTTTTAAAAATATCGCTGGTCGCCCCATTTAGCTGCTTTAAATTTGTGCAAACTTAGTGACTACATCTAGACGTCTTAAGTCTTAAGTGTTCAAAATGTTCCTTGAGCAACTTACCAGAGTCATTTAAGAGGCTTCAAAACGTACCATGGTTTGTGGTCACAGGCCAAGTAGCATATACCACTTTGGTTTTCCCAAATGTAAATTAAACAACAGAATTGGGTGTGTCGCTATTGTGAATGTATTTTAGTTGCACCTTTTTAATAACGAGATAGTTAATGCAGCTTCTGCATCTTGTTTTTTTTTTTTATTAAGAAAGACTCTACCGCATTATGTGGTTTGTTTTTCTGCTTTTAATATCTATGAATAACTGTTCGTTATCTCAGTGTCTTGACAGTCGAAGGCATGCGTTGTCCTAATGAACAAGAGAAATTTTCAGTAAAAAAAAATTTTAGGGGGTGTACTTCTCTGTCTTGTTTCTGGGCGAACAATTAAAACATGTTATGTATGTGGTATATAGCTATCACACAAACCATTCATGCAGTAGCAAAAGGGAATTTCGGAGGCAGAAAAATTGAGCATATGTTTCTAAGAAAGGTAGAAAAATTCTGAAAACTCACTTGAGCATGAATAACTCAAACAAAAAGACGGCAAAGCATAGTAGTGAAACTGTTACACTTTGCACGTCTGCTTTTGCACGAAGATTTCATTTTTATTGTGAATTCAAATGAAGAACTTTCAATTTCAATACTTCTTGCATTTGGTTGAAATAATATGCTTTGGTAATTTCGCTCAGGGCGAAAATTCAACAGACCAGATAATCTACGCTACACATAACTTAACCAAGGATGTACATTCTACGGACCAGCCAACCTACGTTAGAGATAACATAACCAAAGATGGAAATTTTACAGACCAACCAATCTACGTTGGAGATAATATAATCAAGGACCAAAATGCTACAGATCAGCCGAACGATGTGTTTAATGAAGACGATATCTACATTAAAACGGAGTTTCCTAATATTATCACATACGAAAACAAGGGTGTGTATAATTTTTGTACACTTTTTTTGTACTTTTTTGTACTTTTTTTTTATTTTATTTTTTATTTATTTTATATTTTAGTTATATATTTTTTATTTATTGCAACTGAATAATATTTTGCTAAAAGTTTTGCAAGACACATTCATAACTATCAGGCGTAATTATTTTTGTACATCTAAAATTTTCTAAAAAAGCGACAACCTTCAAAACAAAACGTGTTAAATACATTTTCACATCGCCAATAAAACGTGTAATATACGGACGATACCTGGTATTGTGACATAGGAAATAGCTTGGTCTTTCGTTTTATTGCAAGGTCACGTTAAAAACAGTTTAGCCTTTCTTAAAAGGTTTTTGCATATTGCGCAAATACCGCTAAAAAATAAAATAGGCTGGAAAAAAACGGGGCTACACAATTTCGTCTAATTCTTTTTACCTCAAGTTGAAATTTTTGATCAGCGATATGAAAGCTATAAAAGAAGTTTCTCTCTTCTTTCAAAGTAAGGTGCTGTTTATATGGGAGGCGGGAAAGGACGATTGCCAGGACGGGACGTTTACCGAGATTCCGCTCTTATGAATAATTATACCAAAAACCACTCTGTATTTATTTAAAAAGAAACTTGTCCGGGATAATTTCATCCCGTCCCTGGTAAGCTGGACGAACCTCCTTCCCAGGACCTTTTACCTCTTATCGACCCCCTCCCCCTCCCTCGTTAAAAACTGCTAAATTTGACAAGATAGTTTATCCGCCAATAAGATTTCAGATATCACCATGTTCTGTTCTGTTCCGTTATTTTTAGTGGCGGCTTTGTACGCGCACAATTACGTTCGCGCCTTGCATGGCGTGCCTGAATGTGAATGGGATGAAGACTTAGCAGAGGGTGCTCGCAGATGGTCAATATATCTAGCAAGGCAAAGAAGACTAACCCATGATAACTCATCCAGAAACTATTCAGACAACTTGTACAAAAGTTATGGTGTGCTTAATGCTACCGATATCTGCGTAGCTGTGATTCGATGGTGAGTTGAAAGCCAAAATATGAAATTCATGAAGTGACAAATAACAACTGTTTTTGTAATATTAGTCTCAAAAAACAGCGTTTGTAAAAATTAAGTAAAAAAAAAAACAGTGGTTAAGTTTTACCAAGCTAAATACGAGGGTTAGGTAGCCCAAATGGAAGCTTGAACATTTAAGAGCTGCCTTAGTGGATCAAGCAGGCATTTATGAAGAATTGTCAGGTAAAAACATATAAAATCATCACAAATCATTAAATCACTATATAGGTATGAAACGATCAAACAATACTCCTTTGGTCATCACCTGGAATTGAAAAATTATCTATCCGGAACTTTCACAGCTCTTGTTTGGAATACAGTGAAATATATAGGCATTGGTACATCATTTGATGACTCAACAAAGCAATCATTTATTGTGGCGAGGTACTCTCCTCCTCCCAATAGAGGAGATTTTCTAGAGCACGTGAGAGCACAGTTAAAAAGCATACGTACGTTTATTTCTTCTTCTTATTTTTTATATATTTATTTATTTATTTATTTATTTTAGTTCCGGTTTTTTTGTTGTTGAATTATTTACGATACAAAAGGTTAAAAATCAAAATGCTAGCGCTATTACCCATACTCTACGTGTTGTAGTGAGCGCCGCATTTTTCACAATGTGGACTGCGTTTAAACTTTCAAATTGATAGTCCCAAGTGTTCTTAGAATATTATTATGAAAAGTAGTCGGTTGCCGCATTGCGTGTGTCTCGTTACTTGCGGTGGTATTTTGCACAGAGACAGACAGACGATGGCTATTATTATACAAACTAGTCGTCAACCCGTGGAAAAATCCACGAGCTCGCCCGTCCTTTATATATCACATTTGATGTTTCCGTAACAGACAGACAAACAGACAGACGACGGCTATTATTAAAGAGACAAATATGCTTACAGAAATTTATGTCGTGAGCTATGTCGCCCAGTGGGTTCGTCTAAGAGACTTGTCGCAGACAACTAAAAAAAAAAATGTTTGGAAATTTGTTCGACTATTAGCAGCACAAATAACTCTTTTTTGGGAACATGTGCCATTATTAAATCACTGCTACATCTTGTAAATCTGGTCTGTAAAATACACACGTCAACACGCTTATGATATGTTTGTCAAAAAATCGCAACATTACTATTAACAAACTTTTTTTGTGGTTTCCTTTTTTTTGACAGCTTTTAGACTAGAATGTCGAAGAAAAAAATAATACAAAGGTCTGGAGTTTTGAGAGCCAATGATTGACTATTTTAAATTGCGAGCCTTGCCCCTGCCACAGTTCTTTATAGTATCATACGCTAGTCTGGGTTTTATCATGGCCTTGACATTTTGTATCTGTACAGAATAGCATGATCATCGTCTTCAATGAGCCTAAAGGGGGATTTTCCCCAAGCGAATTGAACGGCGAATTGTATCTGAGCATGCGCAGTTTTGTTTGTTTTAATTTTGCATCGAAATATTCGCTTCGCTGAAAAGTAGAAACAGTTCCTACTTTTTCGCGGCTAAAGGTTTCGCTGCTAGTTTTTGACCAATCAGAACGGGGTTAACTAATGTAAACAATGAATTTGGCGCCTAATTTATTTTGTCGTGAAAATTAAAAAGCGAATTCGCCATCGAATTCGTCGTTTAATTCGCTTCGTGAAAAACCCCCTTAAGACACTAACCAGAAAACACCACGTGATACAAGTGTTAAGGATAAATTTTATTAACTGTTTTTTTATAAGGATTCTATAAAATTAGCAAAGAAAACACCTTGCACAAGACAATAGGTAACTTGCATCTTTTCTGACATCGATATAAAAAAGGCGCTGGGAACGAGTGTGTTATTTATGCACGCATTTTTTTTTTAGCTGGCGATGGAACATATATTCCTACACTTGAAGAGCTTTTTCCATTGAAGTGGTTGGGAAATAAAACAATTCCCAGAAATTGGTGGGAGAAGACAAACTTAACAAAACCCTTGCACGGCTAAATTACCGTCGTGAATATTGGTCAGAGCCAGTTGTTACAGGATAGCATCCTTTTATACTACCATACATCTTCTTTTTTTTTGAACATGTTAAAATGTTTTCTAAAAAGTTTGTTCTTTGCTGCATCCTGTTCACTTCTCCATTGCGAAAAAGAGACATGGCCTGTAAACGGATTTTGCTTATGAAGGAGCAAGAAAAGTATTCGCATCATTTTTCGTAAAACAAAAAGGTTCGTGAAAAAAAAGTTAATTTACTAAGTCAATGTTTAGTCAAATTTTTCCCGATTTTTTTATCGATAATTTTTTGCCATAAATATTAACGTGTCAAGTCTATTGCTGACATAAACGGTCCTTCTAAAAGTTGAAAATAGCAAAGTCATTTTTTCTGTCATGGTAATTCATCACAGAAGTAAAACTTTAGGGGACAATAAAAAAGTCCGTTCTTTAATGCTACAAGTTTTATTACAAACAAATGTTTACAAAACTAAATGAAACATATGTACTAGATATGCGCACATGCAATATACACGCCTATATAGTCGCAAGCCGTATATAAATATATACATTATTATATATACACCATGCTTTTATACAGAGAGTGTGTATACGTGATCTTCACACAACCGATATATGTATAGTGACAAGCACAGCGCATACACACAAATATGTTGTGCTTTATCTACTATATATTTAACAGTTTACTATCAAAGTGTACTGCAAAACACAAATATATGCAATGCTTTATATAGTACGTCTATAAATAGAACATATGTTACGAGAAACTTTATGCTATAGATTGCAATTTATAGACAGAATAATGCGTATATACAAAGAAATCTAACTAGCTAATATATACAATATTTAATTACATAAATTTTTAAATAAAGATCCTTACTGTAAAATTATTGGTTGACAATGGTGTCGAAAAGTTTCCAAACAGATTTTCCTCCTGTTTTAGCTAATATTAAATCCCCTAAACTATACAGTAACTAACTTTGTTTGGACAAAACTCGATGACTTAGGAGACGGCACGTATTTATTCGAAGGTTTTTCTAAGGTTGTGTATATGGAGAAGGTCACGTGTACATTCCTAAGTAAAATATATTTTATTTTATTTGCATGAAAAATCATGACTATCAACAATATCTGTAAATCATTTTAATTTGATTAGAAAGAAAATAATTTAATGGACAGTGGTACTAGCGTGCCAGTATAGTTCAGCTTAATCTGGTGTGAACTAAGCTTAACCAGCAAAAGGCTTCTCAATTATTCCGCTACCGTTACGTCTTCTTGAAAGCAGTCAAAATATTGGGGAATTAGCCTTAGAATGAGCCGATAGTTGTATATTGAATTTCATAAAAGTTTTGAACGTTAGGTTAAATAGTACCACTTCTACTTAATAATGTCATAATAAAATACCGCATATTTCATATTTAACGCACAGGGCGCGAAATTCAACGGCAATTAATTGTATTGTAGAAAAAGGCTTTTCATCACAGGGCGTATCGCGCTTTTCCCAAAACATCGGCAAAGGTGCGGGTGTTAAACGTTCCGCAGGAAAAAAGTTATTAGACTGCATACCGCCTTGACACTGGATTAGCTTCCACATGGTTGTTTGGAGTTCGCGTTTGCTTTGATTGAACTAAGAACTTGTTCTACAGAAGGTTCGTGATCGAAGTTTAAATCGACGTCGACTTGACGTGAAGATAGGATGTCTTCACGCTCGTCTTTCCATTCGGCTAACTTCATCTGAAACGACGACATTTGGTTGAAATTTCCTGCAATAAAACATAAAATATTAGAAGAGAGGAAAATATCTTCACAACACAAACCATACTTAAAGGGAAGAAATTTTCGCAAAAAAAATTATCGCGAAATTTACCAATACTTTCCGATTCAAATATTTCGTTCTCGAAATAGATTAAAAATGCTCATTTGCGAAAATTATTTGACATTTTCCTAAAGAAATTTTGTAAAACCTAAATATCCTCTAATTTTCAGAATGTCCACATTTGTTGTTCAGAAGATTTTCTTATAGCCTCGATTCGCAAAACTTTTTTCCACTAAATATGTCTTTCAGTTTTAACTCGCGAAAATCCCTTTCGCGAGATTCGCAATTTTGGACCCTTAATTCGCTAAAATCTCTTTCCTTAAAGGCAATACAAGTTGAAGGTTCAAAAATACCAAGATACACAAAAATAGAAATAACAAGGTAATGTCAAATAAAACATCGGTGCGAAGAGGACTTTGTAGAACAAGCAATTCACTTTGGAGTAAAAATAATTGGATGGTTGACAACTGAGTATTTTAAAGCTATCTTTTATGAAACTTGACAATTCAAGTTGTTTCGACTCTGACTTCCTATTTCATTCCGCAATAAAAATTAAACTAAAATACAAAGTAAAATAAGAAAAGCTCCACGGAGGAGTACAACATACCAGTATTTGCGTACAAATGAACTAAACCTCTGTAATCATACTCCAGCCCACTATACCATCCACCAAATAACTTTCGACCTAAGAAGTTAATATAATTTACTGGTAACTTAGTCAGTGAAAAAATAACTTTCGAACTAAGAAGTTAATATAATTTACTGGTAACTTAGTCAGTGAAAGGGGGATTTAACTAATTTGTTTTTCCTACAAATGGACGGCCAGCTTCTGATTCAAATTAAGTTGATAACACTTAAATAGTGCGCTACAGTGGGATTTAAAACAACAACAGGAAAAAGAAAACAGTTTCTATGACATTATACGAACTAGCTTTGCTTTGTTTATAAAGCAAACAAAAAATATTGGCAGTGAATTGTTTAAAAATATGAAATGAACCGATGAAAATTCCAAATAATGGGAATCATAATTTCTTTAAAACAAATTCAGGGTAAACTACCTTTACGGTAAAATTTTATGTTTTAAATTTGTTAAAATTCGAACATTACGTGTGCATTGGTGGTTAAAACATAATTTTTCAAAAGAAATAAAAATGATGATAAGAAATAATCTATAATTGGTTTCATAAATTGGTTTCTATTTTCGCGATTTTCCGCGAATAATAACTTTGGTGACATTTAATTAATTTGGCGAAAATGGCTAAAATTCGTTAAAATAAATAAATTTGATCAACATACCTATTGCTATAGATCTCAAATAAAGCCCCTCAGCTTGGTCATACTTTTCCATATCATAGTTGTACAATGATGCAAGATGGCCGATGGACAAAGCAACTTCGTAATCCTATATAAAGACAAATTGGATTTTAGATTTTAAAATTAGATTTGAAATCTTGGAATGTTGTGACGTAAAAGAAGGCCGCTAAATATCTATTCAGAGTAGATAATCAAATAGAACAATGCTGTGTTTTTTTGGCAAAGAGATCTTTTAATGTAAACGGTATGATTTGTCTTTTACAACATTCTAATAGTATTAAGGTATGGAAATATGGGCATCGATCTTTTATTTATATATTAAAGTGCCCAACTCCGATAAAATCACAAATAATACTTTCGTCGAAATAAGGACGTTAAGGTTTACTTCCAAAACTCAATTTGAAGAAGTTCGTATAGGAAAAATGATATGTGTTTTTTTAAACCATTAGCAATCCAATATCTTACAGAGATTTTAAATGTATAAAAGTAGATATACCTCTGCGCCTAAAAGATCTTCTTTAATTTCGATGGCTTTCAAATGATTGATTTCTGCGTCCTAAAAAACGTCTTCCTCTATCAATACAACGTCAGACACAAAAATATTAACTAAAAAAAATTCTAAAATCCAAAATAAAAATTTAGGCCAGATAAAATATCGAATTTTTTTATGGCCCGAATACTGATCTATCCAAAATTTGTATTGTCCATATTCTCCTGCTAAAATTAGGATTTCGTATTTGGCTGGTAATGTATAGAAAATTTCGTTTTTTCAGATATTGCAAAACTTAACTCCCCTTTTTAAACCGTATTTTTGACTAAAGATATAAGGAAGATCCAACTTGTCCAGATTTTTAAAAAAAAAATTCAAAAATTTTAAGAGTATGCTCAAGCTTTTTCACTCAAATTTAACTCTCGAAATTTTGGATATGCGAACTTTACGCTACTGTGGTTGATACACGAAATAAAAAATAAAGAAAAAAAAATTGTTAAAGATGAACCAGACGCTGAAATATGTTTGCCGTATATTTTTCTCAAAGAATTGTGAAAAACTTTAAAGGCTCTTTTTAAGCAATGTTAAGCAGTATTTCCTACTCTTACAGATTTTTTTTGCAAATATTTTTTTATCCTAAAATCCGATTTTTTGGAATTTACACCCACAAAATACTTTCACGATTCTATGATAATGCTCGGCTAACATCATAAACAGGAATTGTTTTTTTTCCAGCGCACAAATGCAAACACTTGCCTTATATTTCTTCATACTTTGATATAATCGTCCCAAATTTCCATAATGTTTCGCTGTTTGGACATTGCTTTCACCAAATGTTTTCCTGAAGAATAAAAAAATGTAGATTTCAAAGACTTACCCCTCACAAGTTACATAAGACAAGCTGTAGTCCGATATTGGTTACTAGTTTGCCAACAAACACAAACTTCAATTCGCCAAAGGGAATTCTCCCTACTACAATGTCAATAGTATAAAAAAATATAAAAACCTGGCTAATCGAAGAGAATCTATATGCAATTCTTCAGCGCAATTTAAAAGCCGTTTCTCTTCAGCTTCGTCTCCAGTATCAATGGCAACTTCTTCTAAGATCAATGCTAAAGGAATGGTAGAAAAGTTTAATATTGCATACGGCAAGTGTCTTCATATGGTGTGCTTACAAAGTGTAAGTAATAAGTACAACGCACTTCAATAATATGTACACAAAACAGTTCTTAAATGAAACAAGCAAAGCCGTATTGTTATTCAACTTAAACAAGAAACAACTAGATGTATGCTGATTAAAAACTTGAGTGGTTTGTTAATTTTTTTCTTTAGGGACTTGAGATAAAAGGTCAATTTACGAAAACTGACAATCTGTCTGAAAAAAAGGTTTCCTATCACCTGAGTTAAACCTATCAACGTCAATGAGAATTATAACTGCATGTTGCAAAAATTGTTTTCAACTTGATAGAAATAAAAACGTTTACAATCATTTTACGCATTATCGAAATCCACTGCTTACTTATTATGAAGTAAATATTACCTTCTACTTAACTTTTGATGAAAATACTATAAATCTGTATACATATAATTAGAGGAAATAGCCAGTGTTGAACAAAACAATAATTAGCAAATACATCACAACCATTAGGGTGCGAAATATCCATTTTTTTCAGATGGTTGTGTGGACGCACTAGATTGTAACTTACACCTATAATGAGAATGACCATACCTTGTACTCGTTTTGAAGAAGAGAGCAGAAGATGATCGTTCGGTAGGAGCGTGGTGAGAACATGAAGTCCTTGCTCTGCATGGCTCCTAAAGCATAATTGAGAGACAATTCCAATAAACTTGAACATGCCTAATTTTGCGACCTTGCTGCATAGCCAGGATAAACATCAACAAAACAGCTATAAACATCCTATTGTTGGAAAACACAGGTTTATGAGTGCAGTGCCTTCTTTATTTCAAACAAGTCACTCTACATGTAACTAAAAAAACAAAGAAAGAATAGCTACCTTGCTTCATGGAAATTGCCCTGACTGTAATCTCGAACATAGACAGCATATGCTAGGTCTTCATGTGTGATTGCAGTAATAATATTGTTTTCACCGAATAGTTCTGTCCGAATCTCCAAAGCATTCTACGAGATAAAATTAAATGCATTGGAACAAAAGACATTCAGTGTTATGGATGTGAAACGTAAATTCGCATGCAGTTTTTCTTAAAGTAAATCGTTTTTTTCGGAATTTTATTTTGACCAAACTTAGATTTCTTTTTATTATTTAAATAAAGATAATGTCTCGTGCATTTTTAAACTAAGCCACACATTAAGAGCTAACTTCTTTCAGAATAGCAAACAGGTATATAAAGAAAGTGCTTACGATTTGCAAGTGCACATCCAGGGTGAAATATTGTTTACTTAACATTAAAAGAAACCGTCAAAATCTATTTTGTAAAGTCACAAAGGTAAAAGAACACATATCTTACTTGGTAATACTTGACACCATTACTGACAGAGTCTACACTTAACAAATAAAAACCATAATCAGACAAGGTATCTGCATATTTGGGATGTTTTATACCATACCAATGTCTAAATAAAACGAAGGAACTTTTATTCTGACATTTTAGGTAAGGCAGAGTTGGATATTTAAATTTAATTTAAAATACACAAAATAAGCACTCAAAAAATTCGATTATGCTGAAAACAATAGGTAGAAAATAAATTCAAAATTTTATGACTCCAAAAGTTTTAATATATACACAATAAGAGATTAATAGAGATTAATTCTTTAATAATATAACAACACAATTTTGAAATTATTTTTTTTTACTACAACCAATCAAACAAGAGCACTATACTGCATTGATTTGCATCTTAATAGTCATTATTTATATCTTCACAGCCATAACTTCCTATTTTTATTGATAAATCTCTCTTAACAAAATCTTAGACATAAAATGGTATGACAGTTCATCCCGTTGTCACTTACTTTGCAAGTCTGACAGCCTCTTTTGCATAAACACAAGCTTGAGGAAAGTAACGCTTTATAATACATGCCTGAAGGTAAAATCAAAACATTTAAACTAAAAAGTATTCATAAAAAAACGGGTAATGTAAACCTTTGATGCAATAAAACAAACAAACAAACAGTAAACAAAACAACAGGTTTAAAATCATGTTTTTGTTATACTTTTGTTGAAAGGTTTTACAGATTAATCCTAGAACAAAAACTAGTGCTTTTCATGTATGACAAAACAGTAGTAATTTGTCTGTTTCATACCTTACATGCTTGCCTCAGAGTATCAACAATGACCTAAATTATAATTAAAAAAAATTGATAAAGAGATGATTGGCAATACAGGAACACGAGTGTTTTAATAACAGGAAATTAACAATCATAAAATTGATGTACTGTTGTCTTGAGCATTACAAGTGACTTTTTTGTAATAATGTAGTCTTCATACCTTAGGAGACAGTCTGGAGTCCAGCTCTTGAACAGCCTGTATAGCTAAGTTATATGCCTAAAATAACAGATTTAGCAATATATTTACAAACACTAAAATTTAACGCAGTAAACATTGCAGTAATCAAAATAGTGGTGCAGTTTGGGTAAAAAAGGCTAGACTCTTGGTTTCTTTGCGCCTACAGTTGCTATAAAAGCATAATAAGTCTTGGAAACGTTTTAAAATTAACAATAAGAAAGGAAAATAATAAATATTACAAAAAAAAAGAAAGGTTGACTAGCATTATTTCAGCTATAGACATGCCTTGTAACAAATAAACACCCAGAAAAAATAAATCGTTACTCTAATCATATTCAAAAGTAAATTGATACATGTTATATTAGCTATATCTCACTGAAAACACTGGATACACCACTAAGGTCGAGTTAATAGCCAAAGTATTTAGTTCTTATTATGTATATACATTATCCAGGTAAATATTTTATTTCTTGGGAATTCCAGTTAGGAGCAATAAATTAGGGCAAAAATTTTAAAGTTACTCTGCCATAAAGGATGTAAACTATATAATGGTTATTTTAAAAAGCAATAAGATTACCTTGTCATATTGTGATATTGAGAACATATACATACTGCAAATGGTATAAAACAATGCACAATTTGGCTTAAACTGAGCATTTTGAAGGTATGTCAACAAAACAGAGGCATTTATTACTGATTTGTTGGCATCGTCAAATTTACAATCTAGCGTAGATGTGTATGCCATTCTAAAAGTAAATGTAAGAAATATATAAATAACAAACTTTCCAGAGTTGAAACAAACCATTTATGCACGTTTTACTTTTTAATAAAGCTGCGTTTAAAAACAATGTTATTAAGAACGTCATCATTATTTTGTTAATGTTTTGCATAGTATTTGTAACATTTGGAACACCATGTGCTATCTTATTTAACCTATACACTATATCAAATGATAAAGAAATATGAAAGTGCTATTTTTATGTTTAACAAAAAAGAGAAAAACTGCACAGGAGGATCAAAAATATATATATACCATATATTTATGCACAGAAAGTAATGATAACGCATTTCACCTTAACGAAACTTCAAATGCAATCAGCATCTGCTCATTATTCATATTTCCATTTAAATCAACAACATCAATGCAGGTGTATATCATTTCTGCACAACTATACATGCCACATTCACAAAAGAAAGAAGCTGAAAGATATAAATATTGATATAAATATCCACAAATATATAAAAAGTACACATCCCTGTGCATTAAAAGTAGAAAAAAAATGCAGTAAGGTTCTTTCTCTATTTCTTGTTTCAACTATATTTTTTTTTTAAAGTGTCACTCACAAGCACATTCATAAATAGTGAAAAACGTAAAGGTTCAAAATTCATAAAAATGCAACAGTATATAGCTGAAACTTTGTACTATTTCACCAATGCTTTACTGTAAAACCCTAAACATCATCAAGTTTTATCATAAAAATTAACAAAAACAAGAATGTGCAAGTCTTATTAAATTACAGCATTTTTTATTACACAACCATCTATGTAGGATCAAGTGTGTGTGCCTAAATATAGTTGCATTTCTTTCCATTTTTAATCTGTACACCTGAAATGGCAAGATCTTGGTTTAACTTTAATCACAATTGCAGTACATATAGAATATTAATTAAATTTGGTGCTGTAAATGCTAGCTTGTATAATAGATTTAAATTATCGTGTTATCGTGAAAATTAGTGAAAAAGAAATAGAAACGGCATATTAATTAAATAAATGTTTTTTAAATGTTCCTTGAAGCTTGTTGATGTATAGCTATTGATTTTTCATCCACTCAGACTTTGTGCTTTATGTATTTTATTTGTTGTATAAATTTCAGAAACGTCTTTTCGCTTGTAAAACGCATGATTAGCTCCAGTCAACTTACAAGTTCGTTTTGCAACCTTACCATCAAATGTCATTTCAGTGGTCAGCAGCTTTTGACAGGCAGTTATTTTAAGCACTGTCAAATGGAGATATTTTGGTTTAAAGTTTTTAATCATGTCATTAACCTATGGGTTCCAAAAAAAGTTGGTTATACCAGCTTCATATTATTTTAGTTTTGTTGCAGGTGCCACCTAGTTATTCATATAGTTCTTAACATCAGTTTTTCTACCCATTTTTTAATTATTTAGACTTGAACTTTAAAGGTACAACGTCAAACTAATATAGCTACATTGTGACATCTAATGTGTTAATTAACGATTCAGACATTACTTTATTCAGTTGCTTCAAAGAAAAAATCATACATACTAGCACATTATTACATAAGTTAAAAAATCACATACCTAACTTAATGGCTTGATGTACATATCGATAAACATCCTTGTTGTTTCTCTTTCCATTTGATACCATATTTTTTAAAAATGAATACTGTGTTACTTTTTGACTGGCAAGAAAAAAACCAAAGTCTTTTTCTTTGGTTAGAATTATTTGAATACATTTGTGAAGCGTTCCCCTGCAAGAGAAAATAAATAATTGTTCAATGTGCAAATGAACATTGTGGGTATACAAAAGGAGAATATATACGATAACTAAATATTAAATCTAAAGTAGCTTACTCTTGATACAAAATGATAAAGATACAAAAAAATACACATACCAATAACTGGAATTTTGTAAAACTTTTTCCAACAAATCAGGGTTAGATATTTGCCTCTGTAAATTTTGACAAAGTTTGAACTCCACAGCCTAGGTCATATATAATTAAAACTTAAATTACGTATAGCTAATAAAAAATATTAAAATTAGAAGACTAAATAAACTCCATATATATACATACCTTATTTAAAACATCTCTGAAGTTTGGAGCTGGAATTAGGTGTATTGTGTTTGCAAACAGAAATAGATTTTTCGCCACATATTTTAATGCAGAGTTGTATAAGTTTAAATTGCGAAATTCACTTTTACTTTCATAGTTGGTAACCTTTAAAGAAATGGAAATATATAATTTTTCAGTCATATAATGTATATATATAATGCATTTAAAATTTACTGAGGTAAATTATTTCCCTGTAGAAATTTGAAATATATGGCTAGTATTTGTAGGGCATGTACAAACACTAAACCTCTTCAAAGTTGATGGGATTTAAAACCAAGACACCAAAATAATATTTGCATCACAGGGTGGCATTTTAACTTAAAAGTAGACATAATACACTAGATGCCATAATTTAGGTAAATAGCAAATATCCTGTTCTAATTCCAACAAGCTGTCAATAAATTTGAACAATCTAATACTAGTCAGTAAATTTTGTGGCTTTCTGAAAAAAATTTCTGTAGGGATGAAGACAACTTGGCCCATAACAATCTACTGCCATTTAAAACTGCCTTTCGAGATAATGTGAGTGACTGTTTGTATTTGAGAAAAAAAACTACATTTTCTACCTGCCTTACCTCCTAAAGTTGTTGCAACTGTGTTATTTGTAGCACTATGTGCCCGAGGGTAGTCTCACAGCACTCCAAATTTCCAGCAACTTGTCTGTGCTTTATTGTAGCTTGTCTTAAAAATTCTAGCTAGCATTTTAAAACCTAGTTAGCTTGTCATTGCTTTTTAAAGTAGTATAAAATTATGATATAATATATTTGTAGCTAGAAAAGGTTGAGTAACAAGGAATTTCAAAGCACTGTGTGTGTGGGGACAGACCCACGGCAGTCCAAATAAAGCTACTACGGCTAGTAGAGAGTTTTTTGCCTTTAGAGGAAACCATAAAATTAATTTCTTGTTTACAGAAAACAGTAAAAAAATAAATAGGATAAAAAAGGCCTACCTCTGCATGTTCGTTAACTTCCATTTGCAGCATATTTTTGCTAAAGCGTCTCCAAATTTAAAGATATACCGAAAGTTTTTTTATGCAGAAAACGAGTTTTTGAACATGGCACCTGTGTTTTGCAAGCTTCTTTTTTTGTTGACATACCATTGGTTTATCGCACCTCATATTTCTTAGAAATATTTTGTAGTAAATGTTCCCCAGAGAGTGAAACCACTACAACACGCTAGCAAAAGATATTCGAAAACAATAATTTTATTGATTTATCGCTAACAACCCACTTGCCGCACATTTTCGGGGAAAGATGGCAGAGATAGAATGTAAACAAAATAAGGAAATTAAGGTTCAAGTTCAAATTTTTATTTTAAAGTAAATCGCCGAAATGCTAAAACTAAAATCGTCGATTGTAGCTTGAAAAAATAAGTTATGTAGCTAAGGTAACTTGGAGGTTAACCTTGCAGCCCAGCTATCCTGAACAAATCTCCTTACACTCACACATACGGTGAAAAGGACATCAACAGGGCATAATGTTAGCAAGTGAAAAAGGGAAATTGTAGTTAAAGTAAGAATGACATGCACCCCAATGTGGACCAAATGCTATACGCCTCGTGCGGCTAAAATATATATAAAATATAAAATATTTTGCTTTGGAAATAAAAAACTTTATTAGTATTACGACAATTACTCGTACTTTTACCCTTTTTTAATTTTGATTTTCAGCTACCTCCTGAAGTAACTTATAAAAGATGCTAAACACACGTACATTAGAAACGAAAATTTTCGGCCGGAAAAACTTTGGGATTTTTTTTTGTCCGAAAATTTTTTCGGCCGAAATTTGGTTTTTCTAATTTTTTTAAAATAGGACCAGTGCATAAAAATTATATATAGGGTAATCAGAAAATCAATAAAAACTGCAGTTTTTGTGAGAATTTTGCTGTCAGTATTAAAAGGACTTTATATATTTATATAATAAAGTCGTGGACTACCGAGATTTTAAGCGCGAATTGTTTTTACTAACCGAAAAATACCGGGCGAATATAACGCTTCAATACCTCAAAAGAAATCCCAAATTCTTTACTTTATCTCAGTAATAGGAATGACGTCGTTTTCCTTTTTTCTTCTTGCCGTCCTATCGTTTTTTCCTGAATTCAATTCTTTTATATTTGAAATTATGACTTTCCATACACCAGGATCATGTTTGTATCGCCAGAGCCATGTCGTTAAAGAAACAAGATGCCCTTTTTTAAGGTATGTATCCATAAAAATGCACACAAGTCTTTTGTTAGTGCATGAGCACTTTGACAAAATATAGCGGAAAAAATGTAGTCGAATGGCATTCCCGACATCAAAGCTCTTTGAGACAAACCTAGGTTTTAATCTCAAGGAGATCTGGGGATGATAATGGTCAAATGGAAGTAAGCGTACGCTTAAAAAAATGAGAATAGCGTGCACCCCGATATGTAGAGCGAGTGACCTAATTAAACGGCGATAAAAAATAGTATGAAAAATTTCCTTAGTGGCTACCATCAATTCTATCATCCTACCTGGGATATATATAGAAATTTTTATTCAGCTCTTTCGTTGTAAAAATTTTGGGAAAATTTTGGTGAAATTTGCAAAAATTGGAAAATACGTAGAAATGGACAGTCTTTCTCAAATCTACGTTAAAAATTACGCAGGCAAGAGGTATTACTTTTGGATAACCTACCTGATTGGTAAAAAAACCGACATAAAAAAAGAGTCAGCAAAAATAAAAGTCGGCAAGAAATTAGTCACTTTGACAAATTTCGTTTAAATATTTTCTCTGCTTTTGTGCTCAATTTCTTCTTCGTTCTTTTTTTCTTTTTCCTCCCTACGCCCACTTGAAACGTTATTTAAACTGATACATAAAAGGCTGTTTTCCATGTTCTTTTTATTATCGTTATGTTTTCATAGATAATACTGAAGTAAAAAATAGACTAAAAAACGAAAATAGCCGAAAAAAATCGGCAAAAATGGTAGTCGTCATAAAAAATACCGGCAAAAATTGTTGTTCGGCAAATATTATTAGTTTCTTTGCAAAGAATGTGGTTATTTTTTGCCGACTTTTTTACCGATATGCCAAAGATATAAATTTCCTTAACGGGCGGAATGCATTTTCCCCCTTAAAAATACCCGAAGATCCTCGATGAATATTTTAAACGCTACTTAAGACAATATCGTTCCTTTTCAAAATTTGACTGAAAACAACTTTTGATTTACATGGTATTTTATGAGCTCTTGCGCCCTTAATAATGTGCAAAAATTAAATTCCGCCGCGGGAATAATTTAAGGTATTTTGTAAATATTGGCGCATGGGCGTAAAAAAGTAGCATCTTGTTGTAAATTTAAAATCGTTGAAATCCTATAATCCATCACTTCAACCTCGTCCCCAGGGCATCTTGTATCTTTTCTGACCCCGGGGACGCTGATAATCGCGCGCGGTGTCCCGGGGTCAGAAAAGATACAAGATGCCCTGGGGACGAGGTTGCCATCACTTGACTAAGTTTGGACGGATCATGAAAAAGAAAGTACGTTTATATTCCAGGATATTTTCTCCTTGCTTCTCGGTGAATTTATATGAACGAAACTTTTACGCAATTGTAAATCTTCTTTAGAGTATTACTCCATTTTGGCACGTCTTACACCATGCGGTTAAAAATGCGCTTCCGTCGTGTGTTCGTATTTAGGATATTGTGTGCGCAAAGAAGCGAAAATACAACCTCGTTCAGGCCATTTTGCGTTGGTTGATGAAGTTGATATTGGCCACTCCGTAATAACAACGGCTCAGGTGCCACAAGACCCTGGGGACGAGGTTGGCGAAATCCCTTTCCCGCTTTCAAGGCCGGTTTCCATACAACTGCATTTTGCGCCCAGTCGTAAAAAGCGCCGTGACTTTTGATCTCCGCATGCGCATTATCAGAATAATGCCGCTGACCTCGCGCTTTTGCATGCGCTGGGGCGATTTAAAAAAAGTTGAACAGGCGCTACTTTTTGCGAGCTACATTTTGCGCTTCAGCTTAACAGCCAATCAAAAGGTAGAAATCTACATGAATTACGAAAGAATTTTTAATTAGATCATTTCAAGATGGCTAGCAACATCTCGTTTCTGTGTTAAATTTTTGTCAAAGCCAAATGAATGTAGAGAATCAGAATATATATCAATCAAGTGAAGTAGATGAAAAACAAAATAACATTAATGAGTCTGTGGAGGCACAAAGAAACAACATTGTAAACAAACTTAAAAAGACTACTCGTGATCTGACAACATTAAATCCTTAAGCAAAACGTTGTATAGTCCTTTGATTCTTCTTTCTATGGAAAGTCGTCTCATCCACATGTTTTTCTTACGTATTTTACAACGTTGTTTATTTCTACGCCATAAAAATATTGCTAGGACTACTCTCAAATTTTGCAGCAACAAATATCGTCTGTTTACATCAGCCATGTTTTGCAAAAAACACGTGAGCAAAAATCGCTAAATGGAAATGGTTCGGTATATGTGATAAAAGTCGCGGCGCTTTTTACGACTGGGCGCAAAATGCAGTTGTATGGAAACCGGCCTTCAGTGAAGGGATCCTGAAACCGAGGTTGCCCGAGGATGGGGCTGGGGTCGAGACGTGCAAAAACCGCAAGAAAAAACAACGACATTAGAAAACGAAAGTAGGTCAAGGCAGGCAGGCATACGCCATACACAACTGTGAATATGGTCCAAAAAGATGGCTGGAAAAAAAGCAATTCAGGTAGGTATCATTTGATTATATTCGTCCGAAAACATTTTATTGTATCTTTCATTATCTTATTTTGCGTTGAAAAACATTATGTACCCTAAACTTGGACCAACTTTGTGCTCTATATCTAGCATTAAGGATTTAATGGACGTTGGATAAAAATTTCAGTGCAGTCAATAATACAACAGCAACTTCGAAAATTTCTAAAACATTCTGGCATGTATTTATACAGTGCTGGCTTTTCTGGCCAAACAAGCAAGATTGACAATGATTTGGACACTATATAACCGGTGTCACATTAAATCTATATGCTATGTCTTTATTGTGTAAAGTCCTAATTTCAATTTAACAAGAACAATAAGTAAGTGATCTCTCGGTGTTAAAGATTTTTTCATTTGAATAATTTCGTCCTCAAATATGTTTATCAATTCCAGTATAGAAATAAAAAAATTCTGAATTTTTTTGAAGATTTTTGAACCTAAATCTTTCAGAAAGCGTGGTTTTTCATGGTCTTTTAACTGATGAATTTCTCCCATTCTGCAATAACTTCTTTTTGTATTTCTTTATATTTTCTTGAAATATTCCTTACCATCTTTTGCTTTTTTTGCATTTTTGTGTGAGAGTTACTGAGAGCAGTTACTGACTAATCCAAGCAAAGGCTTGTGATCAAAGGCTATGATAAATTTTCCACAGGCTAGCACAAATGGCTCAACATCTATAAAGTACATCTGGAACTGCCAATACTTCACCTCTAATTGGTGCTAGATTCTTCCAGGTGTGTAAACTGGCTTCCAACTAGAACAACTTCCCTTCAAGTGGTAGAGCAACAGGGTTTGGATTTCCGAAATAGTCAAAATCTAAGTTGATCTTTAGACCAATCAGTTGTGAGACATGTAGGCTTTGGCATATCAATATACAAACTCCTCCCTGTTTAATTTCCTGTAGTAAAGAGGCTGACCAATAGCACACCTGAAACACTTGTGTTATGCTTTTCGCTGCATGTGTGCCAAAATCTTCCTGATGGTACTGGTACCAACTCCAAGGATAAATTTGTCAGAATTTTGAACAATCCCGTTGCTTTGCGAAGCTGTAACAATCTACAAGCTTTGAGTAAATCTTTTGGCAAGGGGCCTATGTCATTCACAACTTTGAACTTGTTAGGGAATGTGGAAGTTATTGCATCAAAGTGTCTGGAATATTCATCTCCTGATGATAATAATCCTACAGTGTTGTTTTGTAGCAGTAATGACCCTAGGCCATGCTTAAAGGGGTATAACATGTCTGTCCTCTTTTTATAGTGGCACAATATGGTAGCCGTTCCATGCATCGGAAATATTTTTTCTAGTGTTAGGTGGTACTGTAAAAACTTGATGGAATGAAAACTGCATATGATAGTGGCAGGAGTATTGAGAGATTAAAAATCTACTGTTCTTCTTGATTTACAAATATATATATATAAAAAACTTTTAACATATATGGCTAGCATGATTTTAAAACAAAATTATGCTTAGAATCAGGATTATGTTTGACCAAAAGTTAAGAATATTTCTGTGTACTTTTTTTCAACCAGACATTACTTTTTTATGTCTTTGTATTTTAAATCTACAGCGTATATTTAAAAATACGCGTATATTTTTTAAAAACATATTTCGTATTTTCAAAAAATACGGAATACAGAATTCTATTGTTTTGAAAATACGAATTAAAAATAGAAGCGTTCGATTTTCCAAGAAAGCATCACAAATTAGTTTTACAAAAGACTTAACTTTTTCAAAACTTTCCTACTCGCAGAAGAAAAATGTTAGCATACCATGTCTAAGTTATTTTTGTATTGCATGTGTAGGCACATTGGATTACACAGTATTTGATATATACAAGGCATTGTTCAATGACACAAGAAAAACGTTTGAGCATTTCAAATATATATATTTGAAACGATACCTAAATTTTGGCTTATTTATTAGTTTATTTTATATACATGTTTAGACTGTCAAGAAAGAAAGAAGGAGATTGACAAAGACATTCAAACCTTCTGTTCTGAAAATAGAGCCGATTGAGGTAAGGGACAAAGTGTTGTTTTTTACATTTTTGTGATACATGATTAACCTTAGATTTATTTGTATTTTTAAAATAAATCTGAGGTTTTAAATGTTAACATTTTGTTGTTCAATAGGTTGTAACAGATTTGTCAGTCTTAACAGATTGGTTCTGCTAATGTAAGCATTACTGATACCTTAATGATGTTGCTGAGAAGAAAGGTCCCACACCCACTTAAAACAATAATTTTATAACACGTTATAATGCTTTTTTAGGACAATCATTGAACTTGAAGGCTGTTATGCAAGCATTATAATGCTATTTTTTTTAAATTTTTGCATCAATTTAGTTATTATGTTTTGTTCTTTTAGCTTTGTCATTGCTTCGTTTGATGATATTCGAGAATCATAAAGATTGTAAATAGAATATTTTAGTTTATGTTAGTTATTTTTTGATATATAGCTGAAGTGATAGTTGGTTTAATCTCCAGTCTGTTGCACTTGTATTAGAAGTAGTGAAAAGCTGCAACAATATTTTAATTCCGGTTTAAAAATGGAGGTTCTGTTGTGGTGTGATATACACAGTGATGCAGTTTATTAAATTGAAATAATTTATTGTAAGATTTATCTCTTGTAGATCTAAGCATTATAATTCTTCTAGCTGTAATAAATGTAATAATTGTTTTTTGCTTAATTATTTTGACTTGCCAATACCAGGGACCAAATTACAGTTTCTATTTTCTTTTTCCAAAGGTTAACAGCAGCATTGGTAGTCATGTTTAGTGCAATGAAAAGACAAGCAAAGTAGTTAGTGTAAGGACTATCACTTATTGTAAGTGTAGCAGATTATCAGGTTTTTTAAGTGGCGTTGTCATTGTAACATTTACACAATAGTGTTTGTTTGCTGTACACACAAAAAAGCTTGTAAAGGAAATTATTACCTGACTGATACAAAAAACCGGTTAGTATGAAAAAATCTGATGGTTTGATTGGTTTACGGCTTATTAAAACAGGGTATTGTATGGAGCAGTACTAACCGGTTTGGGAAGCCATTATTAAAATGGTAACATAAAAACGTAAACAAATAAAAACATTTCCATAACACACAAAAAATATAAAAGTAGCTCACCTAAAACCATTTTTTCGTTACAATTCATATAAACAATGATTCGAATTTGTTTTGTGAACGTACAAAAGTTTAAAATCGAATGGTCTTAAATTCCAAAATTATAAAATCGAACATGCGTTTTTATTCTTTCTTGGTGGCTTGGGAATAGAAACTTAAAAAAATAGCTTTGTTGTTATTTGTTCACAATGGAATGTTTTTTTTCAGATAAGATGCAGTCAGGTAATAAAACGGATACTGACCGGTTTTGATGTTGCACTGTAAAATACAAAGCCCTCGGTCAGGGCACATACCTCGCAAGCTTGGTCTGTACGTTTGACCTCTGGCTTTGTATTTCACAGTACAACATCAAAACCGGTCAGTATCCGTTTACAACTGTGTTTTTGACTAATATTTTGAATATGATATAAATTTTGAGTCATAATGACAACACAGGTAGTAAAGGCTGTTTTCCATTTAGCAGAAATGTTCCAAAGAAAGAAAATTTTCCACAGAATTTTTCCCATAACTGAATTTCCACTTTGCACAGACAAACAGCAGGAAATCAAATAGTAAACAAATATGGCTGTTTTTAATAAGAAAGTTCTGATACTGTTTATTCTGAAAAGAAAGCTCTTTAGAAGAAGGAAATATAAAAAATTCATATGGGTGTGAAAATTATATCAGGAAAGAAAAGCAAAGGGAGAATACAACATTCTTGTTCAGGATTTACGTCAACATGATTGCGAGTTGTCTTTTCGCTATTTCTGGATGTTGCTGACTCAGCTAAAAGACTTATTACAATTGTTGGCTCCACGTATTGTTAAAGACGGAGAGTTAGACTTATATCAGCAGAAAGACTTTCGTTAACTTTGAATTATCTGTGTACTGGCGAAGCTCCGGCATCAATTGCTATTGCATATATAATAAGTCCAACCACGGTTCCACATGTAAAACAAGAAACGTGCAGGGTAATATGGGATATTTTGCTAGCCAAGAGATTGATTAAAGCTCTGTCTACTGAGGAAAAATGGAAACTAATTGCAGAGATTTGTGAAAATGAATGGAACTGTCCTTATTGCTTAGGTGCAATTGATGGAAATTATGTTATGATTCAAGCAGCAAGCAATACAGACTCGATGTACTTCAATTACAAGAAAATATTTTTCATTGTCCATCTCGTTGTATGCAGTGCTCAATATCAATTTACCATGATTAACATAGACGAAAGTGGTAGAAATAGTAATGCAGGTATTTTCGGAAATTGTGCTCTTGGTGATGTGATACTCAGAAATGCAACATGCCAAAATTTCCATTGGTTACAACGCCTTCCCCCTCAATAGAAATATAATGAAACCATATCCATGGAACATTTTGCAATACAAGGAATGTGTATTCAACTACCATCTTTCACGCACTAGAAGTGTTATTGAGAACACGTTTGGGATTGCAGCATCTAGATTTCGGATACTACCAAAGACAATCAATGCGAAAATTGACACTGCCATTCAAGTTACTAAGTCTGTTGTAGCTTTACAAAACATTTTATTGAAAGAAAATGCAGACGACTTATACTGCCCTGATGATTACATTGATCGATGCACACCACAAGAAATGCCCTTGTGGAGGTCGGAGAACCAGGTCGTTGAAGATCTTTTAAAAATTTGCTCTATACAAACATAAAAAACTCATCCTCAATGTCAATAAATACTTGTAGTAATGCAACTTTGGCTTTTCTTACACCTTAAACTTTTGAGTGGTCTGTTTATTACACGCCATTCTTCGAAAATTACAGGGATTTAGCTTATTGAATCGTTTCATAGCCCCTTTAATGGAAATAATTTTTTCTCATAGTTTAGTTTTCAAACTAGATTGCTTTTCTGCAAATCTATAATTGCAATAGATTGAAATGACTTCAGACTTATAAGGAAAAATGTTATAAGATAATATCTTCAAGATATTATCTTGAAGAGTGTTAAAGAAGCCAAGGGAAAGTACAGGCCCCGTCGTAAAGTCTGGAAGCTGAAGGAAGAGATTGTAGCAAGACAATTTAGTGCAAAATTTCAGCAGTTAGCCCACAATGGTCAATGTGATAGTGACAATGTTGAAAGTACTTGGACTACTTTGAAGAATTGTCTTCTAGAAGCTTCTGATGATACCTGTGGGTGGACGAAAGGACCAGCTAGACATAGACGGACCTGGTGGTGGAATAATGAGGTTGACCAGTGTATAAAGGAAAAAAGGAAACTTTGGAAAGAGTGGAAAGAGTGGAAGTCAGGTGGTAGTAAAAATATTTACTTAGAAGCTAAGCGTCGTGCTCGTACAGCAGTGTATAAGGCAAAATCAGAAGCAGAGAGAAACAGATTTGCAGATGTGTTAAGAAGGGAAGACCAGCGCAATGAGGTATTCAAGATAGCAAAGCAAATGAAGAAGACTAATCAAGATGTTGTAGGTGAGAAGTGTATACGTAATGATGAAGGTGTTTTGGCTAGCACAGAGGAGGAGAAAAGGGTAGCTTGGAAGAATTATTATCAGAGGTTGCTTAACACTGAGTTTGATTGGGATGTGGATAATTTGTCTGACGATGATGTTGTAGAAGGACCAGCTATGCAGATCAAGACAGAATGGGTAGTGGAGGCTATTAGGAAATTGAAGATTGGCAAGGCTGCAGGAGTATCAGGTATTGTTGCAGAGATGGTAAAAGCATCTGGATATATTGGAGTTGAGCTTATTACAAGTCTTGCTAATCAGATTATAAAGGATGGTGCTATTCCGAGTGAGTGGCAGTCGAGTGTAATAGTGAATTGTTTCAAGGGCAAGGGTGATGTATTAGAAAGAGGTAACTATAGAGGTTTGAAGTTGGTTGATCAAGTAATGAAAGTTATTGAAAGAGTGATTGATAAGTTACTTAGAGAAAGAATTGATATAGATAAGATGCAATTTGGTTTTGTTCCAGGGCGTGGCACTACAGATGCAATATTTTTACTCAGACAGCTTCAGGAAAAGTATTTAGGAAAGAGAAAGAATCTCTATTTTGCCTTTGTAGATTTAGAGAAAGCTTTTGATAGAGTGCCACGTAAAGTTATTTGGTGGGCTATGAGAAAATTAGGTGTGGATGAGTGGCTAGTTACGATGGTACAGTCTATGTACAGCAATGCTAGAAGTCTTGTCAGGATTAAAGATTCACTTAGTGATGAATTTAGTGTAAATGTTAGTGTACATCAGGGTTCTGTACTTAGTCCTTTGTTGTTTGTTCTAGTCTTAGAAGCGCTGTCGATGGAGTTCAGAACAGGTTGTCCCTGGGAGTTATTGTATGCAGATGATTTGGTTCTCATAGCAGAGTCGATGGAAGAATTAGTTGAAAAGTTTGAGAAGTGGAAGAAAGGACTAGAAGAGAAAGGGCTAAGGGTGAACACAGCAAAGTCTAAAGTCATGATTAGTAGCATTGCAGCCAAGTGTGACCTTGTAGTTGGAAAGTGGCTTTGTGGAGTTTGCAGGAAAGGGGTTGGTAGTAACTCAATTTTTTGTCAGACTTGCAAGTATTGGGTACATAAGAAGTGCAGTAGTATTGGTGGAAGGTTAAGAGCTGACATTCAGTTTGTATGCAAGCGTTGCAAAGGTGAGATTATAGAGAATGAAGTATTTCCAGCTTTAATGATGTACAACAGTGGCACGTTAGAGATAGTTGAGAACTTCTGTTACTTAGGTGATATGTTGGGCAGTGAAGGGGGTGTTGGAAGAAGTGTTACTTGCAGGATAGGTTCTGCTTGGCAAAAGTTCAGAGAGTTACTTCCTTTGTTGACTAGCAGAGTCTTGTCAATTGAGGTAAAAGGTAGGTTGTATGAGGCCTGTGTAAGAAGTGTTATGTTGTACGGTAGTGAGACATGGGCAGTGAAGCAGGAAGATCTTGACCGTTTAGAAAGGAATGATATGAGAATGGTTAGGTGGATGTGTAACGCCAGTCTGAGAGACAGAAAGAGTTCAGATGAGCTAAGAAGCAGGCTAAGTATCCGTAGAATTAAAGATGTTATGAATATATATGAATTGGCTGGGGCACTTGGAAAGAATGGAGGAGGATAATTGGGTAAGAAAGTGTAGAGACTTGATAGTTTCTGGGGCAAAGCCCAGAGGCAGACCGAGAAAGACTTGGCAGGAGGTTATAAGGACAGACTTGATACAGAGGAAGTTGAGTTTAGATCTAACACAGTCTAGATCAGGTTGGAAGAGGGTCATTAATATACCCCGTCCAACCCATGCTAGCATGGAAAACGGACGTTAAGCCGAGAATGATGATGATGATGATGAAAGTCACTGATTTGATTGGTTTTCTATAAAGCGTCTTTATCACATTGTTTAAGTACTTATTTTACTGTAGGAAAAGCATGTTATTTTCTTATTAACTTCACACATCATCATTGATATTTTTGTTTTGCTTCTATCAAATTAAAAGACAAATTTCATCTGATTAGGAACTCACCTCTGTAGAAAAAGCAATACATATTTTTAGTGGTTGTTGAATAGAGTCAAATAACCAATTGGAATAACCAATCTGAAACTCAGTGTTTTTTATGAAAACTTGACATAACGTTTGACGTTATTGATTCTATACATGATTTCTGACTTCTTTCATTAACAATTATTGCTGGACTATCACATATTTCACATTAGATGACCAATTTCATTGATAAAACAACATTTATACTGATGTATAAGTTCTTTTGATTTGTGCATCCTGCAACGTAAAAAGTTTGCTTTTGCCCATACAAAGGTATGCCTAATTCTGATATATAAAATAATAGCCAAGCCATTAGTTGTTCCTTAAATTCATAAAGAAAGTTTGTCTAGCTGAGAATATAAACTGCTGCAGTTGTGAGTTTTTCCTTAATTAAGAGGGGCAGTCTGATATAAAAAGACTCTACACTTAGTGTTTTGTGTTTTAAAATTTACTTTGCCTAACGTTTTCATAGCACACTCACAATCTTTGTACCTTAAGGGAATTAATTTTCGCGGGAACTAATTTTCACGGACACGACCCTTCCTTAAATTTCGCGGAAAAAAAGGGAATTAATTTTCACGGATCTCTCAGTAAAGGAAATTTCGCGGGAATTAATTTTCGTGGTTGAAAGAGTTTGAAAAATTTCGCGGGAATTAATTCTCGTGGTTGAAGCTTTTAAAAGAATTTTGCGGATATGTAAAATCAGGGAATACGTCTTTTTCTCTTTAAAACTTCTATATAATCGAACACTGGGAATACGAAGTTTAGGTATACATTTAGGTATACATAAATCGAAGAAAATTTATGAATTTTAAAAGGTTTTTTATCTTGGAAAAACGTTTTTAATAAATTTCTTAGTTACAATTATTCATCATCGTTATCGTTAAGGATTTTCATTTTTTTAGCAAATTTCGCGGGAATTTATTTTCGCGGTTGGAAGTTTTCTACGTAATTTGCGGGTACTTATTTTCGCGGATCAGGCCTTCCCAGACTTTTCGCGGGATTTTATTTTCGCGGAAATGGCCAAAATCCGCGAAAACCGCGTAAATTAATTCCCGCGAAAATTAATTCCCTTAAGGTATTTGCATCAAATGCATCTATGTGCAATGAAGGACTTGATTTATATAAAAAATGTGATTTTATTTGGATTTGTATTTTCAAAATATTTTAAGTGAATTATTGTTCGTACAACCAGTAGTTGCCAAGTTTATTTAAAGACATACACTAATACCACCAATATATTACACCAATGAATATATCATTCGTAATCATTCTCATGTGGGCTTTGAAAAGTTATTTCTGTACCTGAATCATGTTGTTAATGTTCTGACATTACATTGTACACAATTGTTACACTTTTTAGTCAAGTTGATATATTTTACAAGATATAAAGTGCAATCATGTCCAAAGTCTTTTTCTTTTGTGCATTATAATGCTGCTTAAATTTTTTAGGGAGCTGAAAATACGCTAAAGATTGTTTTGACACCATCAGAAAATTCTAAAGATGTGTGTATTGAAATTGATTTTCATTATGCCAGTAATTATCCAGAAAAGTATGTTCTTTAAATACATGTATATTTTTTGTAAATTGTTACGGATTTGCAGGCATTAATCGATTACTTATTGATTTTGTCCAAAATTGCAAAAATAGTTCATGCCAGAATTCTGTAAATTTAATTTTCTGTTTAAGATCTAAATTTCCTTTTTCTTATTTTTAGTCCTTTAGCATTTAAAATTTCACAGCACATTGGATTGCCTACAGATCTTTTGCGAGAGTTGGAACATGAGCTTCATGAAAAAGCTAAATCATTGTATGGTCAGGTATTAAAGTTCAATCCTTTAAGGGATTCTAAAGTAAAACATTGTCTGGAACTTAGAGCTTAATATGTTGTTAAAGTTGATTTTTGGTATCAGTATGTTGCTGAAAATAAACACAGCATGTTTTAGTTACTGTTAGTTTGACTTGTTTCTAAAACTGGATGTAGATATAATTATAAATTATCAGTTCCAGTCAATTGCTGTATGCCACCTATTTAGAGTTCAGATCATGAACAAGTTTTGTTCCCAATTTTTCCAGACTGCTGGTGGTTATTGCTGGACTTTTTTTAAATTGTTACAAAGTTTACTATTTTGTAAAATCCACTTTGTAGCCTCCATTGTTTTCAACTTTACTCAGATTTGGTCTTGAATTGGGATCCTCAATAGGCTTATATACCTTTTTCTGTGTTATCTTTGCCATGCTAGCATGGAAAACGGACGTTAAGCCGAGAATGATGATGATGATGATGATTATCTATGTTGTGGTAAAAGCACTTGTCTTTATAATCTTAATATCAATAAACATGGATTATCATAACTGTTTTTAGCAAAACTTCGCAAGAATATTCATCCAGTTTATATTATTGTTAAAGTGGAAAAAATTACCAACCTAATACTAAATGACAATATAGCATCAGTTCTATTTTTCTATCCTCTAAGTGCTGAGCATTTTTTCTTTCCTGAATCAGGAATTTAAAGGTGCAAAATCACCTTGTTGTTGATACCTATTTTATTGTAAAAACTGAAAGATACAAATGAGAAAACATTATCATAAAAATTTTATTGAGAACTGAAAATCAGAACATGTTTAAATGTTTTATTGAAATAGGAAACTTACTCACATTTCTCACTGCCTACAGAACCACCATTGAATTGCCATTGTGATCATTGCACGATTCACACAATCATTCACACAGCAAAATTGATTGGTCAGGCTTCTTTTCAACACCCAGCTACTTTTTGGTGTTGTTTTCGAAGACAACTTTGCCTCGCTGTTGCTTGACTTTTTCATGGTGTTCCTTTGTTCAAGCAGTTATCTTCTTCCTTATGGTAAAAAGTATTTTATGTATACTTTAGAATATCTAAGTTTTTGGAATTTCCCTTTTACGATCTGAAATCATTTATTCTCATAGTTCTTTAACTATCACTTTCTGCCCTTTCCCCTGTTCAAGGAGCATGTGGTAAACGTTGATTTTCGTAATTAATGGCCATGAGGCTATGGGATTTACTTACAATTTCTTGTTGTTGTTTTGTGTTGCCTATAATTTATTAGTTTCTATAAAAGCATTTTAGCAAATTCTGTCTCAGTGCTCAAAAAGGCAAGGCCATCTATTTACCTACAACTTTAACAAAAACAACAAGAAAATCAAGAAATTGAAGTATCATTATTTCCAGTTCTAATAGTTTTGAAAATATATGCTATTTGTTTTGGATCTCGCTATTAAAAAGGTCCAACTACAATGCATTCACAATGTTGACACCCAATTATGGTGTTTAAGATGCCTAGATCTAGGCATTAAGTTTGCGCAAATTTAAGGCAGCTAAATAGAGTGACCAGAGATATTTTAAGAAAAATCTTTTTTTATAAGAATATCAAAATTCAAACTAGGCTGGTCATTATTCTTATTTCTCTATTGTTTTTCTCTATTTTTCTGAACAATAGGCCTAATTTTTATGCTGAAATACCAGCAAACAAAACAGATTCTTATCAAAGCATGATACATTATAACCAAAATTAATAAAGGGATGGTGGTGGTTATCCAATTGCCTTTTTTATGATGAAAAATTGAATGGGTTTTTCTTTGCTCATAAATTTACAGACAAAGAAAAATTCCCTGATTCATCCTTCTTCCCCCCTTTCTTTTTATCAAAAAGCTTATTTTTTAATCTTTTTATGTCTTTCCTCTTTGAAGTTTACTGTGCTGTAAAAAAAAGTTATGCTATGATCGAAATTATTTTGCAAAAATAAATGCAATATGCATCAGAAATGATAAAAAAAAATGCTTTGTATTGATTGACACACCATCCTAAAAGAGCAAGTCCGAAAAAGATAACGGTTAGCAACTTCAGCTAAATATTAAATATTCACAAATTAGATCGGTCGTGATGTTGGTCCAGTTGGTTAGCACGTTACACATAGATGCAATGTTCTGTTGCAGTACTGGTTCAAATTTTCCTAGGAGACGTTTTTC
This sequence comes from Hydractinia echinata, assembly GCA_030067915.1. Classification (NCBI taxonomy): domain Eukaryota; kingdom Metazoa; phylum Cnidaria; class Hydrozoa; order Anthoathecata; family Hydractiniidae; genus Hydractinia; species Hydractinia echinata. The sequence goes on along the minus strand of JASGCC010000050.1, from coordinate 1,693,762 downwards.
TAAAATAAAAATTTGCGAACAAAACCTTGTTGATGACATTGCAACTGCAATTAGACATTGATAGTTAGTTAGTTAGTTAGTTAGGAGTTGGAAACCAATACTATCCTCACAGACCAGATAGTAATTACGCACCTTTTAATAAGGATTATACAGCATACGATCAGTACTCTTACCTCTACAAGAAGTTGCCATTTTTAGTAGTAGGTGGCTCAGAATATTTTTTTATTAGAACTGTCTCTTCTGTATTTTATTTTATCATAGGAAATGTTACAAGTGCTGGTTGAGCATATATTTTCCTTACTGCAAAAATGGGATATTCCAAATACACATTCAAATCTTACCACTGTTACTGAACAACATCAAAGGACATGTAGAATCAGCAGGCAAGTTGTTTGAAAAAGTTTTGTAACTTTTAAAGCAGCTTTTCTGCTACCTGACCACTATTTCTCTATGTCGGAAAACAACCTGCTAATGTTAAAATTACCTCTGGTAACAGCTATTTTCTTTGTTCTATTTTTTCATCAGATTTATTGATTAATACATATGCTAGTTAATTTTTGAATGAATGTTGGTAAACAAGGAAAAACATCAATTCTCACACATTATCACCTTTTTTTAAGAGAAATTTCTGGGTGAAGAAATAATGAGGACTTTGCGAAACAAGAATGGAGGCTACCTGAAATAGTGTTGCCAATACATTTTGCATAAAATCCCCTCAATAATAATAATAAACAAAGGTGAATTTGGATATGTGCGAAACTTACGAAAGGGAAACTGTCAACAAGCCATTGAACACACAAAATTTAGAAAAAAACTTTGCACTTTTTCTGTGTGCTATCACCAGTAGTATTCTCATAGGACATTTTTATTTTATTAAAGATTTGGCACTCTAAACACAACCTCCAAATTGTTCTTTTCAAGCAAAAGGAGAACACCAATTTTATTTTGCTTTTTTTCCTGATCTGTACATGCGCTTTAAAAAGATAATCTTTCTTTATCTCAGATAGCCCCTGTCTTTATTTCGTAATGTGAGGTATATTAACATATCCAAGAAATTAGTTGCTTGATAAAGTACTAAAAGCATTAAGTCATTACCTCCATCTTTGCCTTCCAGTCATTAATCAGAAAGAAAAATTGCTGGTACTAAATAATTATGTTTGTTTGTTATTAGTTTGATTTAAGTTTTTTTTTGCATAGTGTTTTAAGAGATACATGTCATTATTTTTTAAAAGCATTATAATGATGTATGAAAGTATCAGTTTGTGTGTGCTAGTATTGTTTTATGTTTTATTACAAGTAATTTGTAATCCAAGTTTAAATTTTTTTGCAGATCCCATAGTGAAGGAAACAAAAATGACCATGTTGATATTGAAGAAGAACTTGGTGAAAACTTGATATTTTATTGAATTCTTATGTGTTTTTTGACAATAATATTCAAATATTACCTTATCGGTGAAAAATCCATCTTTTTAGCAGGTGACGAAAATTTTGACCAAAGAAGTTTTTTCACCAATAAAATTAATGACATAAAATATTTTTGGTTGATGAATATTTTTACCCGACAAACAATGACTGTCGGATTTTTTTCACCGATAAGTTTACATTGACTTAACTGAAAAAATGTGTATTGTTTCTAACAAAAGAATATATTTTATTCCACCTAGATCAAACGTGTAATGAAAATTACTGATGAAGAGACTTGGAAAAACTTCAAGGAAACATCTAAATTGCTAAAAAGTTTTACATTGTGCAAGGAAGTCGGTGATGGTGGACAAGGAAAAGTTTTTTTGGTAATTTCTTGAGATTTGGCATTTCCTGTGGTTTTTCAGCTCTTTTGTTTTTACTCTTTTTCTTTCTTACAAGTTACCTTTAATATTTTTGTTTATTTCTTAAAGTTCATTCATTTTATGGATTAGTTCTCTTTGATTTATCACACAACACTCTGTTTTTTTTTAATTGTTTTTTGATTTAAGGTTAATCTGGAAGATATGGCTATATTAAACTTAAACATGACCACATTTATTTATAAAAAGGATGAATACACGACTTAGAAATTTCAGTGTGTTTTTATAAAATCACATAAATGACTAATACGAAAAGAATTGAGCATCGCTGCATGTTGCTCTAAAATTACAAAAACACAACTGTATAAAGCTTAAACATCACCTTCTTTTTAAAATAATGGATACAAGCCATATGAAGCGTAGAAATGATCGTATTTTGTTTGTGATTTTGAAAAAGGCAGTGTATAATGCTTATAAGGAAGTTGTCTTATTTTGTTCAGGTATAATGAAAACACAGCGATCTAAAACTTAATTGCTGTGTTTCATTTGAAAAAACATACTTAAAAAGTTGAATTGAAACCACTATCGGTTTTGACATCACACAGAGCAAACACGTCAGCCTATTTTGGTCAATTTTGATGAAGGCAACGAATTTGCTGTTGCTCTTGTTACATCACTTGCATGTTTGTAGACTCTGTCTCGGGCAGATACGGGAATCTAAATTTTTCATCAGACAGATTAAAAGGGTTTTGAAGCGTGTTAAGCTCAAAATAATAAATAAATCTGTCACAGAGAAGGGTCCGGTTTCCTCTTTTTTATTCAGATTTTGGAAGCCATGTGTGCGAAAAGATTGTTAAAATGACTAGCATTTATTTACAAGCTGTTAATGAATATATATACAGAATGAGAGTAAAACCTGCTGAACATGACTTGTGTCTTTAACACAGTGGTTTAGAAAAAAAAGAAACTAAATAAGAATCAATATTGAAAGGGTTGCAGAGCGGAGGACAAGGTCTTATTCTGAAATGCTGCCTTTTCTTGACATGGCATTTTTGTGCCCTATAAATGAAAATGATGAATGTATGCAACTCTCCCCTCTACGACTCAAAGATTACCTATTATCCTTAATATAGCTATATATATAATATACTCATGATTATCTGGTTGTTGTAGGTGCAAGATTATTATGTTTCCTAGCCCTGTACAGGTTTGAACCTGTTTCTCTCATTTGCATGAGTGTCATAGCTATTAGACCAGCAGGGCATGAATATTTATACAAAACTTTACAGGTGCATATTGCATACACATAGCTTAGTTACTTAAACTTAAATTCAATTTTTTTATTATAGCAACTATCTGGGTGACCTAGTTTTAAAATGCCGGGTTAAGCCACAAGTAACTGTATTACCCAACGATAAATCGAGTGAAGCACATCTAACATTAAGGTGTTTGGGGTGTAACATATTCTTCAAAAAATAACTTTATCTAAGTTTAGCTGAAATAAAAACCCAGTTTACAACAAGTTGTAACTCTATCATAGCAAAAACAGTGGGCCAATCTTTTTTATTTTTGGGAGAATGTTCCCTGCGAAAGTTCTTAAATGAATTTTACTCTGGGTTGAATGCTTAGTACAAGTAAACAATCTATATAGCTGTGATACCTTTCCAAAAAACTTTGGCGCAACTTCAGTTAAATAGAGGTAACAGCCTGTCGTTAGCACTGGGCTGAGCGCTTAGTACAAGTACACAGTATCACACGTGTATAGGCATAATACTCTTTTCCAAAACACTGTATCCTAACTTCGGTTTGAATAAAAACACAGGAAACACATTTTTGGTGACACATTTTATTTAGAACCTGACATATCCGAAAATGCTACAAAATGTTAAACCAAACTAGATTGGTATCCTGCATTGGTGTATATAAGGTTCAGGTCAAGTTATAAAAACAATAATTATTTCCTTATCAAATATTTTTTCCCCTTTTTTAAAGTTGTTCTGATTGAAAAAGTGAATGCGGTATATATATTTAAAGATTTTCAGTACGTGTTAACGATTTCACAAGATTCGCTCATTAGAATTTAAAACGCCCAGTAAAAAAATGTAGATGTTCATGTAGAAAAAGTTTCCTGATATAGAAATAATTTTGTCACTTGACCCAAACGGATGTATGCTTACCGACATGGTTAGGAAAGTCGATTTCCTGACCTACAACATGGCAATGTCGTAGGTACAGTCGTTCACAAAACATTTGGCTCTCCACCCCCCTCAGTGTCATTTAATGTTGAAAAGTGACCTTTGAGGCTGAGGGGTGTTAATATTATATGTGACCACGTCAACCTCTATATAAACATTGATCATGGGTGGGAAGGGAAGTACTATCTGTAGAATATGTAGCTATGTTCTTTTGCTGATTTTGCTAAACATTTTGGTCCTTGGTTTTCGGTCTAAAATTGCCAGAGTCAACATATTTTGTGGACGATTGTAGCTAGAACAAGCTAGGTGATTGGACATTCCTAATCAAAGTAGAATTATCTCACTCACTGTGTAGTATGTAGCTAGCTAGCTAGAAACTCTGTCCAAAAGAATTTTTCTATGCTAGCTATGTGTCTAATTTTATGCTAGCTAAAATAGTAGTTTTATCTTAGCTAAGTAGTTAATTTTATGCTAGCTATGTGGCGCCGTTTGCTCTTTTCTTTGCTTGCTAAGTCTTTAAGTAGCTAGCTTTATGATATCTAAGTTCTATTATTATTTCAGCTAAGTCCGTAGTTTTATGCTAGCTAGCTTTAGGTGTAAGTGAGAATGAGAAGGGGTTCATTACATGTAAAAAAAAATGTGATATACTAGCTATACCTACCTTTTCTTTGTTTTCTTGAACAATTAACGCAATTTCCGAAATGAAACGACGAAATGAAACGAAACAAAATATATTGTTATAAACATTATATACATTACACATTTTATTTGTGAATACGACAACATTTTCCAGTTAAAATACAAGAAGTTCTACGATAAACAAATCTTATGCTTAATGCATATTATACACATTTTTTGCTGCAAGAAAAATGTAACAATTTTCCTACACCATGTTATTTGCATTTCAACTACCTAAAAGGAACTTTACAAACATAAATGAAACTAATCCAAAAAATACGCATTGTAACATAAAGTCACATTAAGTTTGTTAGTTTCTTTATAAATAAGAAGCTCACTTCTGAAAATTGGGATTCACTTTACGTTATGTATTGATCTATCTGTCGCTACTTTTGCATCTACCTTGAAAATGTACCTTTAGTGTTTGTTTCCCAATTTAGTTGAACTGTCAAGGCTGAAACCTGAAATTATGTTTTACTTAGGCAAGGCAAAAGGATTATGGTTTTGAACGTGCAATAAAAATCATGCATTTGAACTTGGATCATTCAGACAATGATGAAGTAAAAAGAGAAGCAAAACTTTTGTCTGAAATTAGTCATGAGAATGTTGTTCGGTAAGTTACATAGAGAAAAAATCTCAAAGCTATTCCTTTATATATGTTTAAAAAGAGTAAATATCGCCTATAGTAATAGGCTAAGTGTGTGTGTAATGCTAACAAATGGATTTTTTTTCTTATTAATTAAACAGCAAAGTTACCATTTTAACATTATATAAGCATGTGAATAGGGCAGATTGGCGTCAATATCATTTTTAAAATTAGCAAAGCCATTGCAATGCACTTATAAGTTTGAGGCCAAATAACTTGGAAACGAGTGGGAATAACTGACGTCATCTCATGTGTGGGTAACAACGGACCACCTGGGACAAATTTCTTAAAGCTGGGTCAACCTACCCATTTCGGAACAAACAGGTTGATGACGTAATCAAAAAAACTTTAAACCCCGAAATTTCTGTAGTCGTTAGTCAAAAGTACATGATGCTATACAATAGAGGCAATGGGTACACAAATTTCTGTCAAAAATGTTTTGTACTATGGTGGGTATTTGCTGGCGTCTGCAAAATTTTTAATCGCTTATATTGCCTTAACCAAAAGCACACGATCTTTTCCAAACAAATTTCTAAAAATAATTTTTTGGTGTCCTGACTCATTGCTGACGATGTCAAATTTTAAATGACGGTTGTTTTTAAAGTGGGTTTTTTCACTGGCTTAACAATTAGTACTTCTATAAAAAATCAAATAAATGTATTTTATGACGAATTAGAATTAACAATCACTTATGTACAATAGAAAAACTTTTGTGGCATCCATTCTTTTGAATACGTAAATCAAAATTTGTCAAGTTGTAGGAGATAGGTTCACCTATGGGTAACACTTTATAAACACTGTATCATATTTTTAGATTTTTTTCTTCTTGGAGCGAAGACACGTATGGAACATATGGAGTGTAAGTTTCCTTATGTAATATGGTACTACTTAATGAAGCTCTCCAAGCATATCAATAAGAAAATAACACCCGAGCAATAAATCGTTCCCCCAAAGTCACAATAATTTAGACTGGGCGAGCAATCTGAATAAATAGAATAAGTTTATAAACCCATATTTTATTACAAAATCTTTTTTTATCTATTTTATCTTGTCTTTTTGATATATTTTAGTTTTTTTTATGCAGATAATAAGAAAGATAACATTGATTTCCATGTGAGATGAATTGATATTGCTCAGCCAGACAAAATTTTGTAGAATTGAGGGAGCAATTCATGGCTCAGCTAGTTTCTCATTTCTTAGAATTGGGCGAGCCTTTGCATGAGCAAGAGCAATCGCTCTCCCCTTATTGATAGGCCTGCTCTCATAAAAACAAGTTTTATTTGGAACTGTTAACCCAGTCTGCTAAGGTGAACACAAAGGTTAACTTTTTCATGATCTGTTTGGGAAAATGAGATATATTTTTCTGTATTCTTAGATATTTTTGCTTTTTCCTCTACTATGTTAATAAGAAAAAAAAAATTGCTGAAACTTAAAGGGAAATAAAAAGCTTTCATCCTATGGTATATTTTTGTTAAAAAAAGTACTGCATTTTTGTAAATTCTTTTTAGTTTAAAAACTAATTTCTGGTCAACCTTTTTAATCATTAGCGAGAGAATTATATGTCCAGCAAATAGTTGATATTTATGTTTTTGTATGCTATGTAAAATAAATAAATAGGTTATGTTGGGTGTTTTTGGGACCCATTACCATGTTTTTACAGAATATTCTTGTAAAACGATCCTGCTTTGTGTGTAGATACTCAGAGAGTGTAACCTCTACAAATCTAAGTGAGAAAGTAGTTAGACTAGTTTCATCACAACAATTTCTGTTTTGTTATCTCCTAAAATAATTTTCACTAACTTTCACAGGAAATCTGTCCACATCAGCAACTGTATTTTTTTGTTTATACACCAAACAACCTCTAAAATTTAGAAAGACTGTACTAGTTAACTAGTGCACATCACAACTTACAGAAAGTCTAAAGTATTTAAAAAGGTTTTCTGTAGTAATAACAACTTTCAAATAGATAGCTTTAAATATTTAACTTCTTAAAAAAGATGTTTGAAGCTATATATGATTTTTAAGCCTCTCACATCAAAACGATTCATGAGTTGTAGTTATAGCAAAAATAATAACTTTGATAGTCAGCTTTAAATAATTTAACTTCCTAAAAAACTTATAGCTTTTATTGCATCATCTTTTATTATTTCTTGTTACATTGGAAATGACAGGAAGACTTTCCGAATGAATATACATCTTTTGCTTCATTTTCAAGGAGTTTGTGGCATGACCTAGTGGTTATGGAGTTCGCATCGTAATCACAAGGTCCACGTTTTAGACATGTTTAGCAAGTGCCTTAACCACAACAATGTTTTATTCTTAGCATAATTACGAAAATATTTGAAAAAATATTTAACAATAATAAGTTCATACGCTATTTTATGGTGGGCTTCACGTTGACTAGAAACCTAACCCAAATTTAAAATTTGGACTTGCAGGGTAAAAGTTTGACAGAAATTTCGAAAATTAATTCATAGAAAACAATAGCTTCCATTTAGAAGATATAATATATTACACAGAACGCAAAAAAACGTATTTAAGTACATCATTTTATTAGGTATGTAATAAAAAACCCCTAAATGTGGACATATAGTTACCCTATCAATATATTTGGTTTTGCGTCACCACATAAAGTTTTAAAAACCTTTAATTCACATTTTTTAACATTTCTCTGCAAAGTTCCAGTTCATGTTACATTGCAGCAATGTGTCTATACACCTTTTACAATGAAATACAGAATGGGCTTTTAAAACTTAAATTGTAAAAACCACATAGTGCCTGTCAAAAATTGTTGTGTGGTTGGTTGTGAAACAATTAGGCAAGGGTTTGAACTTTGAGATTGCCAAGAAGAATACTGATTTGATTCTTATAACATGTTTGGTGAACTTAGTACAGAGCAGTTTTTACAGGATAAAACTAATTATTATTATTATAATTCCGAATTTTTATACTGGATATAGTCACTTCAGTGTTCACCGGCATTGCCTACCCAATTTTCCCCACATGTTATGGGTTGACCCGTAGCTGTGGTAAAAGCGCATTGGACCGAACTACAAACCTTGTGATTGCGAAGCGAGCTCCATAACCACTAGACCACACGTCATAAACCATAACCCATTCACATGAAATTTAACTCTTCTGTACATGTTTATATTTATGAGACTTGCTGTCTCTTCTCAAATGTTCCTTGATATTTTGTCCAAAATGCCTGGTGGTTTTACCAACGCATTACTTTCTGCACAACTAAACACTTTCTGCACAACTAAACACTTTCTGCACAACTAAACTTTTAAATAATGTTTAATTTTTAATGATTGGGAACTTTATCTTTGTTGAAAATACTCGATCTATTTTAAATGTTTGAGAAACAATTTAACGAAGTATTTTTGAATTTTAATTTTAATTTCTGTTAAATGCGATGCTTTACCAACGACTAGGGGTGTGAAATAATGGGTATAAGTTTTATCATTTTCATTCTTACTATTTCTGACAATGCTTATTATTCAGTTATGTTTTAATTATTTTGTTAACTAAAAAGTCAAGATGCAAGTTTTCATTTATACTGTGTGAAAGCCTAACCAAGTGCTCTTTTATTCTGAATACCCTATCTATGAAATGCGCTATAGTGAAAATCCATGCCGTTATTAGCAATGAGTTTTCACATAAAAATATGGATTCATACTGGCAACTACACTGCCCACAAACCAATATTTTAAATACGGTATGTAAATGACATGTTTGTGGTCTTTAAAAAAAATGATGCAATGAGTTTTCTAAACTATCTGCATTCTCCACATTTCAACATTAAGTTCACAAAGAAAACACTAGTAAATGGTAAAATATCGTTTCTACAATCTTTGCTCATTAGTAGTTCAGACAAATGCAAAAACTGACCATAAGTGGCAGAAAAGGCGATAAGTACGGAATTATGGCTTTTTTTATCCTCTCCACCTTTAGAAAATGTTAGAGAGTCATAGTAGCAAACTTTGTCATAAAAAATCTGAATACAACATTGTTTGGGACTGGGTGAAAGTTTGTGAATAAGTAGATAAATTTTATTGCAAAGATTGCATATGTATAAATTGACCATTCCTCATCCACAATATTAAACGTCGGTATATCACAAATGGTTTAGTTTGTTGGTCATTTAAAACAAGTAACCAGGCTTTCCTACAGATTTAAATTCAGTAAAAGGCATCCGGAAACAGAATTTGTATATTGAATTTTTATTTTACAAGATGTGTTATACATACGAAATAATAAGCATAGCGTCAGCATTACTAAGTATGAAAATGGTAAAACTAACTCTCCCGATTATAAACTTCCGTTTATTGGTAAAGCATCGCATTTAACAGAAATTACAATTAAAACTCCTATAAACGAGTACTGTAAAAATACTTCGCTAAATTGTTTCTCAGTCATTTAAAATAGATCGTGTATTTTCAACAAAAGATTAAGTTCCCAATCATTTAAAATTAAATATTATCTACAAGTTTAGTTGTGCTGGATGTAATGCTTTGGTAAAACCACTAGACATTTTGAAAAATGTATTAAGAAACATTTAAAAAGAGGCGGAATTATCATATAATCAAACCCACCATATTAATTTTTGCAACTATTAGCTATTCCATGAGTTTTTTAAAAAATAATTTGACAGTATTTTATTTTCTCTCAATTTATACCATTTTTAGGGGTTTTAAGACATAACTAAAAACTGCTTAAGTTGAAATTTGTCTATCTGTAAGTGCTAGGAAAATCATAAAAAGAGGAAAAATATTCCGAATTTGGCAATAATTTGTTTTCCCAGTAGCATGTTTCTAGAAATTGATTTTTACAAAAGTGACAAAATCTTTTAAAATTATTAAATATTGAGGAGTGTGTCAAGAAGATTCTAATTTAAACCTTTCTTACCCTTCCTATGTATGTGCACCTAATAACACAAAAGTTTATATTTTGCTTGTCACTGACCAATATATATTTTAGGATTGTGATGAAAGTATGTCATTAAACAGTGAGAATCTCTCCTTGCACAGCGAATTCTTATGTATCGAAATGGAATATTGCAGCAAGGGAACCCTGCGTGATGAAATCAGGAAAGGGCAGTTGTATCTAAACAAGGAAAGCATATGGAGATATGCACTCGAAATCTTAAGAGCTTTAGAAACTATTCATCTCATGGTAAGCAGTGAGATAATTATAATTATTTTCTGAAATATACAATTATAAATACATTTTTAATGTTTGCTTAGTGTGTACAAACCACTCCTAGGTTTTAGTTCATCTAGAATAGCTATATCCTAGAAATATTCTTTCCTACTTCCTTCTTTCTTCTAAAAGCTCTCGTGCATTTATTTTTCCAACACACCAAATTTAAATGTAAATTTGATCATTATTTTAAAGAAGATATTTAAGAAATCTCCCCGAATCGGAGACTATTTGGACTTGAATTATGAATTATGAATTGTGCAGAAAGTTCCTCATAGTTTTAAACAAGTCTAGACTAATGAAATGTTTTGTACACTACCTGTTTATAAATTAAATATTTCCAGATTATTCTTGTAAATAATAATTCTTGCAGCTTTCCAGGTTTTATAAGCAGCTGCCTTTCTACTTTCCTGCTTACAATTCAATAAAAATCTACTTAAATCTTCTTTATTAATTCGCATTGATTTAGGTGGCTACCCTGGTACAATTTAGCTTATAAATTTCATTAGCTTATTTTGGCCACAAAGTCAGCAAAAGCACATATCAAGTGTTCTAGATAATTCGCATTGGAATTTTGCATCGGCTGTCACTAGCACACTAGTTTTATTTTGCGCTGTTTAGACGTGTGCTTGTGCTTCCTTATATCTTTCCTGAAAAAGCTTGAAAACCGTATCTTCTTTAGGTGGCGATTTTAATATAATTTCGCGTTCTTCGTCATCAATTACAAAAACGTTGCCTTTTAAAAATGCCTGGAAAAGACCTAGATGATCTTGAAATTTTGCAAATCGACATCAGTGAAAAAACACTTCAAGTTTTGTTGTCACACCAAGTCTTGGCACTTACTACACCAAGTCTTGGCACTCGCTATAACTATAACATGCCATAACTTATCTTGTTGTTTCTCAAGAGCCTGTGCCAACATTATCAACTTGCTCAACTAATGAAACGTGAACCCTGATCAAACGAAATGATGTGACTTTGTCCTTAATAAAATGAATACTAAGAAAATATATAATTTGTAGCAAGTCTTTATCCCATTTTTACAAAAATATCTGCTAAACATACCTATTTTTAAAATTGCAAGTGCCAAAAAAAGGTTTTTGCATGTACTTTTGCAGGATAAAACCAATAATTCATTTCAATGTTAAAATTTGTTTACTTAAAATTTGTTTTTAAAGTATATACCTCGTGCATAAAGAATTCATTTAGGGCCTTATGTAATGGACAAACTCCAAACTCTTTACCTATTATCTTTCTGGTACTTTTTTTGAAGAATAGATTTAGTTGTAAATTCGTCTCAGCAAATAACTATCCTGATATGCCTTGTCTTCTTATATTTTAGGACATATGCCATCGTGATTTAAAACCAGAAAATATTTTGATACATTCAAATGGTACATTAAAACTTGCAGATTTTGGTCTGGCAAAACATAAAACTGGCTTTAGTGTCCGACCTTACCAAGGCTCGTTGTTGAGAGTCCTATCAGTTGACTCAACATCTTCAATGACTGCAGACATTGGAACAAATCGATATTGTGCACCAGAATTGCTTGGACAAAAACGTGCAAAGTTTTCCCATAAAGTGGATATTTATTCGTTTGGAATCATTTTATTTGAAATGGCTTCTTCACCTGACAAAACAGAAATGGAGAAAACACAGCTGCTAAACGCGCTAAAAAAGGTATCAGTTCTTACTATATTGTTAAAAGGATATATGCAATAATAATAATAATTTTTTTTTTGAACATTTCACATATATTTTTGTTAATTTTTCTACATACAACTAGAAATTTAAATTCTGCTGTGTTCACTTATAAAAAGGACAGCAGATAAACATACATTACACAAACTTTATTATTGGGCTTTCGAACCAGCTCTTATTTCGTCTATTAAATACATAATAGGAACATCTACAAGCAACTTCGCTGCATTTGGAAATCATTCTATTTACGTCTATTTTGTTTTGTCTCAACGAGCTAGTAAGCTTCTTCATCGAAGGAGGAACGAATCAATAATAATAATAAAAAAAATTAATAATAAAACGATGATGTAATGTTAATGACGATAACACGCTCTGCCTGCCTCTTTGCGCCTCTTTGCCTGTTTGTGCCTCTTTGCCAGGCGCAAACAGGCAAACAGGCGCAAACAGGCAGGCAGGCAGGCAGGCAGAGCGTGTTATCGTCATCAACATTACATCATCGTTTTATTATTAATTTTTTTTATTATTATTATTGATTCGTTCCTCCTTCGATGAAGAAGCTTACTAGCTCGTTGAGACAAAACAAAATAGACGTAAATAGAATGATTTCCAAATGCAGCGAAGTTGCTTGTAGATGTTCCTATTATGTATTTAATAGACGAAATAAGAGCTGGTTGGAAAGCCCAATAATGAAGTTTGTGTAATGTATGTTTATCTGCTGTCCTTTTTATAAGTGAACACAGCAGAATTTAAATTTCTAGTTGTATGTAGAAAAATTAACAAAATATATGTGAAATGTTTAAAAAAAAAATTATTATTATTATTGCATATATCCTTTTATCCTGTTTGCGTCTCTTTGCCTGTTTGCGCCTCTTTGCCTGCCTGCCTGCCTGCCTGCCTCTTTGCCAACAAATAAGCTATTTATTGACCAGGCCACACCTAAAATTTCCTAAATGATCTAAAAAATGGAGACCCTCCTAAATTATCCTGATAAACTGAAAGTCCATGTGGCATCCATGTTTGGGTATTACCTTTTATATGACGAAAAATTATGTCATCTTGCCACGCGTCCTCAATTCTTCTCAATTTTGATATGTCTTATCAAATCTCTTCTAAATAGATTTTTCAACAACTTTCTCGAATTTCCTTAGTTTTTCTTTTTCTTTTTAAAAAATTTAAGGACAGCTCATTGCTGACGTCATCAAAAAAATTTTTTTAAATCTTTGCTACCATAGTGGCCAATCAACTATCATGCTCTAACTGTGTGTGTCTGTGACAGAAATAGTGGGTGTGTTCGTTTTCTTTTCATGTTGCCGAAAATAAATATCTGAAAGGTTACTATGGACTACCACTGCTTTATTACTGCATTTTGTTCCTTGATGTCATGCCGTATTTCTTGCAACGTTCAATGAACATCAATATTTTATTTAAGGTTAATGGAATTGATTTCTAGTCATCAGTGATCATCCATTCCCAATCCTACGCATTAATTGCAAAATCTTCAATCATTGACCACAACATTACTTTGTAGCGAGTCCTCAGTGTATGGTAATAGACTGCATTTTCACTTGCTGGAAATTTTCTGGTTAGATGATGCCCCTACACTATTTTTTATAAACAATTGTTAGCTGCTTAGGGAAAAATGTTAAAAAAAATTGTTTAGTCATATTAACCTGGGTAAACTTATTAGGCAAATTGTTTGTACTTTTAAACGTTTATTTAATTCCAGCCATTATTTATCAGTTAGTCGCCCGAACAAATTGTTTAAAATTTTTGCAATTTTTCGGTGCGACTGTTTAAATTTTGCATTCTTTATAAAATAAGTGTATATTCAAAATCAACATATCTGGTGTATCTATACAACAACATAAAATATAAAAATTAAGTGCCTAGACAATTTTTATAGGCACTTAATAATAATAATGTGCTAATGTAATAGTTATATATATTCATTTCTCGTACTAGACTCTTTAACACGCCAGCTCTGTCCCATCGCCCTTGTACAAAGTAGACACCCGAAAGATTTTTCCGAAGGGGAATCAGCATAACTGCTATGTCAGTGTCACCCGCAACAACGAATACCGGATGTACCGGATGTAACAACACGAACTTCTGCTTTACATAGACATTGAAGATTTATTTTCTGTGTTACTCAAGAAGAAATCTTGTGTAAAGGGCACTTGGTTTGGTTTTCAGCATGTATCTTCACTTCACAGCTCTTTGTATTCACATTGGTTCTCATTGCTTATACTCTCATCCTTCTAACCATTAAAAATAATTACTGCAGATATATCATGGTTTTTGCGAACAAACTATATGTAGCAACTGATTTGAAATTGGTTCCTTTCCATCCACCGAACTCTATGAAGCAATGCCCCACTATGCCACAATGCCACCATGTTTAGCAAATGTTTCCTTCATAACTGAATTGTTTTGTAACTGAATTGTTTATCTGGTTTCTTTAGCATTTCGTCCTTGAATAAACAACAATAGCATCTTTTCTATTTAAACTGGACATCCAATGATGATCTCATTTTTTTACTGACTCTCTGAACTCTGTCTCCCTCTTGTAAACAAACCTTCTATGACAAATGTTATGGACTAGATTGTAGCTGTCCGATCCCATTAAACATTTTCGTTGTGAATTTCCACATAACCTTTCTTTAGGCTTCTTCGCAGCAATGCCGTAAAATCTATTGTGAAGCTTATTCGTCTGACCTTTCGTTTCCTTGCACAGTACACAGGCATCTATTCATTTATGCAGCGAGAGATCTAAGACGTTCTCTTAATAAAAATCGAGTACCTACGTGTTTTGATTAATGCTATTCTGAAGCAAGGTCTGCCTATTAGTAAGTTTATTAGAAATTTCGTTTTCTCTGGTGTCTTTTTCCGTCAGCTCAACATTTACTTTTATTTTTATTTCCTGAATAAAATATACTAATATTAATAACATAGTTATAAATAACAGCAATAGAGGTGATCTAAATAGAAATCACAATAATGTGAATCTTCTCTCATTCATCTTCAATGATTCAAGTTAATTGTGCGTAAATAAAACTTTAGAAAGATGAGGCTAGTTCTAATCTCATTATGAGTGATTGTGCTTTTAAAGCTACCATTTTGTTCAACTTCTTTTCCATGCCATGACACTCATTAAGTGAGTTTTAAAAGCTACGTTTTCACTACCACGAGTTCCTATTTCCATAATTGCTTCTTTTTTAGTTCTCTCCAACACATTTTCTGAAGAGAAAAATTATTAGCACAATAAATGATAAAAATGGCATAAAAAGTAGCTATATCTGCCTTTTGAAAAAATTCTGAAAAGAGGTTTTCCTAATAGTTATTATAGGGTATTTTTTCTGCTCGTCTACAGAAGCTGTGAGAGGCCTGGACGAAGTTTAAGCATGATACTATTTTCTCCCACAAGTGCCACATTTTGCATAATTCTACCATATTTTTTAACTTTGGTGTTTCATTCTCATTTCGTCATCAAACTTATGTTATTTATCTTCAGTTGCAGCAAATACTCATACCTTCAGGGTTTGTACTCAGTCAAGAATTGTCAGGAATTTTAAAAATATAGGCAAATGTCAGGAAAATTTGTTCTTTTTATGAAATGTCAAAAAAATATGACTGGAATTTTGAACTTTCCACTAAGTACCCGCAATGCATATGCTTTTCATTAATTAACACTCACATTTTCAATGGGATTGTTAATTTCAGCTTGTATTTGTTTTATCTTTTTTTTTTTTTTCTTCATTTATATTGCATTTTTTCTTCTTCTTTGAACGGTCAGTTGTTTCAGTAGTCGTAATTATGGAAAAAGTAGGGGAGAAAATGGGACAATGTGAGGAGTTTTTGCTTAAGAATGCCAGGGAATTGTTAAGAATGTCAGGGCAGTCCAACGTTTGAGTAGACACACTGACTTCATCTCTGACTCGTGATAGGGTTCACTATCGTCAAAGGTTTTAACACTAGAATCAAAGTTTTCATTCAAAGGAAATAACTGTCATCTTAGCAATGTCATTTCTTGGCGATGTCAGTGCCAAAATAAGCTTGTGACTTAGGTCAGGAAGTGTGTCACAATTTCAGAGCATTCTTTTTTGCAGATGTCTGAAATGATTTCTGTTTGTGATTATTTCCCTCCACTTCTTCTCTAATAGTAACTATTCGGGCTGATTTTCTGTGATTTCACTGCTGGGTCTTTTATCGTTCTGTCTAGACAGCTGGTTCTCTGGTCGGTTTGTGAAAACTGTTAGATACCTGTTTATGTCAGTTACTTTCCAGTTTTATGACAAATCCACTGTTACCCTTATACATATATATAGGAAGGCTAAGTTTGTTAACTTATCGAAAAGGTTAACGTTCCTTCCTTACTTAATATTAGGTATGAACTAGTGAAATGGGGTTTCGTTTTCGTTTTCCTGTTTTCTTGATTTTACACTACGGGAAGTCACTCAAGTGATTTCAAACTGCTCCTGGTCCACAATTGATTCAATGTGACAACTACCTGTATAAAGCTGAGTGCTGGAATTGTGTAAAACAGGTGAAAAGCTTCAGAGGTCTGGCCACAATGGCGGTTTTGCTCTTGTTTATAGTATTTCATATTTATTTTCATAAGAAAGTTCGTTTTTGTAATAATTTTACTATACATTTGTTGATCTTGCTGTTGTATGTTATTGTGTAGCAGTTAAATTTTTACGTATTTTAATATGTTGAGATGTTTTACGTAAATTAATTTAAATCTGCAGACTAGCCTTGCACAATAAAGACCTTGCACTGCTTCTCTGTCTTTAGAGGTTGTAACTTCTACAAATTGCGACAAAAAGGTCTTGACCTTCACATCTTTCTGTCTTGTCATAATCAGATGCTAAGGTTTAATTTTGCTTGAATGTGTGAAAATTAATTAGGTTGTTTTTTACTTCTTAATTATGAAAATATCCATCAAGTTTCAAGATTTACTCAGTTTGTTTTTATCAATTTTATCAATGACGTTTTATCCCAGTTCATCCCACTCTAATTGCATAATATAAATCCACATAAGCATTATGATCTTACTACGAGAAATCAATTTTATTTTTCTGACCTGTAAGATTTTGTGTTGTTCATTTTTAGGACAGCAAATTTCCAGATGATTTTGGATATCACTTTCATCCAGATGACAAAACAAATATAAAGTATATCATATACATGTGTCTACAAAAAAACCCTGATTTTCGCCCTAATGCTCAATTCGTTCTTGGTCATTTCTCAAATGCTAATACTACCTACAGCGATGCAGAGTTAAAAGGCATAATAGAAGACCCAAAATCGCGGGAGTCGATTATGAAGTTTTTGTTTGAAAGAAGAGGGAATCCTTTGAATGAATTGCTACATGGAGAAGAGTGTGATTGTTTTCATGGCCAGGGAGCTTCAAAAGAACATTTCATATTTCACTTGCAGCAATGTCATCAGCGACAGTTTAATGCAATTCGAATAAGGGATTCGACTGAAAATTATGTCAGAAATGAAATACAGCTTGTTTTTAACAAGTTCGGGGCAACATTGTTGAACCATCCAATAGTATCACCATATCTAGATGCTACCGGTTCTTTTAACAAAAGGCTGATGCTTTTGGATAACCATGGACGTCTATTAAGCTTGCCTTGTAGACAAATTCCAAGCGAGCTAACTAAGTTTTTATGTCAAACAAGTATCCAACACACATTGAGGTTGTGTTCCTTTCATAGAACATGCAATAATCCGAACCATCTATGCACGAGAGGCGAGATGGAATTTTCATACTATGTATTGACTCCTGAAGTCGCTTATATTCTTGAGGCAGAAGTTTTTCGTGTGCTACACGATATTTTACGTGATTTGATAATTCCCCATGCTAAGTTGAGGATTGCGGTTAGTCATTCAAGCATACTAAATATTGTATTAAATGCTCTTGATTTATCTGAGACTGTCAAGTTAAAAGTACAAAAGCTGTTAAATAACTCAAAGGATGGAAATCGTGTTGAGGAAGCAATAAGAAAGTGTCTACAATTAGTAAATATTTTACCAGATAAAGTGGATGCTATCTGTGAATTTATGACGCAAAAGCAACACCTGATAATGGATTCAGGAAAGAAGTTGGTAATGGAACGATTTTTGAACAAGGTGATGATAAAATCATGTTCTGAGTCGGATACAAACTGGGCTGACATAAAGAAACAATTTGAAATGTTTCTACAAAATTTGTCGGATCTAAATATTTCCCTCTCATTGGATCTGCAGTGCGTTTTAATTGGGTCTGTATCGAATTTTGATGGAATATGCTTTCAGGTGTTTTTAGAAACTGTTAAGGAGAATAAGTCTTGCATCTTGGCTACTGGGGGACGTTTTAATTCAGGCATATGGAAGAACATATTACCTGGCCCAACTCCAAATGTTATCGGTTTTAAAGGAGATTTGAATCCTTTTTGCGAAATTATAACCAGCAATCTTAACAAAATCCCAAAATCCTTGCACATAATTTCAGATTGCGATGTTATTGTGTGGGGAGATCGTTTAAGTGCTGTACAAGTACTTAATAAGCTTTGGGAAAATAACATATCTTCTAAAGCGTATTCGTATGACAAGGACACCAAAAAAAGAGTTATTGTTGAACATTGCAAGCAAGAAGGTATACAGATTGGCATTGAAGCTCGAAATCAAACTATGGCAAGTAAATTAATTTTTTAGAAATATATTATATTGTCGTCATTTGGTTTGGTTTATGCAATGTTTACACATCTAGCTAATTGCGCGTAACATTTGCCTGTATATTTAGTTACATTTGTTTTACAAGCACCAAACGCAAACAGTGGAGAGAGATGTGTTAATTAAAGAAACAAGAAAACATATTAATTTAATTGGACGAAAGGACACACGAATTACCGAGCGTGTGCAAAAGGTATGCTCTAATAATTTTACTTGTCCCGGCATTCTCTTTCATTAATTTTTATTCTGCACATTTGCTAGCAATTGGAAATTGGTCAATAAGCTTGTAATTCACCTGTGTGTCAAATGTTCAACCAACAAACAGTTCCTAAGGTAAAACGTTTGGTCCAAGCACTTGTGTGCTCTGGTGTCACTCGTTCTTTGATAGTAACATTACTGATGCGGTTGTTCTTAATCCTAAATTTAAGGACGTCACAGAGATCGGGAATGACGTCACACCCACATAAGACAGACCATTTTCCGCATACAAATAATTGATTCTTGGTAGACTTGTGAACTGTTTACCAAAACATTAATTTAATTTGAAAATGTCTGCAAGAAATTTGGCTATTTTAACGATATATATAAAGATCCTATTTTACCAGAAATATTGACGCTTTATCATTAAACTTGGTACATATATAGAATACTGCAAATAAAGTTGGTCCAGGTAAGGAAAACAATATAATGAAGTCATTGGGATCAGAAATGAACTCATTCCAGCTGGATTATTATTTGCTTTAAATCTCGTCTTTATACCCCTGAGCAACGCCTTTGGACCCACATACATGTAATAATGATTTAAACAAATACAACATTTTACCAACACTCAGCTAATGGATCGAGTCAAACTTAAACCCACAACCTCTCAATTGCCGCGCGATTGCTCTACCGAATGAGCTATGTAGAAAACGAAATGAGAATACTACCTCCTTGTGACATACCATAAGGGCCGAAGTTAGCACTTTTAAAAATTCAAAAAAAAATTACCTTTGTACCAAGAATTTCCCAAAATAATTTTCCCTTCCCCGGTAGCTATAATAGAGTTCAACTTTTGTCGCGTTAATTGCATTATGCCACTAAAAACTTTACATCCTGTCAAAGTTAGTTCTTTCGCTATACGTTTAATTATCTTCCACAAAAAATTTTTCTCAAATTGTTCAAAATTTTTACTATGCGTGTTCAAACATCTGATAATAAGAAATTACTCATTTTTGCATGTTGGCATAATTTTGACGGTGAGAGTATGTTTCCGAAAACTCGCCTGTGTAATACAAAAAATCTAGAAAAACGAAAATTGATTAGTTCAGCATATCGAATATAGTTTTATCCATACAAACTTATTTCCATTCAGGGGTAAAAAATTCTAGCAAATACTTCATTGTCAAATGTTACGGCTAGTTACCAAAACATGTCAAACTTAATAAAAAGCTTTCTTAAATGAGTTCACATTCTGGGACTTATTGACACTTATCTCAAATTTAGCATAAACTTATAGAAAATAATTGTGAAGGGCGTCGCATACTAAGATGTTAGATTACAATGTAAAAAAAACAAAAATGTAAAAATAGTTGAGCACAAGTCAGTACACTTTTTTGTGTGTTGGTGCAAAAAGTAGAAAAAAAAAATATTTAGTTTAGTACGAATAACGACATACTTTACATCTAGTGGTTAACCCCGCGTAACATTTTTTTGTGCTATTCCCTAAAATTGTTTGTTAACGCAATCGATAATTAAAAAAAGTTTTTGAAACAATATTGTATAAAACATGATTAAAGTAACAATTTAATAGTTTTCCCCACATTTTCTGCTACATGTTAATAATAAAATAAAAACTTTCTATGGTCAATAGTGACTTTCTTTAAATCGGATTTTGATTTTGACCTACTATTTTACCGAATGATTTTCTTTACTTTCTTCTATTTAGTGTTTATTTATCTAAGATCTTTTAAATGCTTATAACTTTGTTCATTTCGTTTTAGTTTGAGTAATAATTCTGTTGAATTCAAAAGTGGTAAATGAATTTCAATTTAAATGTATTAGTTACAACCCTCACTCTATTTAGTCTGTTAAAAAAATAAAGGACCATGAAGATGACGTGACATTCATTTCACCTGTCCGGTTAGACCTGACTGAGCAACAAAAGCAAATATCAAGAATTAGACCATACCTTGAGACTTTTCATGGAGTGGTGCATGTTTGTATTGTAAGTATTTTATTTATGTCATTGTTTAACTCCAATTCATTTAATCGGAAAAAATAGATTTATATTTAACAGAAATTTGACAAAATCATAATTCTTGTAAAAAAAGTTCTGAGATTTTTAATACAACAAATTCTGTAAAATTAAAATTAGAAGAAATATATTTCTCCCAACAAACCCACTATGAGTGATTGTGCAATCAGCATATTATTAACCCTATTATACCTGGGGGGGGGGGCACAAAGTGCCCGCGGCCTCTTTGACTAGGCACAACTTTGGATACACATGTGATTGAGTGCTAAAATTTTGTGACTATTCCTAACTTTTATTAGGGCTTCTGATGAAAAAAAAAAAATTGGAAAAATTTTGTACTTTGACATTCATGTAAGAATGTTATAAGATGTTGTATTGGGTATATAAGTATTTATTACATCTATGTTGGGTACTAAGTGGTAACCAAGGTGTTGCTAAGGTGATATATGGTTACTAGGGACAAAAAGCAGACCAGATTTGAAGGAAATATCGATCCAGAAAAATGACGTCATTTCAGATCCCAATGACGTCATTTTTTTGTTTTCCTTACCTCAATTTTCTTTAAATGCCATGTTCTACATATATCCCAAGTTTAATGACATGAGCATTAATATTTCTGGTAGAACGGGTCTTTTTATCTTTATCGTTAAAATAAGAAATTTTCTTGCCGAAATGACCTCATTTTTTATCCCAATGACGTCATTAAAATCACTTTTTTCAAATGAGACACATTTTTTGGTATTCATTCCACAAATCTACCAAGAATCAAGGCTGTAGCATTAGTAACATGCGAGAAATTAAAACGTACTGAAAAATTGGGAAATTACCATTTTTGACATGTGTGACGTCATTTCTAATCCCTATGACGTCATCAAATTATTTTTTTTACCTGGATTGAGTTTGTACTAAGACATTCTACAACTGAGCCAAGTTTCATCACTTAAACACAAGTGGTTCAGGATTTATGGCCCGCGGGCACTTTGTGCCCCCCCCCCAGGGTTACAAGGGCCAAAAAAGCTCAGGTATAATAGGGTTCAAGTATTTAAGCATTTCAATAGGAAAGAAAACTCATAATAAAAACATGTTTGTATTGTAAGTATTTTAGTATTGTTTTTGAACTCGAATTTATTTAATCAGAAAGATGGTGTTATACAAGATGAATAATAATATGACTTAAATAAACCTTTTTCAATATTCAGTTTCGTTCTGGAAAGTACACAGCTAATGTGTACAACAACATCGTTACAGAAAAAAAGGATACCTAACTGTATGCCTCGTTTAATCCATGTAACAGATACACATGCATTGAAAAAAAAAACCCATTTTGGAATTTTACGATTTGCATTATTCAATGACTAGTTATTTAAACCCGTGGAATAATCCACTTAAATTTATTGTGCTTCCTATCACAAAAAGGTTTGTTGATAATCTTATTAAGAAGGCTGAAAAAAAAAAACGTTTTAAACGAAATCCCGTGGAGATATCTACTCAAAAACATTTAAAATTTATTCTATGTTTCTTATCACAAAATCATTTGTTGTCAGTTTCATTTTAAAGACGCAAAACTTTTGAACGAAATTGACAACTATAATAACAACGTTAATTGCCTGTGACTTTACTCGTATAACAATTTATAACAAAGCTCCCGTCACGGTAAATTTAAATTCGCATGCAATAAAATTCCTAACTAATGAAATCACTTTATTTTATCACATGATTTGTTTTAGCCAAACAGCGAAATTCATTGTTCTTTTCGTCAAAACGTTTTGTTGTTAATTCCATTCAAGCGGGAATAAATAAAACCAATATGTTTTTCATATAACAGTAGACAATAGACACGTGCTTAAGGGAATAATAAAAATTAATTACCCGTGACTTTTGTGTAATAACGTTTACATCATTACACAAAGGTTTTTATAAGAACAATAAAATAAATTAACCGTGACTTTTTAAAACAAAAATTTTAAATCAATTTGAAAAAGCACACAAAAGACAGAATAAAAATAAAAGTTTAGCAAAAGTGACATGTTACCGCGGCTGTTTCTTTAGAAAAAACAACACATCCACTTTGCCTGTTACAGACACACGGAACTGGCATATTATTATATAGACTAGTTATTTAAACCACCCGTGGAATAATCCACTAATTGTCTTTTTAAAATTTATTGTGCTTCTTATCACAAAAATGTTTGTTAGCATTTTCATTAAGAAGGCTGAAAAAAAGTTTTAAACGAAAACCTCTGGAGGAATCCACTCAAGAACATTTAAAATATATTTATGTTTTATATCACAAAGTTATTTGTTGTGAATTTCAATAAAAAAGTACGAACAATGAATTAAAGAATTTAACAATAATAACAACGTTAATTGCCTGTGACTTATCTGCACAATAATTTATAACAAAGCACTTGTCACGGTAAATTTATATTAGCATGCAATGAAATTCTTAACTAATGAAATCGTTTTGTTTTATCACATGATTTGTTCTAGCCAATTACAATTGTAAACAAAACGTTTTTAAAATACGGAACGTTCTTATAGGGGATATATTATAGACGCTTTTAAAGAAAATTGTAAAAAATATAATCCACTTTGCCTGTTACAGACACACAGACACACTTAGCGTATTATTATAGAGATTATAACCTGCGCATTGATAATGGAAAACTCAAAAAGTGTCCAACAAAATTAAGGGTGTCTAACAACTGCAGTAGATACACGACATTTAAAAGCTAAATCTACTAAAATTACTTACTCTGATAATCAGAAAAGTGAATTAGAAATAAAAGATCACCAAAATTTTTTAAACTGTAACGCATAAAATTTAAGACAATGTAAGGTCTTTTGTGGCAAAATATCGAAACAACGTTTTTACCATTCATTAGCCTGTGGAAAATTCGACGGCGGATTGCCAGTCGTGCATATTTGCTGCATCGCTATTTCGTGCGTCCTTGCCACTTGTTTACATGAAGTAACGCAATTTGCTGGACGGGGGTTATTACTATAATGTTAGGTGCGATTATAATGACCTTTTCGATTACAAAATTCCTAGTTGTTAGACATATAAAATCTGTAAAATTTCTATCCCAAATACGTTAAAATTGGAAAAAATATTTCTCTACTAACAAACCTACTAAGGGTGATTGTGCAATCAGCATATTATTAAGAATAATCTGAAGTATTTAAGCATTTCAATAGGTAAGAAAAAACTCATAATACAAACACAGGGCTTTGAGTAAGGCAAGTTCACACCTAGTTGTTTAAAATGCTAAAGGTGTTTTTCTCTGGCTTGATTTTCCAGGGGGCTGATGGATTCATTACCTTAGGAGTACTAATTTTCGCGGGTACATATTTTCGCGAATTTAGCGTTTTTTGACCATTTTCGCGAAATTAGATGCCCGCGAAATATTTCGCGATGTTAAATTCGCGAAAATTAATACCCGCGAATTTCTTTTTCAATTGAAATTTGCAAAAATTTATACCCGCGAAAAAAGCTAAATTTATCAGGTAGAGATGATAAACAAGACAACCTTAAAAATACCACGCATATATTTCCAAAACTTAATCGACTACAACTTTATCACATCGTTTGTTTTTCTTCCCAACCATGTCTCGAATGTCTCTTGACCGAACTTCCTCCTTCTTTTGATGATGGAAATGCGTTTGATGCATTCGACCATGGCTTATGATTAGTAAGAAAGTGGCAATTTTGTTAGAACATGTGTTTTAATTGCTTCAATTTCCCATTTCGGAAGGTTTCTCGTGGAATGCAAAGTTAATAAATTACATTTTTTTATTTAAAGTTTACTTCCGCGAAAATTAATTCCCGCGAAAATTCGAAATACGAACAATTCGTGAAAATTAATACTCGCGAAAAATCAAAATTTCTTCGATTCGCGAAAATTAATACCGCAAAATACAACTTTTTTTGACTCGCGAAAATAAATACCCGTGAAAATTAGTACTCCTAAGGTAAGTTTGTTTACAAAAAGTAATAAAGCTGCGAGGAAGAGAATCACAGCATTGTCTTCCAACACGTGGGGCTAAAATGTGTTATCACATTTCATATTTTTTTTATATTCCGAAGTTTTGTACCCGGATCTTCAAGGGTGAAACATTCTCTGTGGAGAATGAAAAATACGGATATGTTATAATAAAAATTCGTCTGTGTATACACCATCCGGATAAACTATCTGAGTTCATCACTAACATATTGCTGCATGTAATGTAGTAGGTTCGTCTGCGGCTTCCAGTTCTGGGGACCGCGGATCGTATCCCGGTCAGTGCCAGGCAGTATGTTAGTGATGAACAAAGTAGTTCTTCTTCAATACGACTAACACAGATTATAGTCGCACGTTTATGATCGGAGATCCGATCGAGGGTGAAGAATTTTCTGTTGAGAATGAAAAATACGGATGTGCTATGAAAAAAACTCACCTATGGTAATTTTCTCTTTTTTCTCTTTTTCATGCAATATATAAAAACCTGATTGGTAAACTAATTTTCTACCTGTTGTTTCCCTACACAATGCAAAAAAAGTTGAACTCGTTTTTGCTTTTCCCAGGACGCAACGGCCAAGAAAATTTTACATTCACATGGTGTAAACATTTTAAGTGTGCATGCTCAGAAGCTTTTCTGTTCCTTTCTGCTTCGTTCCGGAGAATTTTTTCTTGAAGTGGATAACAGACTTCAGCGTTTTTCTCTCTATTGCGTTAAAGGATCACTACATTTTTTGATTTTTTTATGTTTCTTTTAAATGTCATAAAAATAAACACTTTTCTGGAATTTTCGCGATTATAACAATCATAGAGTTCATAAGAGTCCTTAGAGTATTCTTAACACAACCATAATTTACCAAGTTTTAACGGGTAAAAATGCATCAGTTTTAAAAAAATACAAGATGCGATCTTTATATAAATACTAACTAGTCGATAGGCTCGTGGAGAAATCCACTTAAGCAGAAGGACAATGGAAAAATGGGTTGTTTTAGTTTTTTTGCTGACGTCAGCAGTGTAGATACAAAATTTTTTTTGCGAAATTTAGATTATTTGTTGCCTGTAAATTGTAGAGGTTGAAACGCTGTTCAAAATAATGTATAGGATCATATGTTTTCGACAAACGCCTAAGATGATATAAGGTTTTAAAAATTTTGCTGACGTCAGCAAAAACCTGTCAAAGCAGAAAAAAAATTAAAAATATTTTTATACCCATTCCCTTCATCGTACAAATCTTGAAACGCTGATCAAGAAAATGTATAGGAGCATGTACTCATGACAAACGGTTACGGAAATATTGTGGTTAAGGTTTTTTGATGACGTTATAAACCCGTCCATTCCGAAACCGATTCGGAGACCCAGGTTTGGGAAATTACCCAATTTGGCCTCAGGTGGTCCCTAGTTACCCACGCGGTGAAAAATGACTGACGTCACCAACTCGTTTCCAAGTTATTTGGCCTCAAAGTTTTAAGTGCACTATAATAGCTTCATTAATTTAAAGTAAGATGTTGACGTTAAAGTAGTGTTATTGACGTTGCGCCGTAACGTTTAACATTTCAGACATTAGTTTTTCGCCTACATCAAAGGAAAATGAACACATCCACTTTGCCTGTTACAGACACAGACACACTTTCCGTATTATTATAGAGACTAGTCGAAACGGCCAGTGAAAAAATCCATTTAGTCAAAAAAGAAAAAAGAAATTTTGTCATTTAAATTTTAATGACGTCAGCAATGACCCGTCGATGCACAAAGATTTTTTTTTTTAATTTTTTTTAGCTGTTACCTGTATTGTGTGAAGCATGAAACGCTGATCAAATTTATGTATAGGATCACAGTTTTCGTCAGTGGTTAAGGAGATATAGAAGTTTAGAAATTTTGCTGACGTCAGCAATGTCCCACCAATGTGCACAAAATTTTTTTTTTTAAATTTGTTTAACTGTGGCCTCCATTGTGTAGAGCTTGAAATGCTGATGTGCCTGATGTGTTTTTGACGAACGGTTGAAGGGATATGAGGTTTTTTGATGACGTCATTAACCCGTCTATTCCCAAACAGGTAGGTTGAGCCAGCTCTAGAAAATTGGTCCTAATTTGGTCCCAGGTAGTCCCTAGTTACCCACGCAGGAGATGACGTCAGTTATTTACACCCGTTTCCAAGTTAGTTAGCCTTGAATTTAAAAGTGCAATGCAATGGCTTCACTGATCTTAATACACTTTCCTTTGACGTCAATATTGTTTTAACGTCAAAGTTTGTTAAATTACAGAACAAATTTATAAGTGATGTTTTATAGACTTTATCAAAGAAAATTGTAAAGAATATAATCCACTTTGCAAAAGTCACACAGACACACGAAAGTTCTGTATTATTATAAGAGACTAGTCGATAAGGCCTGTGGAAAAATCCACTTAGGCAGAGGGACAATGGAAAAGATCCGTCCTATAAATTTTAATGACGTCAGGAAATATTTCAGTATATTGCACTCTGCCCTTTACCAAAAAAAATAATCTGAAAATGTCAAAAAGTACGTTTGCAAGGTGTAATTCCTAATTAACAAAAATGTTCTTAAAATCTTACACAAAATGTCAAATGTCAAATCACATTATAGTCCTCCACACAAAACTTACACAAATATATAAAAAAACTCAGGTTGCAAGGTGTAAAATGTAGTTGATATAAAGTTAAAACAACGACACTCACAACACTAACAGTAACAACACCGACAGTTACGACATTGACAGTCACAACACTGATAACGTCAGAAATAACGCATCTTAAATATAAACATAACAGAAGCCATAGTTTGGAAAACATCAAGTGTAAATCTAGAAAAATCAGTCATTTCGGTTGTATGCCATCCTCTCGCATAAAAATTTACACAAAATTAAAAATCAACTGATTAACAAAACAAAATTAATTATATTTTTGGTATGATGATCCATACTGCCCTTTACCAAACAGTTTAAACCGAAATATCAAAAAGGTGGTGAGCAAGGAGTAAATTTCAAATCACCAAAGATCCTCATAGGTAAAAATTGTATACAGTCCTTCGTCACAAAAAATTACACAAAATGAAAAACAGAACGGTTTCTGAAGAGCTAATCCAAATCAACAAAATCAGTTCATTCGGCATGTTGTATATTGTCTTTACCCATAAAATCTTACACAAAAGTCAGTCATTTCAGTATATTGCATACAATCCTCGGCCATTAGAATTTATACAATATATAAAAAATACAACTTTGAAAGGGGTAAAATCTTATTCTATAAAATTTTGTTTAGTATATATATATAAAGACATATATTTGCATATGGTCCTCCCTTACAAAAGTTGAACATGAAATTTAAAAAAAAAAAAAGTTTCAGTCATAACATTCAGCAATATTGATCATCATCAAATATTAATTCCAGCAAAGCTTTGTCAAACCGTATCATTTTTTTCTCATAAAAAATTGTCGCAATAAAGTATATACAGAAATGACTAATTTTTCTAGCTATAAATTTAATGAGTTTCAAACTTTGACATTGGTGTCGAAAATAATGTTGAAAGGACTGATTTTTGTTGATTTTGAATTAAAAATGCCTGCGCACTAATCCTAAAAAGTTAAGTAAGTCTTTAGAAGATTATTTGGCTAGTTAGTTACATCTTCTATAATTACTATCTCGCCTGCGAGGATAGTATTGGTTTCCAACTCCTAACTAACCCTGTCCCAAATGGTCAATTGCAACGTCACAGATTTAAACTTCGTACCTAAACTTCGTACCTAAAAGTACTTCGAAGTCATCTAAATGACGTTTCAGGCCAAAATTGGCATTTGTTTTCGACAAAATTTGGCACATCACCTAAATGCCATTTTAAGCCAAAATTGGTCCAAAAATTAAAACTACTTTATTTTCGACAAAATTTGGCACAGATAACCAAAAAAGTGTGGTGAACGTGATGGTGATATCAAAATTTTGATTTTTTGCCGCCTAAATGTCATTTTAGGCCAAAATTGGTCCAAAAATTAAAACTACTTTATTTTCGACAAAATTTGGCACAGATAGATGGATAGATGGATACATGGATAGATAGATGGATAGATAGATGGATAGATAGATGGATAGATAGATGGATAGATAGATAGATGGATAGATAGATGGATAGATGGATAGATAGATGGATAGATAGATGGATAGATAGATGGATAGATAGATGGATAGATAGATAGATGGATAGATAGATGGATAGATAGATGGATAGATAGATAGATGATAGATAGATAGATAGATAGATAGATAGATATTTTTTTCGTAAACAAAGGTATATACAGTAGTAAAGTGTTACAGTAATAAATTCAATAAATTTAATTGTTACAAGATTAAAAATATGTAATAATGCTGTCTAATTAAATTTTCGGCCAAATTTGGCGCAGTTGACAAATAAAGTATGCTGAACATGATGGTGACATCAAAAGTTTGATTTTTTGTCAACTAAATGCCCGTTAAGACCATAAACGTTTCAATCGCGCGACATTCAACCATGAATGATAGGCTGTATTTTTTGTTAGCAGAAGTTGTAGAATTGGGTCGCATTGTCAATGTTTCATAGTTGCCCATTTTTAATAGCGAGATAGTTTATGCAGCGCCTGCATCTTGTTCTACTTAAAGCAGATCCCTAAATAAGAGTACTAAGGTAGCTATAAATAGCTAAATAAGAGGAATAACAACATAACTCATAGGTTAGCTTAGCTGAGACAGCCAGTTAAATATATAGTTAAACTGGGGAGACCGAGCTAGCTTAGGCATATAGCTAGCTAGCTATTTATCCTTAGTAAATAAGTTAGGATTATAACTTATCTGATATAACAGAATATGAATGTAACAATTATAAGATGAGTTCAACAAACCAGAGTTTTCCGTTGGCCAGCAAATTTAATTTAGCAGCTAACAGCTTAGTGTAGCATTTTTAATTTTATGAAAAACATAAGTTACGCACAAGGGGATACATTAATTATGCAAAATGTGTAAACAAATATGCTAGCCAGCTTTTAAAACATTAACAATTTGAGAAGTGGCTTTTTATGGAAATAACAGTCTGATGACAATTTTAAGTGTGTCACATAAAAACGAAACACGTAGCTCTAAGTTACATAAGAACTGAACGCCTTAAAATATTAAAGTTCTTACTTTTTCTGAATTATAACCCACTTCAAACTTGCCGTCAACTTCTACTGCCAATAGCTTCTAACCTTATCTTTCTACTTCTACTTTTAACCTCTTTAATATGCTTCTTTATCCACTCTACTTCTCCACTTTGACTTTCCTTGCTTTTACTATCTGCACTTTTTTATGACTAAAGGATCGTCGAAAATAAGACATTTTTTATCCGCTTCTTTAGTTCGCCTTTTGTCGAGAAATTTTTTTATTTGTTTGTTTTTACGCCAAGGGAACTTTCTATTCGTAGGACGTACTTGAGCGATTCATGTTTCTTATTTTCTATCAAGTGGTGAAAAATATCGCCTTTGTAAAAGTCACACACAGAGAGACAGAAGCTCCGTATTATTAAAAAAGATAATAAACTTGCTTTATTTAAATCTAAACAGAGCATCAAAGGCGCATAAACAATGTACTTTTTTGGCAAACTTCATCTTGTAGTCATATACGGAGCTTTATGTTTAAAATGACGTAAAATCTCCGTTTTTAGATTTTAATAAACACTCATTGTTTGTAATAAAATTGCGAAAGTTAATCAAATTTTTCACAACAGTTTTAAACAGAGAGACAACGGGCATTATTAAAGAGATGTGCATTTTTTATGGATGTTATTTTTCTTTTCTTTTTGTAGGTTGATCTGGAGGAGGAGGAATTTACTTCTATCATGAGAATCAAATTTAGCGATAGGTTTAATGATGAAGAATTTCATGACAGTTTTGTTCAGAATTTTTTGGATGACCGTTATGAGCATTTGAAGGATGTGTGCGTTAGAATTCGTGATAGGTGTAAGACAGAACGCAGAAGAGTGAGTATATTCAACTCCAAAACTGGCGATTTTGAAACCATTCAGGATTTTAAGTAAGGCAACACGTGGAAATCAAAATTAGCTTTTACTTTAACTTTTTTTTATATATTTATTTTGCTGTAAGCAACGTGCATTTTTTATTTTTGTTTTTTATTTCTTTTTATGTTTGCTTAAATCCTTTTATTTTTTTTTACTACGAATATTTAATACTTTTTTTTAAAACTTTTCTCGTATTCCACTTTTTTAGTTGATTAATTTTCGCGAATCAGTCATTTCGAGACATTTTCTGAAGATTTTTCTTTGCAAATAAACCATCTTAATGTTTGTTGCAAAGAATTATTTCACAAATCTAGTTTTTTCCATCTATTTTTTATTTGTTTTTATATTTGCGTAAATCCTTTTTCTTTTTTACTACGAATATTTAATACTTTTTTTTAAAACTTTTCTCGTATTCCACTTTTTTAGAGACATTTTCTGAAGATTTTTCTTTGCAAATAAACCATCTTAATGTTTGTTGCAAAGAATTATTTCACAAATCTAGTTTTTTCCATCTATTTTTTATTTGTTTTTATATTTGCGTAAATCCCTTTTTTTTTTTACTACGAATATTTAATACTTTTTTTTAAAACTTTTCTCGTATTCCACTTTTTTAGTTGATTAATTTTCGCGAATCAGTCATTTCGAGACATTTTCTGAAGATTTTTCTTTGCAAATAAACCATCTTAATGTTTGTTGCAAAGAATTATTTCACAAATCTAGTATTTTCCCCCTATTTTTTATTTGTTTTTATATTTGCGTAAATCCTTTTTTTTTTTACTACGAATATTTAATACTTTTTTTTAAAACTTTCTCGTATTCCACTTTTTTAGTTGATTAATTTTCGCGAATCAGTCATTTCGAGACATTTTCTGAAGATTTTTCTTTGCAAATAAACCATCTTAATGTTTGTTGCAAAGAATTATTTCACAAATCTAGTTTTTTCCATCTATTTTTTATTTGTTTTTATATTTGCGTAAATCCCTTTTTTTTTTACTACGAATATTTAATACTTTTTTTTAAAACTTTTCTCGTATTCCACTTTTTTAGAGACATTTTCTGAAGATTTTTCTTTGCAAATAAACCATCTTAATGTTTGTTGCAAAGAATTATTTCACAAATCTAGTATTTTCCCCCTATTTTTTATTTGTTTTTATATTTGCTTAAATCCTTTTTTTTTTACTACGAATATTTAATACTTTTTTTTAAAACTTTTCTCGTATTCCACTTTTTTAGTTGATTAATTTTCGCGAATCAGCCATTTTCGAGACATTTTCTGAAGATTTTTCTTTGCAAATAAACCATCTTAATGTTTGTTGCAAAGAATTATTTCACAAATCTAGTATTTTCCCCCTATTTTTATTTGTTTTTATATTTGCGTAAATCCTTTTTTTTTTTTACTACGAATATTTAATACTTTTTTTTAAAACTTTTCTCGTATTCCACTTTTTTAGTTGATTAATTTTCGCGAATCAGTCATTTCGAGACATTTTCTGAAGATTTTTCTTTGCAAATAAACCATCTTAATGTTTGTTGCAAAGAATTATTTCACAAATCTAGTTTTTTCCATCTATTTTTTATTTGTTTTTATATTTGCGTAAATCCCTTTTTTTTTTTTACTACGAATATTTAATACTTTTTTTTAAAACTTTTCTCGTATTCCACTTTTTTAGTTGATTAATTTTCGCGAATCAGTCATTTCGAGACATTTTCTGAAGATTTTTCTTTGCAAATAAACCATCTTAATGTTTGTTGCAAAGAATTATTTCACAAATCTAGTATTTTCCCCCTATTTTTTATTTGTTTTTATATTTGCGTAAATCCTTTTTTTTTTTACTACGAATATTTAATACTTTTTTTTAAAACTTTTCTCGTATTCCACTTTTTTAGTTGATTAATTTTCGCGAATCAGTCATTTCGAGACATTTTCTGAAGATTTTTCTTTGCAAATAAACCATCTTAATGTTTGTTGCAAAGAATTATTTCACAAATCTAGTTTTTTCCATCTATTTTTTATTTGTTTTTATATTTGCGTAAATCCCTTTTTTTTTTTACTACGAATATTTAATACTTTTTTTTAAAACTTTTCTCGTATTCCACTTTTTTAGAGACATTTTCTGAAGATTTTTCTTTGCAAATAAACCATCTTAATGTTTGTTGCAAAGAATTATTTCACAAATCTAGTATTTTCCCCCTATTTTTTATTTGTTTTTATATTTGCTTAAATCCTTTTTTTTTTTACTACGAATATTTAATACTTTTTTTTAAAACTTTTCTCGTATTCCACTTTTTTAGTTGATTAATTTTCGCGAATCAGCCATTTCGAGACATTTTCTGAAGATTTTTCTTTGCAAATAAACCATCTTAATGTTTGTTGCAAAGAATTATTTCACAAATCTAGTATTTTCCCCCTATTTTTTATTTGTTTTTATATTTGCGTAAATCCTTTTTTTTTTTTACTACGAATATTTAATACTTTTTTTTAAAACTTTTCTCGTATTCCACTTTTTTAGTTGATTAATTTTCGCGAATCAGTCATTTCGAGACATTTTCTGAAGATTTTTCTTTGCAAATAAACCATCTTAATGTTTGTTGCAAAGAATTATTTCACAAATCTAGTTTTTTCCATCTATTTTTTATTTGTTTTTATATTTGCGTAAATCCCTTTTTTTTTTACTACGAATATTTAATACTTTTTTTTAAAACTTTTCTCGTATTCCACTTTTTTAGAGACATTTTCTGAAGATTTTTCTTTGCAAATAAACCATCTTAATGTTTGTTGCAAAGAATTATTTCACAAATCTAGTATTTTCCCCCTATTTTTTATTTGTTTTTATATTTGCGTAAATCCTTTTTTTTTTTACTACGAATATTTAATACTTTTTTTTAAAACTTTTCTCGTATTCCACTTTTTTAGTTGATTAATTTTCGCGAATCAGCCATTTCGAGACATTTTCTGAAGATTTTTCTTTGCAAATAAACCATCTTAATGTTTGTTGCAAAGAATTATTTCACAAATCTAGTATTTTCCCCCTATTTTGGACATTATTTTTTTTAAATTCACCAAGAAAAACGAAAAGGCTTGCTTTTTCAAATATTTTGCGAAGTTATATTATTTTTGCAAATTACCTTTCAGAAAATTTTAGCGCCTGCAAATTTTCACGAATATGGATAAAATTCGCCAAAATCCACCAACTTTTTCCGAAAATTCATGTCAAAGAATAGGAATACCAGAAAGGTTGATTTTCTTGACGAATTATATTTCTAAAATATAAAACATTAAAGTATGTGTACGTCTTGTTTTACACAGTTTGTTAGTTCGAGAAGTCTCTTAATTTTTTATCAATTTTAACCGAATTTAATAACTTGAGGTAAACACAATGGTTTAAACTTTTAATTTAGCGGTACTGTACAAAATTTTCTTTTTCCTTTTCTTAGCTTTAAATTTAATTCTTTTTGGTCCTTCGAACTATTTCCTTGTAATTATTAAGTTTTGTATGTTAAAAATAATTAGAAAGTAGATACTTTGCTTGTGATATATGATGTTTGATAGTTAGTTAACTAGCTTCCATTAGTTGACTAGCTACCATTAGTTAACTAGCTAGCACACGATCTAAGGATTTATATGTTAATACACCTTCCTAAACATTAGAAAATTCTGTTTTGTTGCCTTAATTTTACTGACAATAACTTAAAATAAAGAGTGCTTTAGAAAAATAAAACTTTTCTGGTGAAAAAACACTTTGTACGAGATTGTTTTTTTAACCTTCTTTACAAACGGAAGTAAAGATTATGACCTTGTTCCGGGGAATATAATATTTTTAGACAGCAAAAAACACTAATACAAATGTTGAGTTACAAAGTATTTGAGTTACAAAGTTTTTGTTGTCGATACTCAATTAAAGAGTGACGGCATCAGATACTGCGTCAGTGGAAAACTTTATAACTATATAACTATACTCTTAACTATATTAATTTATGACTATATTTTATTCCTAACACTGGGATTTGTATATACCTGATGTATACGTAGATTTGTAGGCACCTATTTTAAGGTAACACATATATGAAGATTAAGAGATAACTGCATAAAGAAATAGAACAGAGTTTTATGACCTTAAACTCATTGTAAAATGGCCATTGCTAAAAATCAAAACAGGCGGTATGTTTTGAAAAGCACTAATTAAAAGCAGTTTTTATGAAAATTATGAAATTAAATCAACGGTGGAATTCAGCTTTGACTCTGCGAGCAATCTTATAGTATAGTCTCATGCTTCTGGGCCTTCACCCCTAACCTTTTTGAATCATTACTCAGACATGCCTGGTCGATTCCCATAGCTAACGTAACTATTCCCGATAACTATACAAAGCGGCGCATCAAGCCCTGTTGCTAACGTACCAAGACTACACCCGATATTGATCACGCTAACTCGTAGTAATCCGTGCTTGCAATACCGAACCCATGTATCATGCATCTTAAAGTTTTTCGCGAGTGCATCACGCTCTTTGATCTCCTTGCGGAGGTAATGTTCGATCTCTTAGATCTTTCGTAGCCTTTATACCTGACTTTCATCCTTCATACCGCCGTCCTCCGTGCACTTGGTGATCCCTACAAAAGCTATATATTTTTTTGATGGTTCTCGTCGGTCAACATAAGCTCAAGCCTGTGTTTGACCCCTTTAGAGGGAGGTAGACAAATGTGTCAAAATTCTAGATGAGCATATCTGCCCAAGATGCTTTTTTGGTGGGGAGTATGGCAAGAATCTTAGACTTTATACCGTTAAGGAAGCAATCGTCTTACCCCAGCTGTGGGCAGACAAGTCGTAGTCGATTATATCAGTTTTGTACCATCCATCATAGTCTCCCTTCGTGAAATACTTACCATCACCAGGTTCCCGAAGACTGTTAAAGTATCTTATCTACGGTCGATCGATACAGTCATTCCATCTGGTACACGCAGCCTGCCGAGGTCGTTCTTAAGCACAAAAACATGGGCTTTTTCGTTAATATGTGCCGCTAGATCCTCGATCCTAAACAACCCGTTGATGAACCGGATCCAGGTAACATTCTTTTTCCGTTCATTCCCCACCTGTCTGATAATGAAAGGTAGGAACATTTCAACCGTGTAGGTCAAATACTGATCGACTTAAGGGCATTCCTCTTTAACTGCCCTAGGTAGCCGTTAACGGTCGTGGGTTGACGATATCTGTGATGTGGAGCATCCTCGTCCCCAAGGTTTGTTGTCTATGCCAAAGCCGCTAGCGCTTACTTGACGGCTAAACAAGACCCTGGTACAGGCTGCTTTTCATAACTATATATTGGTTATTATAAATAATTAATGATTTGTCTCGCTGTTATTGTTTCTGCGGCTAGTAAAAGCAATTTGATCGAGTCCTTCACACATGGCGGAGACGATGTCTTTTGGTTGTTTACGTTTTTTAAAGATTGACTTTAGACATTTTTTTATTTAAAATCAAGTTATTATTTGTTCACCCTGAAACTATATTTATGGTGATTAAATCTTTTAAGAAGCATTATTTATCAATTATCAACAAAATGTGGTAACGTGTGATTAGATAAAGCTGATTTTGTCGGGATATACTGATACAAGACAACCTAGCTCAATTTAGCTGGCTAGCTTTTATATTTTACAAGTCTAGTACCTCTTTGGGAAAAAGTGTAAGTCTTAGATTGTGGCATGTAGGTATATAGTTCAATATGTTCAATATGTTTAATAAGGAAACAAAACTAAAGGTAGCTTAGATAGCTGAATAAAATATGTCTTCAATGTCCTTAGCTATAAATGTTGGCTGAATAATTTTTTATAACCAACCCAGTTAAAAATACTAGATTTAAAATTGGGTCAAAATTAACATATTGTTAGCAACCTTCAGTCCTTATATGTATGCTACGATATGATCCCTTCCCTTCCCTCAGCTAGCAACTTTCCCAGTTAACTATGGTTTCCTAGAAGCAATATATACTGTGTTTAAACAGCAATATAATGTGATCCGAAGAGTCAAGGTCTGGTTCACATTACCCGAACTGTGTTGGTAAAATAAATGTGCTAGGTGCTAAAAACAATTGGCTAAGAAACTTGTATTCAGAAATGCCTTAGCCATTTATTGCTTGACCAAGAGAGAGATAATTAAGTAGCACCCAAATTATTCATTTTTTAACGACTTCCCACCTCTTGTAACCCATCGTAACAAATCCAGTACCACCCCCACCCCCCCCCCCCCCCCCCCCACCCTCCCTTTTTACATAATATTTCAAATTTTGAGACCTTGTCTATTCATTTCCATTGGCAAACTAGTGCTCTAATATGAGGAAAAGATATAGCAGGACCAAATATTTTGGACACAAGCTGACATTTTTTGGTACATTTATGTAAGTCCAGAGGCAAGAAACAAATTCAAATTGTACACTAAAATAACTAAACATATCCGAAATACATAAAAACTAAATTTTCGTAGCAGTGCGAAACAAAACTGGTCTGACTAAAGTATAGTTTTAGTCAGACCAGCTAAATGTGTCTTTCAATTATAAGCAAAAGATCGTAATAGCTCAATGGAAAAGCACTTGTTTTTTAAGTAGAAAAATGAATAAAAAATAACATTTTTTTATTCAGTAATGGCTTATTATGCCTGCCTATTTACATGTTAGCAAGGTTGTAGCTAGCTGCATGTCTCTTCTCACCCAGCTAAATTGCCAAAGTAAGTCATGTTTTTTACTAAGCTTTGAGAAGAACCTTATTTTCATTCAAAATGTCAACAATAAAAGTCTGTCAAAATAAAATCTTTCACAAAAAGTTTTTTAGTCAATCTTTTTGAACATTTCTCATAATCTTTCCATGTTTGTGTAACAAAATCCGCCATTTTATAGTAAATTGTTGCATATCTTATGACGCGCGAATAAATTATCTATGTCGGATGTAAGCCAATCGTATTACAGAACTCACCAGCCTGTACCAGGGGTAATTTCGCCGCCTGCCTCGGGTGTCCAAAAAGCAAAAAACCCTGAGGACGAGGTTGTGATTTGGAGCTGTTTCATCTTTTCCTCTATAGGAAAAGATGAACATTTATTTGTATAATGCTAGGAATGAGTGCAAGTTGGATCGTGGAGAGTGGCCTCTCGGCATCACAAAGCTTGAACATCAAGATCTGTACATATCGACGGGCAACGCGCATACCTGTTAAATTTCTGGAGTTTACCAAGTATCCTATCATGGTCCCAACGCCTATGCTCAGGTCAATTTTGCAGCACACTCTGCAGCAACAGCTCTGGGGGGATAGATATCTGCAAACCACATGTCAAGATCTTTACCGCTCATCAACACCATCTCTCGTCACCATGTCTACTACCATATGCCACGCATACTTGGAAGGATGAAAGTGTCAATGCCTTTCGATGATCGTTTTAACCGGTACAACAATTCTCAACCTCTGGACTTGCGCAAGTGTGTCGCTAGTATGGTGCTGATCTGCAGGGTCTGTACAATTTCAGAGCAACAGTTGCCTCGTTAACCAACGGTGAATGGTGGCCACAAGTTGATGGTAACTGCACGAAGTTCATCATGCCTTAAATTTAGGGTCTTGCTAGTAGTAAGACCCTAAGGGAAACCTGTAGGACAGCTGATGACACGTCCTTCAGCAGCCCTGAGGACCTTTCAGCGCAGCCCGCTACTAGTTCTACTCTAACAACTAAGGAAAAAAGTATGCAGGAGTGACAGGACTTAACTCGTAAGGAGCGAGGAAAGAGGGACAGGCTCGACGCTCCCTATAATCATCTCGAGTATAATACTGCTCCAAATAAGGGAAACCAAGTCGAGGCTCAGATTCTCATGAACGACGTGGATTATGTGTAGGGAAACCCTGAGATGATAGGGATGGATGATCTTGAGAGTGTATTGGGTGGAGCACAAAATCTCATTTCAGAGACATCCTTCAACGAAGCCCTTAATGAGGGAGAACGAAGTGAGTTAAACCGTAAAATAGAAACCCTGCGGGGGTAACCTTCAACTGTTCAACTGAAAATGGAGGATAAAAAGGCACAACCAGGAGTACTGATGATCAGCAGCATAAATTTGGAACAACGGTATTGCTAAGACGGAAGAAGAAAGTGGCTATCGGTGAAACAAAACCAGACTCAGCTGACGGCTATAAAGGAAACCTTGATAAAGACGGTAGGGGGTGATAAGTCTCTTACCGAGAAGCTCAAGATTCTGTTCAAGGAGCAGGGGATTACCATTGTGAGCATCGTCATAGCTGTTGGTATGCTGATCTCAATTATCGTAATAGCAGTGACAAGGGAAGGAGCAGCAGGTTCCACAGGAGGGAGTAGTTTTGTACAAAAGCAACTTAAGAAACTTTTTAAGTTTTAAAATACCTCGCAGGCAAAGCCGGCGCTGCATTTCCTGGAATTATTGGAAGCATAGTCAGCTTTTTGCTTTTTCCTGCACACAGCTGCAAAGGTTGTCGAGTTTGTAACACCTTTACCTGGTCGCAACCGGTGCCGTCGCCCTTGTTGTGGGGTGTGTCGGGAAGACAAAAAGATTGTAAAGACTTCTCTTTCGTGTAAAATAATTCACATGAAACATTCTCCACTTCAATTCAGCCATGAATATTCGACGATAACGCTTACACCTATTGTTACCAACACAGCTTTGTTAAGGTCGTGTTTTTACGCGCGTACCTTATGCGCGTGGTTGTACGCGTCTGTGTGGTGAGTTGTCTTCTTTGCAACTATTACATATCCAGTACTCTTCGGCAGCTAATTGTAGGGGGTGGAATAGCAAGAGGGGGTCGATATTTTTGGAAAATATTATAAACAGGGGGGTGTTAATAAATGGGACGAGGTGGATTTTTGTAGAAATCCATAAAATGGGGGAGTGTCATTACCGGGGGCGGGGGGAGGGGGGAGGTTGGGGTTTTTTGGTTAGATTTGTTGTTCTTACGCCAATTTCGAACAATTATCTCAAGTGGCAAATGTGTTCGAAATATGGTCTGAATATGATACCCTTGTATTGCAATAATAATCAAAAGAACAAAACAGTTTTTAACAAACATTGATTAACACTATTGGGATAAAACAACAACATCTTGATCACACCTTTCACGGTGAAAAACCTTGCATCCAAGTCTATGTAAATAAAGTACAGTCTGAGGTAACAGCTCCTGCAGTGAAGCCTACTGGATATGTAATAGTTGCAAAGAAGACAACTCACCACACAGACGCGTACAACCACGCGCATAAAGTACGCGGTCTGCCAACACACTTTGCCCTGCCGCAGGTGAACAGCGGAGCCGTAGTTCCTAAGCATGAGGGCGCGTAAAAACACGACCTTAACAAAGCTGTGTTGGTAACAATAGGTGTAGGCGTTATCGTCGAATATTCATAGCTGAATTGAAGTAGAGAATGTTTCATGTAGATTATTTTACACGAAAAAGAAGTCTTTACAATCTTTTTGTCTTCCCGACTTACCCCAGAACAAGGGCGACGGTACAGGTTGCGGCCAGGTAGAGGTGTTACAGACTCGACAACCTTTGCAGCTGTGTGCAGGAGAAAGCTGATTATGCTTCTAATAATTTCATGAAATGGTGCGCCGGCTTTGCCTGCCAGATATTTTAAAAACTTGTAAAGTTTCTTAAGTTGTTTTT
The DNA here is from genome assembly GCA_030067915.1 of Hydractinia echinata. Taxonomy (NCBI): domain Eukaryota; kingdom Metazoa; phylum Cnidaria; class Hydrozoa; order Anthoathecata; family Hydractiniidae; genus Hydractinia; species Hydractinia echinata. The sequence continues at coordinate 1,652,904 of JASGCC010000050.1, read as the reverse complement.
GTACAAAACTACTCCCTCCCGGGCACCTGTTGCTCCTTCCCTTGTCACTGCTAGCACGATAATTGAGGTCAGCATACCGACAGCTGTGACAATGCCAGCGATGGTAATCCCCTGCTTCTTGAACAGAATTTTGAGCTTCTTAGTAAGAGACTTATCGCCCTCTACCGTCTTCATCAAGGTATTCTTTATAGCCGTCAGCTGGGTCTGGGTTTGTTTCACCAGTAAGCCACGTTCGTCTTCTGCCTTAGCAATGTCGTCGTTCCAAATTTCTTGCTTCTGATCATCAGATACTCCCGGTTGTGCCTTTTTATCCTCCATTTTCCTAACCTTGGCTTTATTGCTTTCCAACAGTTGAAGATTACCCCGCAGGGTTTCTATTTTAAGGTGTAACTCACTTCGTTCTCCCTCCATAAGGGCTTCGTTGAAGGACAGCTCTGAAATGACATTTTGTGTTCCATAAAAAAAACACGTGGACCTGCCGAACATGGATCATAACGATGTCATCTTTTCAGGGAGTCTCAAGCTTCTTTTCGATCTGGAGCTGAATGGTACGAACACGAAGCGTACTCTCGTCAGTAATATAGGAAAAAGTCCTGTGTAAAATCTGCGCATAACCTTGAAAGGCAACGAGGTCCAGAGAATCAACAACTATAATGTGCTCTTTGCATATAAGTCGATAGTCGTGCTCTTATTATGGGATAGATGTTTGAGCTTACCAGGGATCTGACCTTCTGCCAACAAGAATGCAATTTGTGTTGCATTTTCTACCGTACTCAGACATCATCAAGGATGCGGGTACGGCTGTTTCATGATCTGCCGCAGCAAATCCTGCCGATGAACGTATAAGATCATCAACATTTCATTAGAGGTTGACAAAGTGAATCACGAGGGCCTTGCGAGTGCGACGGTACCGCGGTACAGTCGTTTCACATTGCCTTTCGAAAGTGTACTCCAGAATGAGATCCTTACCATCAACCTCGTCCCCAGGGCATCTTGTATCTTTTCTGACCCCGGGACGGCGATACGAACATGGCCCTGGAGGAGGCCTTGTCACGTGACCCTCAAATACACAGTATTTCTGTGTGTAATATTTAATATCCAAAGTTTTATATATAACCTTGCAGAGCTAAGCGAGCTCGGCGTTTTACGTCACAGATAGGTGCGGCGAGTTTGTTTTGATTCCTCTCATACGCCGCAGCACACAAACTGCTCGCATAGCATATTGCCCTTGATTGTTTTCTAAATGTATAAATATACAATCATGTTATTTAGGCTGCTGTATACTTGAAGATATTCAAGCAATTTAGTTATGTGTATTTTACTGAATTGGTTGGCTGCAAGCACTGGGTTGCAAAACTTGTAGCTAGGGGAAACTTGGAAATTGGTAAATGATTTGCCCATCTGACCATAGCACTTCGTTGGTTCTCTAAGATGCAAATATGGCTACATAATTTTCAAATGGTCGTGTCATTCTAGGTGCCTGACTGAAAGTAGCTAGGCAGAAATTTAACTTCATATTAACATTTACATTTTTTATTCATTTTCGCTGAACTTTAGAATTCTCATTTACCGTAAGTTCATATCTGTGTCTGCATTACTGCTTTTATAAGATACCAAGATTTTGCTGTACGAATCCCAAAGTTGTTTTTTTAATATTTTTTTGCACAAAATTTATTTGAACAATAGTTAACTGAAACTGAATTCGTATATGGTGAACTCACTGCTTGCAGTTAAAAAGGCTTCAAAGAAGTATTTACTTTAGAAGTCTTTTTTGCTTTTACATTTTGTGGCCTTAGCATTTCCAAAAAGCCACCCATTACTGATAAGTTCTGCTTTTTCTTTTCCTAATGACATGCTTTTAAAACGCCTTACAGCTTTTTTATTTTTAACTCAACAAGCTCACATTTTATTGCACACACAGATATACAAAAACAAGGTTTTTTTTGTTTAAAACATAAATCATCCAAAAAATTTATTAAAAGCATTAATGCTGGTTTAAAAATTGAAATCCAAAGTCCACATGTGATCTGTTTTGTCGATTCAATGTATCACTGCCTTAATAGTTTAGAAAGAATTGGTATACGACTTTAACTTAAAAGAAAAATATGTTTGGGGAATAATTTTTTAAGGAAATTTTTTTGAGGATCTTGGACCAAAATTAGTTCCATAAAGTCGCACTTTTTAGAGCTTATCAAAATTCTGCTGCTGTTCAAAAAACGATTTTTAATTGATATATACATCTATTTATTGTTATCATTCTGCTTGGAAAATATTTAAAATGCCAAACTAGCTAACCGTGAAGATTAATTCAGTATTCTCATAAATAAGAGCATCCAATCACAAAAAGATATCAGCAAAAAGATATTCTTTGCAACTAAATTTTTTGTTACTGGCATAATTTTAGGTTGAATCTTATCTGACCTATTTCTGAGGTTAGAATAGCTTTTAAAATTTTCTGAACCTGTATCTTAGTCAAAATTGATATGCTGTCAAAAAACGGCTTATCGGCGTCTCTGAAAAGGGCTAAATTCTGAACCTCAGAAAGTATGATGATAATAGAACTATTTGTTGGCTCAATTTCATGAATACCAAATCTCAAGTCAATATTTTAATTTTTACTGAAGTTATGGGACGCTATATATACTATATACTCGGTTTCGACTTTTGTTATTTTTTTTATGTTCACTGCTTTGTAATTAGTATTAAAACTCTTGAGATAATATATCACAGTGCTGAGCTGTTCAATATCTACCACTATCTTCAGTACATCCTGGATTTAACCATATGCCAGATTGAGCGCTCAATCAAAGTGTGACTTAAAATTTGATTGAGTTCGATTTTCTGAAATTTTTTCGTAGCGTGTTAAAAAAGGCCTAGCAAGAATGAGTTCAAGAAAATCTTCCTACCTTTTCTCTTCCTCAAAATGGCTGTGTAATTTTTTTATGCCTTGTGTAACATTATCTTTTATCGGATTGGTCTGAAAGTACTCCATAACAAGTTTCAAGTCAATAACTTTATTTTTTTACCGAAGTTATTTCCAATGATAAAATGGCTCCGACGGTTAACTTACTGGCTTTTTATATTTTTTATGTTAACCAAAGCATATAAAGTAATAAAACATGCCCACTAATAACAACCTGATATAATTTAAAACGTAATGATACATATATTTTGTAAAAAAAACATCTTTGATATTTTGTGCAAAATTATTTTGTCTATAAAGGACATGGGCGGCACTAGATCTCTCAGCTAGTAATTTTATGTAACGTCATTCTTTGCATAAAACTGCAAATTAAACCTGGCCACTTGGAAACAAGTTGAGTTTCTTTCTTTTGTTCTTATCTTGATAGTTTGCTAGGTATAGCGTGCTAGCTAGCTACTTTTCTAGTTTTATTAAACTTTCCCAGCTATTTAAATATTTCCATGTAAGCAATATTACTTTAAGATGTCTTATTTTATACTCTCATTGCTTAGTAATGCTTTTTATTAAATATTTCACTTTATTAAAAAAAACATGATACTGATACAGCTCCTCCGCCATTTTAATACGAACAGCTCCTCCTGTTCGTCACAGACTCGCCGCCTCGCCAAAATGTTTTGTATATGACGCAATAATTATGTGACATATCCGCGCCAATCAGGTTTCATATCGGACCAGCCTCCTCCAGGGCCATGTTCGTATCGCCGTCCCGGGGTCAGAAGAGATACAAGATGCCCTGGGGACGAGGTTGCCTTACCATAAGATTAGGGGATACCAGTTATAATCTGCAGATGGATAATCCTGCTAAGAGCTTGAAAGGTGTCCTGTTGCTGTTCCTAGACCCTTTGAAGAATAAAGCGTACAGTGGATTGAAGTCTCTTACAATTCCAAGATCGAAAACATCACTGTGGAAGGCGAGTCCAATAAGCTTTACCCACACGCCATGTTTCTCAAGGACCGCTTCGAAAAGATTGGTAATCTCTTTGTTAACCAGGATTCCATGATAACGATCGGCCAATTCATGAGCGAAAGATGTGATTTTTGTGGACTTCCGTTTATCTCCAGACCATATGTTCTATGGCAGCGACCTCTCCAGAGACTGTCGGATAGTTTCACTTTGCACATCACTAAGAAGGTACGGAGTGCGAGTTGCTGCTACTGGCGCTGACACAGCGCTGTATAGTTTCCTGATTGCATTTTTGAACCAACTAATCTCTTTTTTATAATTACATGCCAACGAAAAAACGTTCGTGGTTTGAGTAGGAACTTTCTCCTCTCTACTCAAGAAGAATAGCTAAAATTCTGACCCGTCGGGGCTACTGTCTAATTCTGATGACGATAAATATCTCTGTCTGTTGCGGGTAGGAGTCTCGATCGATTATAAGACACTCCATTTTCAAATATGAGGTACAACTTTAGAAAATCGAAGATTTCTGGACTTCAAGTATTTGTATGCACTTTCACATCTCACCTTCCGACACCTTCTGCAAATGCATGATGTTTACGTTTAGGATGTTTTTCACCATTTTTGATTAAATATTCAAGGCATGTGCTACTAAACCCAGGGTAAACACATTCAACTGTCGCTATGCCTAACATTGTTCCCGTAGACAATGCGGTACTTAAAGTCAAATTTCAGCTCCCTGCACTGAGCACAGTATGTCCCATTTTTTCTGTCAAGCCAGTTGATTACGTTCATCTTTGTGTGCTTATGTACTAAGTCTATCCTGGTGGTCATGGTTTGAGTAGGGGAATTCCCAACACTACTTAACTTGCGCATGATGTCGTTGTGTCAAATGTCGTCGGATTTGACAGAGACCTTTTTTGCGCATGCGTCAATTTTTGATGATATCAACAGATTCAGGAATTCTTTTTTTTGCACATGCATCAGTTTTTGATGATGTCAACAGATATTACTTAGGGGAGTGCTGCGGAGGGTCTCTGAAGCACGGACTTGACCCTGACATTTTACTGTACTTTGTAGCATCCCCTTCTTCTACTATCCCGCAATAAAGAGGACATCAAATTTGGAACTTTTGCTGGAAGCCTTTGCTTGTGCAATAGATTATTTGCTACTTTCAGTACTCATTGACGTGTTGCGTTGTGAATTTATAGTTAACAAAATGTCACAGACCCACTTTCAATTCTTGAACTTCCCAGAGTAATAAATTTTGAGGGCACTATATTTTTACATTGGGAGTCTTATGAACAAAAAGGAACTTTTATCTATTGGATTCACATTATCGTAATGTAAATGGCGTATTTCTTTGCAGTATGAAGTGCAATATACCAATCAGATCAATTGCGTTAAACAGACCATCTACTTCAGTTATCATCGAAGTCAAGCGAAAAGCATTATACCGTGAACGAAATTCCCCACAATTTGAAAAGATAAAGGAGGTCTAACGTAAGGCAAAACGCATTCATCGCTAGCCAATAACAGCTGCACATTGTACACAAAAAGAGGCCTAGCGCCAAGCAGATTTTATTCATTGTAAATAAAAGAAAAGACACGACCTCACATAATCCATGCGCCAAACAGATACTCCAATTTATGCAACGAAAAAAGAATATATACGTAATGCTGTTGCTGTCTGCAATAAACAGAATTGCTGCATTTAAGTCTAAAATATCAGAAGGACCCTTCTATATACTGTGACCAGTAAGGCTGTTAAAAGTGCTCAGTTATCTGCCGTCAAGGAACACTTTTTCTCTGCGGTTTAGCTTCCGGTAACTACTTTAGTGTCATCACATCCGGCTCCCAATAATTGTCGTTTAGAAATTAGGGAGAGTTTGTTGATCTATAGGGAGAAACATGTGCTTAACAAGAACACCTCGTCATCTCGTCATCTCCATTTTATATTTTTGATAAACTGTAATTATTCGTCTGGGAATATTTCAACTTGTTATATATGCTGACGTTTATTACCATATTTGGTTAGTCTATTAATAACTTGTCGGATATAAACTCTTTTTAATAAAATGTATTTACTGATGATGGCCGCGGAAACGGCCGAAAGTTCTAGTAAAAAATAATTCAAAACGACTTTGTCTCTGTTTATACAGGTTATTTCATGTTTTCTTTAAAGGTTTTTGCCATTTGCTAGAGTAGGTATCTGCCCTGAGAAATGGAGGTAATTGATTGTCCTTTGGTTTGCTAAAATAACCTTAGACAGTTTGTTTTCCAAGATAAAAAAAGTGAGTAAGGGACAAAATGCTATCACCAATGTATATATTTGAAATATATTTACATAAAGATTTTTTTACTATATTTACACTTTTATACAGAACAGCTAAATTGGATTACAAAAAAAAACTTTTTAATCAGTAAAATCGTCATGTCTGTCAACGTCCTTCGTGAAACTTTTTTGCTCGACTTCTTTTAACGTTGACGAAGACGGCATCAAAAATGAAGAATTTCGACGATGATTTTTGTACATCATTTCAATAGATTGAATATAGCAAGCTTTGCATGGGCAGGGTATAGGTAAATAGGGCATTGGTACGAGGGAAGAATATGTTTTGCGTTGATGTCGAGACTCCACTCGAAATGGATACTCTAAATCTACATGATGCACAGGAGTATCAAAACATCTTCTTTGCTTCTCGGAATGAATCAGATCATTTTCGGCAGTATTTCTAAAATGATTTCTGTTGAAAGAATGCTTTTCTTCTGACTTTACTCTGTTTGTTGATATTTTGTCATGGTTGTCATGGTTGTCATGGTTTTCTTCCTCTAAGTTCTCAATTTTAAGTGAACTTCCGCCTGACGTAGATTCTAACAGCTGTGAATGGTGTTCAGCATGGTCGTGTTTTATTTCATCAATAAAAGGCACTAACTGTGATACCTTTCTTGGTAAGTTGGTCCATGGATTATCAAGTAAGTAATCACGATTCGATCGAAGTTGAGCGTTTCTTTGAAGTAAACGTTGCTTCGCAGAAGATAGTTTTCTCCATTTAGCCCGTCTATTCTGAAACCATACCTGAAAAATAAAATATGTTGTTGATATTCTATCACCGATTTCATTGCGTCGCCTTATTTTAATTTTCTCTATCGATGGGGCAAATTGAACTGTGAACCCTGCCCTCTCGGTATGCAAAAATTCTAAAAAGCGACATTTATTTTGAGAGATTTATCACCTTTCTTGGTATGCTTTTGTTTACAATTTGGCACTAGTATTAAATCTTGGACTTTTGGACAAATTTCATAATCGCCTTGGATTTGGCATGTTTTTTATATAACTTTATATAATTTTTCTACAAAACAAGACATGTGGTTTTTCCTAAAATATATTTTTATAAACTTCCCAAAAGAGCTTAAAATCTCTCAAGGAGCCTCTACTTCTAGCACTTTTTATAGGCCTCGTACCTAGAACAGGGGTTTACAGTTCAATCTTCCCCTCTGCGATGGTATCCTTCTTCCGAAATTGTGTATTCACGCCTGACCTAAGCTACGATCTTACAAACTTAATCCGGAAGATAATAACCACTTTGGAAAGGCCAGTATACTGCGAAGTTTGTAGTAAAAAAAAATTGAAGTTTTTTATCAACTTTGTCATAAAATAAAATAGGCCCCTAAAATTTAAAAATTCAGTTTTAGTCTGCCGCCTCACTTGCCGCTCGAGTTTCTGACAGCATATAAATTAATTGAGTTAATCAGAGATTGTCTCGTAATTACGATTAAAAGGAATTTTAATTGAGCTAATGAAATAGATTATGGGTTAGTTTTAAAAACATAAGAATAATAAACATTAATTCTTTTTTTTCTTCGCAATGAATTTTTAACTAAACTCTAATTTTGTCATTTTCAAACCAATTGGAAATTGATTAAATTGTCAAATAATTTGTGAAGAAAAGATCCGTTTGTTCTCAATATTTTTCCCGATTTCCATGGTTTTTGTTTTTCTTGCAATAATCCGAAAATTCTATTTTGCGTGGTGGCGGCTGAGAAGCTGCTCAAATAGTTTTTTTAATAAACCTTGACTTCCGTAAAGTTAAAAAGCCTTCCTTGTTATGGGAAAAATCTTAGATATGTAGGTTTTTTAAAAGCTCGCCAAAATTTGCTCTACTTTGAGATTGGATTTAAAGTGTTTCGGTTATTGCGTGGTATTAGACTTTTTATCTTTAATTTTAGCACTTGATGCAAAAAATGTTTTGTTAAATTGCTATAACATACAACTTATAGTCTGAAAATTGGTTCCATTTAAGCAAGGATCCTCTCAATTCTTGTTAATCCGAACTTCGCCTAAATCGAGCACCCTTTCATTCCCTAAAGCATTTCAACAGATGAAATCGTATTCGAAATAATTTTAATTCGAACAACGTACCTGTATTCGCGCCTCCGTAATCCCTATCTTTTCAGCAAGTGCTTCTCGTGTGTTTATATCAGGATAATGTTTCTTTTGGAACGTGATTTCCAATTCCTGCAGCTGTTGCTTCGTGAATGTTGTTCGATTTCTTCGTTGTTTTGATCTACACATGGAATAATATTCTTCATCCATTTCGTTTGAGTACCCTTCAGTGCAACAGCTTCCTCTGCCTAATCCATAAAGATAGAAATAAAATGTCTTTTTATTGGTAATACTTAATACATTTTGCTTTAGACTTAAAGGAAAAAAATGTCGCCGATATATAATCCAAGTTCTTTTTTATTTAAGAACACATCCTGATATGCTTGCGTTAAGCAGAAAAATATATCAAAACTTTTAAGCAACATTGGAATTACAATATCTGCATTGCATTGTCATATCTTATGCTTGGACCAAGGTGAAAATTAATGCTTGACAGCAAACCTAGGTTGCTAGAAAATTCTAGTAATAGTATATTAACGGAGCGGAGATGGTGTAGTGGTAGCGCATTCGACTTGTAGTCATAAGGTTTCAGGTTCGAGTCCCCACTCCGGCGCACTTTAAATGCAGTGTTGTCAGTCCATTTAGTGCCATCTACTGACCGCTAACCGACTTGTGTGGCAGGCAAGCAAATTAGAGCAATGCTATACGTATCTCTGGCGGTAATGTAACATAGTTACAGTCGGAGGGGAGGAAGAGCCAGCCAATAGGATGGAATCCCCAAGGACGTTAAAACTTCCCGTTACTTACTTACTCACTTACTTAACGTAGCTTATTTTTTGAAAAAATATGTTCCAATTGAATCTTAGGTTTTAACTTTCTAACGTGGAGATAAGTAAAGCACTACTTTAAGCAAAAAAGAGTAAAAATGGAATCCCTACTTACAACAGGTTGAATAGGTTGAACTTCTTGGCAACTGAAACATGTCTGATGATCGCACTGTTCTTTTTAAAGACTAACTAAACTTTCCTATTGTTCCTCACTTTTATACACTTCAAAGTGCGCAGATGGCCTTGATGGTAATTAAGACAATATATAAAAGTTTTAGAAAATTATAAAATGAAAAATGTAGATAAAATAAAAAGTTAAATATTTGTTGACTTGTGTTATTAAGTGCAGGAAATATGAATTTCTTTTTTTGTGTATGGACTACTAATTTTACGAAAAAATGGTCGCACATATTTTTCAAGTATATTGTTTTTATATTTTGCAATTAATAACACTTCTTAATCTATTAGCACGGTAATCTTTTTTAACACGTCTTAAAATGAGAAGCAAATATCTCCAATATATTTTCTTAAATATTTCTCACTCAAATTAATAAACATTATCGGAATTTATAAACACGTCCGTTTAATTCCGAAACGTAACACAGCTGTAGCCACAATAACGTTCACAAAAAGAAGAAATCATCGCATTAAAAGTTTAACTTCCCCGGTTAGTGTAAGCTTGGGGGACGTTGTATAACATTGGTCAAATGTCCATTTTAAGTCAACAATAATTAACCGATCGCACTAATTCAATTCATGTTAATTTTTACTTATTGCTGATTTTTAATTCGCCTAATTGTTAATTTCCAAAATTAAAATTTTCAATAAATAAAGATTATCTGTTTTATTATTATCATTACAATTCGATAAAGCCCTTGGAAAAATCAAATGAGGCAGAAAAATAATGAAAAAGAGAACCATCATTTGAATTTTGATGATGTCAGCAAAGACTCGCCAAAGTACACAAAATCATTTTCGGATATTCGTTTAACCGTTGCCTTTATAGAGCTTGTAGAGCTTAAAACGCTGATCAAAATAATGTGTAGGATCATATTATTTTGTATGCCTTACTTAGTTCAAGAAAAGTCGTTTCCCTTTTTCTCATTCGCTAAAATTTATCGACTGCAAGTGAACCATCTTTACAAATCTACGCTACATTACTCCTCAGTAAAAAATATAATGTTATCCTGCCGAATTCAATTTATTGGTTTACTAATCGATAAGGAACGTGGAAAAATCCACTTAGGCGAAAGGACAATAGAAAAATAGGTTGTTTTAGATGTTTTGCTGACGTCAGCAGTGCATATACAAAAAACTTATTTAGTTTATTTGTTGCCATTAATGTGTAAAGGTTGAAACGCTGATCAAAATATTGTGTAGAATCATATGTTTTCGACGATACCTAAGGATATATAAGGGTTTAAAAATTTTGCTGACGTCAGCAAAGACCCGCCAAAACACAAAAAATATTTGCTGCTAAGCAATGTTAAAATATTTTTTTAAAGAAATATTTCTTTTGGAAACTGGGCGTGTTTTAAATTAGGTCATCAAAATAAAATTCTTGAACGGAAAATAAATTCTTGGAATATGGAATCATCGCTAAATCTAAAACAAATCTTGTTAAGAGGATCACGTCCGCCATTTTTCTTATACGAAATCAGAAAGCTGAAGATTATCTATATTATAATACCCGTATACGTCTGTCCGTCTGTCATGCAAAATGGTACCAAAAGTAGCGAGACGCACGCTGTGCAGTTTAAAAAGAACGGGCAAACCGACTAGTACTTTCAATTTCTGTGCATTGTAACCGTTAATAATAAGCTTTTATTTCCAAACATTATGCAAAACCATTATAAGGTGGATTAATAATCGTTTTATAAAGAAGACTTTCATAAGCTAAGTGTTACCTTGGATTCGTGATATTGTTTTGCATAAAATAGTTCTATAGGGATTAAGTTGGCCTAATAAAGAAGTGATATTTAAGTCAATCTTCGCCTTCTGAGTTAAACGCTTAACCGCCAAAATCGTTACTATGCAAACCCTTTCTGCGTTCTTCCATTTTACGCCCTTCAGTGCTGGCGCAATTTTTAAAATGTACTGCTGCTAATTTGTTGCTTTCATGGCGTAGTGATAGCATGTTTGGAAAACCCCGAACCGAAAAGGTAGATGAACCATAAATCTTAAATGTGACAAAAAAACTGTTCTATATCGAGTGAACGTGACGAAAGTCAGAAATCAAAGCGTTTATCTGGGTCTTTTCTTGTGACTCATAATCACGTTGTAAATCGTAAAACTTCACACAAAATAAAATGTTTATAATAAATAAATGCAAATAAACAAATAATTTTTTTATTTAAAACAATATTATAAATCTATAAACATGAAAAAGAAAACACAAAAAATGATTATTAATGATAAAAGAAAAGTTTACATAAGCAATATAATAAAGCATATGAACCCAGCGCATTACTAAGTAGATATCAAAACTTTGCGCAAACAAGGAAAGCGAAATAAACTGTTTTATTTATTTATGCTAATTAATACTAATTTATGATAATTGTATCCGTTTTATTATTTTAATAACACTTGTAAATACGAAATTATATTTTAATTTGCGTTGTATAATCGATGAAGAGATTGAAGATATTGCGTTACGACATGAAACACTTGTGAGAATATTTGCACATGTTCAGATGTTTTTAGAAAATTGATGAGAAGAATAAATCGTTGAGTAACTCGTTGAAGAAAAGCAGATGTTTTTACCAACATGTCCCTCTTTGAAAAGTTTTTCTTTCCCTTAGCGTCCAAAGTCTAATATATGTTAAAAAGTTATGGTCAATTCTCCGCTGAAGGTGAGAAATGGTGACTATATAGCCATAGTGATAAATAAGTCCGTGGAAAATCTACGGATTTAACTGATAGCGACTTGCAGTCTGATTTGATCATACAAGGTGAACCGTGTTAGGACGGCTTTTTTCTGCGTGCAATCAAACAGAAGAACACTTTAAGTAAACTTTAATTACAGGTTTTAAAATAACTAGTAACTTTTGTAACGTCCCACACTTTTCAATTAATTAACATGAATTTTCAGAACTTGCGTAAATTTTGTGCTTCGGTAATTTTCTGGAATAATGTAGTCAAAAATTATTTCCATGTATAATTGAATGTGCGCTTGTAAAAGTTCTAAATTTGAACAGTAACTTCGGTGATAAAAACACAAGCTTCAGCTTTGAGTTATCCGGTTTAGATAAAAAAGCTAGTTAGAAATATTAATATGCGCAACACGTTATCAAATGTGCAGCAATTCAACTACATTTAGCATAAAAAAATTTAACTAGTCATCTGAAACTTTTGTTGCACACTCTCACACTGTGATTGACCAGAACTTTCAGGGGTGGTGCACTGGTGCATTTGTAAGGTGTAGTTCTCATCATATGTCCACGGGAAAGCGTGTGGCGTGTTCTTGCCCTTTCCCCTAAATCAACCGCAGGGTCAATAGTGTAAGATGATGCGGGACTCCGCAGCGGCCCTAACGTTTTTCAGAACTCTCGGTCTATTGCGCGAGTGCTGTGGTCTTCATTTTGTACCGCATTGGTGTTAAGTATTGCTCCGCAGTTGTTACCTGACCCGCCAAAGGCAATAAATAACATATTTGTACCGGTTTTACCTTTTGCGCTCATGCTTAACAGTTTTTGACTCTAGTTTAAAAACCATTGTATTTAAACTTTGCTTTAAATGTTTGTAGTTGTAGTTGTAGTTCAGCTTTACTGCCAAATTTTTGCATTTGGTGGAAAAAAACTTTTGCGAATTTTCCAAAGGCCTAAATAAGTTTCCTCTGAATATACTTTCTTCTCTTATAATATATTGTAAATAAGTTCTAGCTAAAATAGTAGTATAGTAGATAAGATTGTAGATATGATCGAAACCCCAATAAAAAAGTATCCACTTCTTTAAAATAACTAAGGACACAATATACACAATATTTTCTCCACAACTAGAAACTTATTAGTCAACTTACTTTGCATGTTCAATAACGTACAGAAAAAAGAATATTAATCAAAAAATAAATAAGACAAATAATCGATAAATACAGGAACATGAGGGAACGGATGGCACCTGAAATTCACTTTGACCGTCACATTAACACCACCAAAACAGCATTTTCACATGTCGGATTAAGTTAACAATTTATACACACCCATTCAATGATGCTGAATATGATTATAAAGTGAAAACATTAGAATTCTAAAATTTAAAAAAAACGCACAATTCGGGAAACGTGTATTAGGTTAAAAGATTCTACAAACGTTTACGAAGCTTCACGACAGAGATTTCCTTCATCGAAGTCACAAGTTTTCGTTCTGTATTGAAATTACAAGTCTTCCCAACGCATGTATAAATCAGATGAAAATTGGTCTTGGATCGTTCAGCCGATTAAATAGAATTTTGCACCAGTTAGATTGCACCAGAACTTGCACCAGAAAATATTTAGCCCAGAGAGATGCGCGTTTTGCACCAGTTAAGTGAAAAGTGTTAAAAGTATACTTCTCAATATGCATTGAGGAGTATACTTTTATCAGTTCCTTCACTAAATTTATATGACTTTCGTAGGATTCGATTAATGTGATTTGTGTATATGAATTTTGTATCTTGTGCTGTTTTATTTCTTAGAAGTTGAACAGAAAAAGATCTTTCTAAAACTTTTAGTTATTTTCTTTATTAAGTTTTTTTTACACAACAGAAATAATGAAAAATAATTTGAGCGCTGTTGTTGAATGATAGACATTTTCTGCAAGTTCACATTTGAATGTTGCCACAATAAAAAAATGGTTAAATAATTTTTTGTTTACAAATTTACCATACCTGGTACATGCGTGCAATTATTCAAAAATATTATTCAAATGGTCATGACGATGCTATAATAATTTACGTAACGGTACCTATTGTTTAAGTTGTAAAGAAAGAATTTAAAAAATACACGATTTCAAGTGAAAGTAGTTGCCAATTGGATGGACTTCAATAGTTGGTTTTTAAGCCATTTTAACTGCCTACAGGGCGTTAAAGGCCGTTCATTTCTAAGGCGCCGCCCTAAACCTGTTAATTTAGGGGAGAGGGGCAGAGTTGCAGTCCCCTCCCCCACGAAACCCCCAGATGTGCCTTATTGCCCTAACGGGCGACTTAGTTTCTTCGTAGCTATTTTGAACCACTAAACCTAAATCCGCCGCTGGCCTTATGTTGTAGCTACCTATCAACAAAACGCCATTAAAGTGTACATTGTTTCGTATTTAAAACATTTAGTCATTTTTTGTCTAGCGCTAGACAATCAAAATATTATTTGGTATGACGTCACTTTGCTTGCCATGATGAATCATGGGGTAACAGGTGCTCAGGGAGGAAATGAAGCAAACAATTTTTTTCCTCCTCACATATTCTTATTACCAATTCCAAGTTATTCATGTGGACTGAAGGACTTTATCCAATTTTTCTATCCCAATTGTCCTTTGATGTGCTCCCAAACATTTTTAGCCAGTTTTGGGGCAATACCACGTATCTTTCGTCACTAAAAAGAGGCTTGATTTTTTGTGCCCTTCAAAATCCAGGTTTGAATAACGTCAAATCCTTGTTTTTTATGAGGCATTGATGAATTACTTTACCAATTCTATGATCAAATCCTGTTCGTCACTCAGGCTACTAACCTGCAACCCTGGAGAGTCCCTACAATTCAGAGAGGTTCTGCTTTACTACACACAAACATATGTCTACAAAATATTATATAAATAAGACTATGGTCGGTGTAATGAAATTCAGTAGTACTCCCTGATATTATCCAAATAGTATTAAACCCTGACCCTGACCGAGAAATAAAAAAAATAACAGGTTAATGTGCTCAATTTCCAAATTTATCACAATTATGTGGTATGACCAGGTCGATTTTCTTATTGAAATTCTGACTTTCAGTTTTTTGGCAAAAAAATACCATTTCTTCCTATTTTTCTTTTCTGTTCTGTTTATAAATTTTGGATCAACTTGCTGGAAAATTTGCTTAGTTCAAATCATATTCACGAAACATAAAAGTTTTAACCGGTGACTGGACACTTTAGAATGTGCAATGAGTGAATGTGTTATTTTGGTGTTTTAAAGCATTTATGACAAACTTAAGAGACTCAAATGTTAAATTTTCCTAAGTAACCAGTTACCACTGCATCCAACCGAATAAACTTTCTGCCTAACTTTAAAGTTCCATAATATTTATAATGATAAAGGAAACTGCGGAAAAGTTAATACAGTGGTTTATTAACTGATAGATATTCTCAACCGCTTTATACGGGAAAGCCGCAGCACAGATTGGCCAAAAAGCCTTAACTACGGGCTTTATACAGCACAGTATAACTTTTAACCACATAGCAACCATAATGGTAGCTATAAATGTAACTAAATAAAATTGCCAGAGAATCGTTAAGAATAGCTAGCTACATAATTACAAACTCAAAAATCAAGTTGCAGTAAATCCGAAATTTCGAATCACTTTGCCAGAATAACAGTCATTTTAACTCTCCTAAATAGTGACGTCGATCCAATTCACGTTTCTGAATTAAAGTGGTCACATGAGAGACCTAATCAGTTTGAACAACCGTGGTAAGAAACGTTCTTTTCAAAATATTAAAAACGCTACATTCATTTCATCATCAAAAAAAGTTGATGATTTTAAATCCATGTTCAATGGTGTACACATATATAACTGGGGATGTTGCGCAATATTGATATCATGTCTCACTCACTGAAAATCAAGCTTATCTAATCAATTGAACTCTGCAGTTCTTAAAAACCAATAACAATTGAAATGCTTATAATAAGAAGAATATTAAAAGAATTTGAGTTTTGTCGAGAAATATATTATTCTAATACAAGGCACGAAATGAAGCGACGAAAAAAATAATAATTACTAAGAAAACTAGCTGGCTTTAGGATTCCACTTCAAAATCTATCTTTGTAGCTAAAATCAAAAAATTGATTTGTTGAAAATTTATATATGGTTACAAAACGTGACAATATATATATTTATCTTAACATACAAAAAAGCAAATATTAAAACAAATGCATAGCTTTTAGAATATAAAAAGGTCAAGAAAGAACCTCCAAACCTCTTTCAAGACGGTCACCGCTACATTAGATCATCCACCAGCTATCGCTAAAACTTCACGTTGTACTCGTTAAAGGAACGGATCGCAAGGTGTACGGATAGTTTTATTCAAATCAGCGTAGTCCAATCTTACGGCTTTAATTAAATAAAACCCTGCTTTTTCAATGATTTCACGCCAAGACCGAAGAAGCTACGCCTGCTCTGGCACCATTTTGCGCACAAATAAACATGGCTATTATAGGCCTATGCCTTTATTAGCTATGTCTACTTTGTGTAAGAGGTCAAAATAGTTGCAAAGTTTTACCCCTACAACCTCTGCTGAGTCACAATGAATATCAAGTGTTGACGGCTTTAGATACTAAGATTTTTGAATTTTATTTTTCCACTGTAGATGCTTAGTTGTAAAAAAGGGGTTCTGATAAATAATGAATTATTCAAATATAACATCATGCGAATTTTGCAAGAAAGTAATTTGCGTGACGCCGTCGTTTTCTTGGTAACATCCTTTATATAATTTCACTCCGTTCTTTAGTAAATATACGAAGTTGTCTCAACATAAGTCTTTTGTATCTTTACGTTCGTAAAAAAGACATTCAAAGTTCAACACCTTTATAAAAAAAACGAGTGTAAAACTTTTTTTCTTCATTTACTTCCTTCCAAAAACTTTCTTGTAACAGCTATAGTTGTTTTTGTTTAAAATATCAATTCCATGCTTTCAGATACAGACAACTTTCTTCTGTTGACCCTTCAAGCAATAAATACAATCCCCCTTCCCCGCAGTTAACTGTTTTATCAGAAAATGTGGAACATCTTAGCTCAAGCCTCTTCCCACTAGGCTTGTCTCCAAGTAGAAAAAAGTTTTGCTCCTGCGAATGTCTGCTTTAGCGAGGCTTTTATTTATTAAGTGTACGTGCTATTTAAGATCACCAAAATTCAAAATAAAATTACCACTGTGATAGTAGACTAACGTTTAAATACCTTTTCTTTTCCTACTGATTTTAATTTAAAGAGAAAAAAAGAATTGAGAAAGAATTAGTGTTTATTTAAAATACTACACATTTACAACACATCATTAAATCATGCATGCATATATTGCACATTCATTATAGTACATTTATCAACAAACTGCTTTGATACAATCCAGGACTATAAAAAGAAAATTCTAATTTAACGCTCTCCAAAAACTTTTTTACTATTTAAGTTATTGTCCATATAAATAATTGACTTTATGAAAGTTGTAAGTACCATAATACCGATAAATCTTTTATTTTGGTAAAGTATCTTCACAATCTTCTCCACTACACTGTAGAAAGGAAAATATAATTACATACATTCACTTCAACGAAGTGATCGTTTTTAAACAATGATAAGTAGTAATAAAATGCGTTGGAGGAAACATTGTGCATAATAAACCCGAGGTTCGTTCATTTAAGTTTTAAAAAAGCCGGAAGAAAGCATTCCTTCTCTCCTTCGCAATCTTTTTTAAGAATTTTTTATTGGTTGATAAAAAAAATAGTATAGCTGCATGCATGTTACCATGATGACTCTTCGTGAAGAAGTGAGGAGGGAATCTCTTTAAATACCCTTATTGACAGTTTAAGTTATATTATAGCCTTTTTTGTATTTATCAAGTAATTTTGCACATATATTTTCACTTCTGTCAGGTCTGAAATGCATGAAGACATTATCTTGGAGAGTCAAACAGCCTAAATATGCTCGATCCTCTCATTTCCTTTCGATTTTCGTGTTTCAGAAAAACTGTTCTGAATAAACTCAGTTCTTATTTATCAAAATTAGTTTAATTAATTAAATTATCTTTACATTTTCTTATTTTTACATTTTACATTTTAGTAGGGAAGGGTGGTTACAATATAATCAACTGCTTTTTGCCTAGTGGGTTCAAGTTAACGAAATCAGTCATATGTGATGGTATACATAAATATGGGAAAGTTAAAACGTAATTTTATAAAGGTTGACAAGGGGAACCATTTTGCCAAACACGAAAAACTATTTGCTGTATTTGTTGGTAGCGACTTGTGGTTGGTAATGGTTGGTACCATACGTCATCAAAAATGTTCTTTTTTATACCTAGGGCGATTCGTCGAAAAAAGTACCAGAGAACAAAAAGCATAAAGTATTCGCTTACGGCACAAAAGCACAAGGTTGTAATTATCGAAAGCACATCAGTACAAATTCCAATAATCTTTAAATCTTCATTTTCACAGGGTTTTTCAATGGCAATATCTATGGTGAAGAAAAATAACGGTGGCCAATTGAAATTATTATTTTGTTAATGTCAAACATCTGAAAGAAAATATTGTCACTAAAAATTTGACATTTGCTATTAAAACAAAAAGAATTGGTTAAACTGTATCCGCAAAAATGTTTATTAGTACAAAAGAGTATAAGAGCTTTAATGAAGCCTGGACCTAATCTTGACATATAAGGTCACTGACTCTCAACGAAAGAATATATACCTAACACGGCGTAGTATTAACCGAAAAACAAATAAATAAATGGTATACCAAAAAACAAATTGACACAATTAACAATAAATAGAATTGCCATGCATTCTCTGTGTATTGGGTTTTTCTAAAAAAAAAAAGATGTTACTCAGTCTAATAACAGATCGAACATAAAAATTAATTTCAAACCAAAAATTAATTTTATTTGAAAAAGGAGTGAGATCTTGTTCAGAGACCGCGTCACTTTACTTCTAGATAAAGAGAGGTTAACTAAGAAAGCCTTTAAAGTTTATTGTTAAGAAGGATAATTACTTATAAGGATATTACTTAATTACTGTAAAAATTAATACCTGGATTGTAGTGATGGCCTGAAAACTGGTGATTATTATTGTGATGATGATTAGAGCTAGCGAAGCATCAGGGTGAAAATTATATTCTTTTGTCAATGGGCACTCGGATCTTTGAGCTGTACAATAAACAATTAAATATCTTTCTCATGCATGAACATTAGAAATATATACACATACGCGTAATAATTCAACTTATGCTTTAAACATGCTTTTCATTGACAATAGTGGAGTTTATTGAAATAGAAAGTTAGAGAGAGTTCTAACCAAATGCCTTTCATCGTCGAAATCTTGGAACAATAATTTCTCTTACCAAATCGCAAATATACACGATGTTAAATTTACAAATAAAGGGACTGCCTTACTTTATTCCTTATAATTTATTCCTTATAATTTTGTAACAATGTTAAGTGGCCAATGGTGTAAATCTTTCTTACTATGTGGATCGAACGTTATTACCTTTATAATTTTACCTTTTCGGACAAACAGAAGGTGAATGATAACAATGCTTAAAGGTCAGAACTTTTTCAAAGATCATTATAAGCACCACTATTTCAATGACAACTTTAAAATGGGGTGCCAAAAACAATTATTGAATAATTATCAAACAGAATAACTTTAAAAGTCCCTAACTTTTAGCCCAATTGGAGCACAATTTTAGGCGTTAGAATGAAAAGGTTGCTGGTGATGGAATCCTTATCCAAGTTTATTAGCACAATAACACATTACAATAATTATCAAACATATAAAAATTACTTACACTCAAAAAGATAAAATCTTGTAACAACCAGTATTACTTGATAAAGTTGAAAAATTTTAAAAATAATTGATAAACACATCATCTATAAAACTAAAAAGAAATGACAACAGAATAACAAAGAATTCCCTGTTTCGCAGAAACCTAAAAGGGTCCTTCTCAATGTAAACATTGATTCCCCACTGTTAACAAGGTAAAAATAAATATTATACAAACTAATGAAGTGCCACAAAATCAAGAATTTGTGTATGACCTTATAATTTAAATTTTTCATGCTTTAATATTCTAAAAAAAATTGTTTCTAAATTAAAAAATTTATATTCCTTCGTTCTCAAAACCTTGTTTAACTATGTCATTTAAGATATACTTATTACATATAAAGTCACAGCATAATAAAAGGTTTAGTCGCTTTCAGAAAACATGCAAATGCAACTGCATTTATGCAACTTCAACTTGACACTGCTTCCTATCTTTCCACTGTTAATGATTCCTGTTGAATATATGTTGCGGTTTTAAGTCGCATATAACAATAAAAAATATAGTTAGCTAACATATTTAAATATAGTTAGCTAACATATTTCCAGAAATAAAACAAGAAGAAATTTCTTACGAACTTGTTTAAATACCAAGATAGATATCTGGTCTGCGAAGATGAATTTTTAATTAATATTTTTAATACTTCTTTTAAATAAACAGATATCAGGAATTTCCCCAAGGACTTCCTGAATTGTTACATATCTTTATAAATACGAATCAGAAGTTGTTGTGTTTACCAGTAACCTATTACATTACTACAAACAAAAAATGTAGCTTGCTTTCCCCTATTCAAGCTGGGACTTGTGTGTCTTCCATAAGACCTGAAAAGTGGTGCTATAACACCCCTCCCCATTTAAAAGTGAAGGGATCTCATATTATTACAAAGATTGGCACAAATATTTGTTAATAAGTTAGAGAATAAAAACAAATTCAGCCAAAGTTGAAGTTATTGTGTATTTCTGAATCTAAAAATGGCTAAAACGGTGGAACATAAACTTTGGATAAGAGTCTTGCCCGATTTAGATGTGTGAAGTTACTTATAAAAGCACTGTATATAAGGAATTCTGAAGAAAAAGAACTGTTCGACTTTATGTCTGACCACATGTTAACCATTGCGGTGCGGCGCATTTTTTATGAAACCCTTTTTTTTTCAATCCACAACGAAATAGTTCCACGAAATTTAGGCCGAGGTTGGTGGCTGATAAAAAAGACGGTTTATGTTTGGTACAGTTAAGTATCCAAATTTATTTCCTTTCTAAAACATCCAATTTTCATGACAACCTGATACTGACGACTGTAGTCCGGATATTTCCGGGAATTGTGCTTTAACGGTTAACCGATGAGTCAACAAGGCAACAGACGTAACGTAATACCAAATTTTTGGGACTGTCCTGAAGACAACTAAATTGTTTCTTATAGATAAAAAAACAGTAAAAAGTGCTTTTACTACTCGTGGATGAAACCTGCCCGCCACGACTGCCAAAATAGTATAAAATGCCCGCAACATGTGTCGGCTTGGTGATGAGCCTCTAACTGTTTCACCTTGTGGCGGTTTAATCAATCACACATAAATCATAGGGAATTTCTAAGAGCATTAATTACACATAAATGATGGAGAATTTCTAAGAGGACTTTACATACTCACATATTTTTTTTGTGGTGTGGCGGTATGGAATTTCCCAAAGTGATTTATAAACCATTAATAGACAAAGATATGAGCTACACATGAGGATTCCCCCAATAATGTACTGGATACATCATGTACGTTTTTATCAGAAAACTGAATTTTTAGCCTGGCATGTATAGCTTTAGTGATATTTACTTTTAAACTGCAGCCATATAGCTTACTACAATCCCTTACTATATTCAGACAATTACTCTTTTCTCGCCGTTCTACTTCTTCGGGTGCGTAGGTCAGGTAAGTACCATTTAAAATGCGCTGGTCGCACTTTCTAACATGTCTGGTTTAAGAAATATTCTACGCCAGGATCTACAAATGCCCCGATATTTAAGAAAAATGGCCAGCAACAGTGTTGTCACTGCCTAATATGTGGAAGACAACGTTTTCAAACTGTTAAGTTTAAATTTACAAATATAGCTAGATGATACTGCAACTCTTTTTTACCCAGAATTAGTTTTTGGAACACACTAAAACATATTCATAGATAGTAAAAACATGGATGTTTGACAAGGATATTGACTATATCTATTTAGTGATCTATTTCACTATCCTCCCTCGCGTTGTTTGTCACTTGTCGTGTTCACTTGTTAATGCTTGAATTATACTATCTTAACATGTTTTTTAATTTATATACTTTCATATTTTAAATTGTCTGATGAAAGTAGAAAAAGGTTTTGATCATACGGCGTTTTTTTTATTTGGTGAATGTATATCCTGTTTAAAACAGTCCAAATTAAAAAGAAAATACCCTTATATAGTAGACTAGAGTTTGCGCACTCTTTCTTTTATTTGTTGATTTTAATTTGAAAAGAAGGAAGAACAATGAGAAAAAATTAGTGTTTATTTTAAAATACTACACATTTACAAATGTTAAATCAAGCATGCATATATTATACATTCATTCTTATAAACTAACTTTTCTTTATCTTCGAATAATAGAGGAATCCTCCAAGAGAACCGTAATACATCTAATCCACATTCTACATTTCTTTACTTTGGTAAAATATTTCCACGCTATCTTTTACCACACTGTAGAAAGAAAACTATAGTTACACACAATAACTTTAACTAGTCGTTAGTTACAGATGGATAGAATTTTTATAATGAAATGATTTTTCCTGTAGTAATTATACGTATAAATTTACTATTTTTTTTACCGGGAAAAAGGACTGTGTTTAATTGTTTTTTCATGCAAACAGCATGATAATGCAATTGTCACCAAACAATACGTATAAAATATCGTTGCTTACCGTGCATAAGCACAAGGTTATAAGTATCGAAAGCACATCTGTACAAATTCCAAATATCCATAAAACTTCATCCTCACAAGGCTTTTTTAACGGCTATGTTGAAAAAAATTAACGGTAAACTTAAATCATGTTTCATTATACTTTTTTAATTTTTATTAGAAATGAATTTTGGAGGGAAATGAATTGCCAATAGAAACTATTTCTAACGTCAGCACTTTTTCTTTAGTTAAATTAATTACTGAATTACATCTCCTGATTTTACTAATAAGTAACTACTGGTCCTCGAAAGAAGAATGTGTACCTAATGGGGTCAAAGTATAAATCTATAAAAGAATCAGAAACTTTTACAAAATAAATAAATAAATGATATACCTAAAACCAAACTGACACAATTAACAAGAAATAGAACTGCTGTCATGCGTTCTCTATCTGTTTGGTTTTTCTAAAAAAAAAGATAGTCACTTATTCTTTTTACAGATCGAGCAAAACTAATTTTAAAACAACAATAACTTTTATTTAAAAAAGGAGTGAGATCTTTTTTGGCGATTGCGCCACTTTACTTCTAGATAAAGAGAGGTTAACTGAGAAAACCTTTAAAGTTTATTGTTAAGAAGGAAAGCCTTTTGTTTACAGAAAAAATTTTATTGAGTCATTCCGACTTGGTCCAGGTAGTCATTACTAAAATGCGACCTATGATAGTCCAGATGTGGTGATCGGGACTACCCTAAGGTAAAAAAAAATGACTCGTTGATGGTAGTAATTTCAAACAACAACAAAAAAGGCAATAAAATAAGTCATAGAAAGACCACCTTTTATGTAATTACTGCTTAACTTGAGTATATTCAACTCACTAAAGGCCGTCAAACTGACTTACGAAAGGTCCTTATTTTCGAATGACTACCTAAGGATGTAATTTTGACGCAACGTTGTGTACAATATTGACTCGCTAAAATGGGTAAATCTGACTTAGGTAGTCTCGATACGCACTCAAACGACTACCTTTCGGTATTTTGATCTTTCGGTACCTTTTTTTCTCAGTGTACTTGTAAAATACTTCTTAAAATTAATACCTCTTCTATGATGCCAAATTGACAAAGAGTAATTATTATTGTGAACATCAGTAAAAAAAACTGAACATCTGGATGAAAATTGTGATCTTTTGTCAATGCGCACGTTGATCTTTGATCTAAACAATAGAGAGTTTGAAACCTAAACACTTAATTAACCCTACCTCTAAAAATAGATATGAAGTCCTAATAAAAGGGGAAATATAATAACTCTTGTTAGAATTATCACCAGTTCTTGAAAGTTACAACACAACTATGTGTTATCAAGTAGAACCTTTCTGTATGTTGTGGACACGTGATTAATCCAATTTCCCGAGTTTTAAATCGGGAAAAACGAGATTTCCTAGCAATGTTTTGCAATTTTTCATGCGAACTATGTAAAAACCGAAAAAATATGTTAAAAGACTTTTATTTAGGTTTCAGAAACTTTAAACAGAATGTGAAAATTCGAATAAAAGTAATTGAAAATTAATCAGATAGTGGTGTTTTAAACAAATTTTAAGCTTTCGATGATGTCACAGAAGAAGTGCTGATATAAGTAAAAATTGATTGCTGCCATTTGTTGATTCAATTTGGACAAGCCTATCAAAAGATATTGAGGGAGTGAGGAAATAATATGTTCGAAATATGGGTCATAATATGTTCGAAATACCCCGGACCACAGATATTATTAAAACAGGGTTCTTTCCCTTCTTCCTCGTCTCTTTCTTTGACTGAATTTTTACGCTAGTCATACCCAGTCCCTTCCCCTGATCCGTCGGTTTATCAGTCTTGGGTACAAGCCGCAGAAACCTGTCAATTGGTAAAAGTGTTTTCACGCCCTGTAATTTAATGCTTCTTGAAGTATTTATAGCCTTTGTTAGTTAGTTTAAGATCAGGCATTCAGGAGTTCCGACAAACTGACTTTTGTTTTTCTTAGCGTGACTGGCTAGCTGGTAAAAGTGATAAACAGTCACAGTAGACAATATAGCTAGCTAAAGACATAAAAAGCGTTTGCTAGCTAACTATAACTTCCACCCTATTTACCTCGTGCCAAAATGTACTTCGAAATACCGCGCTGACATAATAAGTAAAACATTATAATAAAAAGTACTTACAATAAAAAGCTATACATCTTATAACAAGAAGAAAAGCTTGAAAACCTTGAAAACCTTTAATACTCATCTAAAACGGTAAAAAATACTAAAACAAGAATAGGATAAATAAAACCTTTTGCCGTTCTTAGTTTTTTGTTTATAGTTAATAATACAAAATTCCCAAACTCAATATTAAATTCTACGTTGACTCTAGCATATACAAGATAGCAAACTTTCAAATGAACTAAACCTCATTTTGTCAAATGCCACTGATTTTCTTTTATATATTAGAATAAGTGCTGGGGATTTCCGAACGACTTCCAACACTTTTCGCATAGAGAATTTCCTAATAGACTTTACATCTATGTGTCTTTTTTTGTTATGATAACCATATATAGTAATATATATTCGATGTATATCTGCATTGTGTAAATCTTTATTCATGTATATATTTTAAAAAACATTGTTGACGATTGTTTGATATACCTGCCCGCATAGACGCTCTTCTAATGTTCATTTTTATTATATGTACCCTTTTATATCGAAGTAAAGATACATTTTTTAAAAACGTTAAGAGTAAACCCTTTAGACATAAATCACATCTTTTTAATTATACCCGTATTCTGTATGTCTGTCCGCTAGAAAAACCTCGTCCTGCGACAACAAGAAACAATTTCGACATTTCAACCTCCCAGATGAAGTACAAACGCATCATTTGTCCAAGTATGGATGACCATAGTTCGATCAGGCGCTGGAAAATATATTGTGTAGATGTTAGGGTATTTCCCCCAACTGCGTTTACGCAATTTTTGCCCTTTTAAATTAAAGACGAAATTTGCACTTTACCTTACGAAACACATGTCCCTTAACTTCCCTTCTATTATATTTCGCACCATTCTTATCTTCCTTGCATGTCTGAATGATAACTTTATAACAATGGAATTCCCTAAGCCTTCAGCTGCTGATTTTTGTATATTTGGAATAAAATATATAGAGGTCAGCCGTCAGTCACTTCTATTTTTGAAGAAACTTTCATTTTGAGCACAATTGTAAAGCAAGATTTGAATGTAAATGTCGTCCGTTTATGAATTCTATTTAACAGAAAAAGTACAAAAGCAAACGCAACGAACAGTGACACAAATCCCATCTTTTTGTGTGGAGGCTTCAAAGGCTAGTACACTTCCAAACATTCTACCCCCACCATGATCAACAACAATTTTTCTGATAATTGAAACTAGACTGGAGTTCTGATTAGCTCTATGGACGGGTGAGCGAAAGATCCTGATGCGTCAGCCCTAGAAAAAAACTTTCACACGAAACCAGCAAGTTAGTAGTGCGTGTATTCGAATTCTGCTCTGCCAAAACATTTAGGAAAAGTTTCGGAGGCATCACATATTGAGAGATAACGTTAGCGCTTGTTTACCTTTATATGATTGTCATTTTTATGATTGCCATATTATTATATTATATCAAATTACAATGATTTATGCTCGGTTTATATGATAAATTCGTTATCGCACTTGTTCTCGAAAAATATCGTCATATTTTTTCCGTTTTTTTAATTCTCGTATATTTAACTCAAAAAAACTCAAAACAGTATTTCCGATATTTTTCTCGACACTGTGCGATAACTACTACATATTTAATCGTATTTATTTTCGTTTCGAAATATTCGTGTGCCGTTACACGGCACACTAGTTCCAGTCTTAACGTTATAACACGCGCAACAACTCCCACCCTTCTCACAAGTCGATTAACCATCAGAGCTGTAACAAGTTAAGGAGAAAGAATGTCTAAATCACGCTCAAGATCATCAAGTCCAGGCGACGAGAATCCTCCAAAGCGCCAAAGAGAGGATAGTTCATCAGCTTTGAACGATTTGAAGAATTTCTTCACTTCCAAATTTGAGCAATTGGAACGAAAGTATACGGAAGACACAAAAGATCTGGTTAGAAAGCTTAAGAAAGAACCTTCAGCAAGCTTCAAACACAAGGGCAACAAAGTGCAATACGAATTCAATTCGGACATTAAAAGCCAGATAAGTGACGTTATGAAATTAGCCAAAAGAGATACAAAAATTTACAAATCCCTAAAAAAGATTACTAACTCTATAGAAAAAAGAAATAAGTTGATAAAAATTGCTGATAGGTCTCCAGCAGGGTGGAAAACTGTGGACGAATACGTGTCGGACGATCTTGCCTCCGATAGTGAGGACGAAAAGAGAATTAAGGCTGCTGAAACCAGGGCACTAAAGAAGACCGAGAATAGTAAAAATAAAAAATATATTTCAAATTCAAATTCCCAGAATCGTTTTTCCTTTTCAGCTAGATACTCCAAGCCTCCAGAAAGGTTCCAAAGTTACCAACCAAGTGGATACCAAACAGGCGGATGGCGCGGAGAACAGCAATTCCAACAACACCAAAGACCCCGAGGAGCCTGCTTCGCATGTGGAAGATTTGGCCATTGGAGAAATACTTGCCCAGAAATCCAAAGAACAGCAACAAGCACCATCACCAGACCAGAATCCTACAAAATTTAAAGATAAGTATAATACAAATTTTTTGCAATCCAACAGTGATAAGTTCGAATTTAAAAGTAACAATAACCCCTCGATACCCATAGTTAAAGGTAGATTAAAGAAAAACATTTCATTCTGGAAAAACATCGGAACTAACGAAACTATACAAAACGTAATTTCGGAAGGTTATAAAATTCCTTTTGTTACCACACCTAACTCTGCATATTTTAAAAACAATAAATCAGCTTTTGAAAATAGATTATTTGTGGACGAGGCAGTAAACGAGCTTCTAAATACAGGAAGAATAAAAATGTTGCCAACCGACGATATTCCATACATTGTAAATCCAATTTCAGTATCCGTAAATAATGACAAAAAACGTCTAATTTTGGATCTCAGACATGTAAACAAGCACGTTTACAAAGATAAAATAAAATTTGACGATTGGAAAGTTATGAAAGATTACCTAAAACCCAACAACTTTCTTTTTAAATTCGATATCACTCAGGGTTATCACCATATCGATATTCACCCTGACTTTCAAAAATATCTTGGTTTTTCTTGGTTCTACGAAGGAAAACTCCGCCACTTTGTATTTCTAGTTCTCCCGTTTGGACTCACATCTGCTCCATTTATTTTTACGAAAGTCATGAGGTGTCTGGTAAAGTTCTGGAGGTTCAATAGCATACAAATAGCAGTTTATCTCGATGACGGATTGGGCGTATCAGATTCTTTATTAAATGCAACACGTCATTCCACGTGTGTTCGTACAACATTAATTAACTGTGGCTTCGTAATAAACAACAAAAAATCTGTGTGGACTCCTTCGCATAACATCCAATGGTTAGGTATACAAGTCGATCTCCAAAGATGTTGCTTTTCTATTCCCCGTGACAAAATTATTTCGACTCAGAATTTCATTCATTTTATTCTCACAAAATTACCATACGTGTCAGCAAGATTATTAGCTCAACTCTGTGGCAAAATACTCTCTAAAAAATTTGTCTTGGGAGCTATCGCACAATTAAAAACAAGATATCTTTACAAACTCATTGATTCAAGAGTAACTTGGGACAGAAAATTGAATTTGAAATACGAAAATAGCGTCATAAAAGAACTTTTATTTTGGAGAGATAATTTGAAATCCCTAAACGAAAAAATTCTTATCCAATATCAAATTCCCACGACAATCGCTTATTCTGACGCCAGTAATAACGCTATTGGAGCTCATGCATGCATAAACAACATTAAGTACGAATGCGTGGCAAATCTTTCAGAAATTGAATCGGATAAAAGTTCAACTTGGCGAGAATTATTTGCAGTCACCCATGCCCTTATATCTTTTAAATCATTATTAAAAAATAAATATGTTCTTTGGCACACAGATAACTTCGCTGTTTCAATTATTGCAAAGTCTGGATCAAACAAAGAGCCTCTACAATACTTAGCTCTAAAAATATACGATGTGTGCAAAGAAAACAATATAGCTTTTGATATAAAATGGATCCCGAGAGAACAAAATACCAGTGCCGATTATTTGAGTAGATTAGTTGATTACGACGATTGGCAAACTACAAAAACCTTGTTTACACAGCTAAATAATATTTGGGGACCCTTTACAGTCGATAGATTCGCCAGCAACATTAACACTCATTTACAAAAATTTAACTCAAAATACTGTTGTCCGGGTACCTCACGGGTGAACGCACTCTCAATATCTTGGTTCGGAGAAAACAACTATTCAGTTCCCCCAATCCATTTGATTACAAAAACCATACAACATATGTCATTATCACAATGTAAAGGAGCCCTTATAGTACCTCATTGGCCTTCAGCAGCTTTTTGGCCCTTGCTAGTGGATCATCATAGCAAATTTCTTCCGTTTATTAAAGACCATCGAGTGTTTGAAAATCCGAGTCTATGGGTAGTACGTGGTAAGAACAGTCAATCCCTTGTAGGCTCAATTCAATCATCTGCTCCAATATTGGCACTCTACATTGACTTTACAAAGTGTAAAAATAATTAGACATAGAGTTTATTTATTGCTTTAAAACTTTAGATTTTATCAGAAACCACCTGAGCACATCATTCCCACGACAAGATAATCTGATAGAATTAGTTGAAGCATTCCCGGAAACGTATGCAAAATGTAGAGAAGTAAACACTGTAAAAAGGTATGAACAATATTTTAAAAAATGGAAAGAATGGGCGTTAAAATTTAAGGTACAAGAGTTTCCAGCAGATCCCTTCCATGTTTCGTTATTTTTATTGAGTTTAACACAGCAGAATTGTTCCCTACCGATTATAGAAAGCTGTTATTATGCCATAAAATTTTTTCACCACACTGTATGTTTTAATGACCCATGTCAAACAATCATCGTTAAGAACATGTTTGAAGCTGCAAAGCGCATGACTAATCATACAGTTAACAAGAAACGGCCAATGACAGTAGAATTGTTATCTAAGTTATACGATCAGTTATCTGTTGTTAATACCTTACAAAATCTAAGGACTATCAATATATGTTTGCTTGGCTTTTCCGGATTTCTGCGCTATCAAGAACTTGCACATTTACGGCTTTCTGATTTTATCTTCAATAAAACACATCTGAGAGTTTTTATCCAAAAAAGCAAAACAGATATTTATCGTGATGGAGCTTGGGTTTTGATCAGTAGAACTACCACAAAATTATGTCCATTCTCCAATTTATCTAATTATATCGACAGGTGTAAAATAAAAGAAGACGATGAGTATATTTTTAGAGCCATAACATCTTCAAGAAAAAACGAACGATTGAGACCAAAAAACGAGCCATTATCGTATACTCGAGCCCGTGAATGTTTTAAAGACGCAATAAAGGCTTGCAATGTAGATCACCAAAAATTTAGCCTACATAGTTTAAGATCGGGTGGCGCAACTGCAGCAGCAAATAGAGGAGTACCAGACAGATTATTCAAAAGGCATGGACGGTGGAGATCCGAAAAGGCAAAAGATGGATATGTGCAAGACGACATTAGTATTTTATTGTCTGTTTCTGAAAGTTTAGGTCTCTGAAACATCATTCGCCCCTACTTTTAGGAACATAACTACTACACTACTTATACCGCGTTATTCTTGTCCCACATGGAGTTTAGAAAATAAATAAGGTTATTTTCGGTTGAGCAAAGCGAATTAGAAAATAACATAAGAAAAACTCAGCTAACAATATAATGTCTGACACTTTTGTTGCAGCTTGAAGCCAGCAGTAGCAATGTGTCTACTTTCACTTTTTGTTAGGTTGCAAAATGTCCCTAGGTAATCAAAATAACCCAAACTGCACATTAGTAAAAAGCAGATTGGTGAATATGACAGATATAAAATAATGTTGGCTAAAGATAAGTTAAATTTAAATAAAAACTGGTGGAATGGGTAGAGAATGTTGCACGTTCTTAAGACGATTAGCTGAGATTATGGATCAGAAGAAAGATATGCTTCTCATTGATGAACTCTGTAGAGATTTGTTTGAGAAGCAGCCGCACAATTAATACTGAGGACAAGTTGACTGAGTCTGTGGCGATCGGTACACACATCCATGTTCCAGTGAAGAAAGTGCGCAATTTTAATGTTTTGTTGTGTCATCTTTTCTGTGTTTTGCATCTTTCCACGTTTAAAATCTGCAATCACCTTCTTATTTATTTATTTTTGACATCTTGGGAGAATAGGATAAAGATATCACAGTTAGTGAGTTATTTTTTCTGATCGTAACTTTTTTGGAAATGTGTTCATGGATTGTTCATCACCAGTAAAATAAGGCATATTTCTCTGTTACCTGAAATCCTATATTTTCTATTTCAGGGCATAATTTATATGTATATTTGTATAATATGTATAATTTTCTTATCATAGAACATAGTATGTAACATTAAAGATAGAGAACTAAAATTGTTTTTCTCCTTTAAAATTATCCTTATTTTTTTATTTTTTTATTCTCGTTCGCAGCAAAATATCCTTAAAAAATGTCAATTTGTCTCCTTAATTCTCCTTAATATCCTTACTTTTATTCTCATTTTATTAGTGGTCACCCTGTGAGTTATAAAGTCCTTACATTGATTCCACAACATATTTCAATGTAGTTTTAACTATAATAATATAACAATTTACTGTATATATATATATGTAATATTTATGTGTACATTTTTATAAAGATTTTACGAAGATTGATATTTTTCGAAGCTTTTTGTCATTCATTCGTTTAGAGTACCTATAAACACTGTATGGATTACATATAAGGTTTTTTGACGTTGTTGCAACGTCATGTTCGCGTCTCGCGTTGTTGTAAATGGTTACTTTGAGGGTATTACGACGTTGTTCGAACGTCTTCGCGATGTTGCAAACAGGGTGCGAGAGTAACGTTGTAACAACGTCGCAAAACAACGTTGTCGCGATTCCCATTTGTAACTTGGATGCAACGTTAGTGCGACGTCGCTGGGCGACGTTGTTATAACGCTGTTACAACGTTGCTGTGTTTACTGGGTTATTTTGACGTTGGAAACCGGAAAAATTACATATTGTTGACAAAAAAATGTTTTTACGAATATACCGTCGGTTTTATAAAACCCCAAGCAGAACAACATAAATACAGCTAGCTAGCTAACTAGCGCTAGGCTGGTTTCTCACGGTGTAACTACGTTCGTAGCCAAAATCTTAAAATGAATTTTTTCAGATTTCTATATGGCTAAAAATCTGATGGTACGTTTTCCTTCACATTTGAGGAACAAATGTATAAAATTAAAACGATTTTTGAAGACAAGAAGGTCAAAAAGAGACTTCCAAACCTTAACACTACAGCTTTTAAAATGACTCTCGTTACTCTCCTCTGATCGTTTTATGTGTCTTCGTCGAGGCCACGAAAAACTTACAGATTTGTTATTCGCAAATATTGGGCTTTGTGATTAGAATATTACACAAGAGAAACAAATTTTGTACACACTAATCGGTGGCCCATGGAAAAATACACGAGTTCGCCCGTTCTTTTTATACTGCATTGCGTGCCTCTCGCTACTTGCGGTACCATTTCGCGTAACAGACTGACAGACGTATACGTGTATTTTGATATAGATACAAAAATGTTTGTGTGACCGTGACAGGATTTTTTCTAACGCAGAGACAGAATACATTATCTATTATAGACAGCTGTAAATACTAATTTGCTTGCATATATACTTATAGTGCGCACGGAGAACTGCTAATTTTTCCTTATCAATTTTGCTTTTTTAATTGCTTTGATATTGTATTTCCCAATAATTTGCATAGAGTATACTTAGTACATATATAATGTATACATATATGATACGTATATAATATGGTGTATTAAAGGGAGACATGGCTTAAGACTTAAACATGACTATTGATTGAATCAAACTAAAGCAACCTATTGTGATGTTCCAGTTAACTAAATTGCTGACACTCAAAAAGAAAAAGAAAGTTTATTTTGGGTAATCTCCATATAGCCGTCGTCTGTCTGTTTGTCTGTCTGATACGAAAACACGAAATGCGATATATAAAGGACGGGCGACCCCGTGGATTTTTCCACGGGTTGGCGACTAGTTATATTATATTACTATGTTTTATAATTAATATTATATCCAGAAACATGTCACCCACCAGTCATTAGAGACTTATAGAAACAAGAATGTAGTTAAAAGTTATACCGTACTGTACAAAGCCCGTCGTAAGTATTTTTACATCAACCAAATGAACTCATACCCTAATAACAATGTTACTTTTGGGTTATTGTTAATTTTATCTTGCAAGTCCTACGTTTTTTAATAAAATAACGTTCAACCTATACTATATTATAAAAATAGTGAAGAACTTCTTCGCGATATTGATAATACATAGTAAAGAACTTCCTCGCGAAATAGTATAACTTCAAGAGTTATTTGATTCCTTTATTTCGTGAGATATTTACTGCTCTACTTAGAAATTAGCAGCCATTATTATTGAGACGCCGCTTGTGATTTTAAAACGTCCTATACGTGATCATAGATTTCATATAATCAATGTATAACAACAACAATGACTGTTGAAACGCGTTAAATATTCTAGGGCATGTTTTACACGTGCATGTAGAGTGACATCGAACTTTTAGTATATAACTTCACAATAAAATTTTAAATTTTTGCTGTATTAGTCAAACAGAACTCTCATAGATTTTTCTTCAATTGAATTCAGAACAAAACGTGCGATATAAAAGTAGCAAGAAAAAGACGGGAAGATGTGTCGGGTAAGCATGTAAATAGGGCCTTATTGAAAACAATGAATAACTTTCATACTCTTATTCTTTAATTTCTATACTTATTCGAGACCGGTTTCCATTAGTGGTTTTTGCCCAACTCTCACTTTATATCGTTAAATGCTTTTTACTGGTACGACGTCTACACTTTCGCTGATTTGGATCAACTTGAAAGCACTTGTGGCGGATATCTCTTCCCTATGTTAATAATACCCGTATTCTGTTTATCCGCAAGAAAAACGTCGTGCCACGGAAACACGAAATGCGATATATAAAGGCCGGCAAACCCCGAATTTATACACGGGCTACTGACTAGTCTCTTATATTAATACCCGTATTGTTTCTGCGCGATTTTATAGCCGTGCTATGGAAATATGAGATGCGATATATAAAGGACGGCAAACCCATGGATTTATCCACGGGCTACCGACTATTCTTTTATAAAAATCGATCAAAATTTAGAAAACCATAACGTTTATGCGGAGATGGTGTAGTGGTAGCGCATTCGGCTTGTAATCACAAGGTTTCAAGTTCGAGGCCCCACTCCGACGCACTTTAACTGTAGTGTTGTCAGCCCATTTGGTGCCATCCACTGACCGCTAACTAGCTTGTCTAGCAGGCAAGCAAGTTAGTTACAGTCGAATTGAGGAAGAGGCAGCCATTAGGATGGAATTCCCAAGGACATTAAAAAACTTAGCGTCAATCATTAACGTTGATAATGATTGTGTTGATGGAAATCACCTTTATAATACATTCTTCTATAATTTGTTTGTTGCTGATGTTTGTTTTCATAATTACTTTGTTTCTAATATAAACAGAATATGTTATGTCCGTTAAAACGTCAACACGTTCCAATATGCAAGTCTATTATGCTTGCAGATTGCATTATTCTCTACATCAATAAATAGACCACTTTCCGCGTGACGTAGTTGTTTTGATTTCATTTTGAGAACAATGGGCATGCGCGCACTTTTCTGTAGGTAAAAAAGTAGGACTCGCACAGGGTAAAATGGTTATTAATGAAGATTAAAGATTTTTTTGGGTAGTGTAAGATCCAAGAGGAACTGTCTGGAAATAAATTTTAACTATATTCTTCAATTCTTCTTAAAAAATTTCATTAATTTTGAGCGAATATTTCTTTCTTGGATGGATTTGTTTGATTACTGTGGTCTGTTGTTTACATTTTCTGCCTACGAAATGCTTGCGCATGTGCAAAAAAACCGCAAACTTTTTAACTTTTGTAAACATTGGCAAGTCATCCATAGAACGGACGGCTGTGTCCATGCCTTTTACAGATTGTTTTTAATTTGTGGTGTTAATGATGTTGTTATCTTCGTGTAATTACCATATCATTTTTATTATCTGCATTACAGTTGAAAACTTAAGAAATAATTGGTTATACTGTTAATAGTGACCTCTTGTGGACAGTTTGCGAAAGCATATTTCTGTTTCCTGTGGTTAAAAACGAAGTTTTTAAAAAGATTGAAAAGTTGTGTTAGGCGCAACATTCTATAAACAGAAGAGTCATTGTAGCATTTATTAACATGCGGTAGAACCTGCATTAACTTGGCGGAATCAGTGTGATTTTGTGATTTAAGTGATAACCTACAGAATTTTTATTTCAGGGTAGATATACATACTAAACATGGCACGTGGTAGCTTGTCTGTCTCGGTTAACTCTGGAGATGTGAGTGAGAACACAGCATTGATTTCGTCCAACAAGTATACCCGAAAGCAAAGAAGTATTTTACATGAACTAACAAAAATTAACTTCTGGAAGGGCGTTATTTTAGAATTTCTATCAACCCTTTTATCTGTCATGAACACATGCGGTAGCACGCTGAGTCTCTACGAGCCTGGAACTGGTGATTTGTACCCAGTCCCCTCGCACATCACAGTGGCAATTTGTGCTGGTTGGGGAGCTATAGTTTTAGTAGCAATTGGGCGTCACGAAAAGGGGTACTTCAACCCAGCAATTACATTTGGATTGTGCGTGGCGAGAAAAATCTCTGTGCTTAGGTGTATTATTTACATGATAGCACAGACGGCTGGAGGTAAACTTTTTGCTTCGTTTTACAATATCTCTTGTTTATAATGCTTCAAATGATTATATGCTCTTTTGACACATAAACTGAAATCTCTATGTTATTATTATTATTAAAATAATTATTATTTTGTTTGCCTCTGCTCAACATAGTACTGCAGTAGCGAAGTTGCGCAAATTTATGCCTCTGCTACGACACACGAAATGCTATATATAAAGGAAGGGCATACCCGTGGATTTAGACAAAAACTTTTGACTGGTTTTAGTATACACTAGATTTTAAAGGGGGTTAATTCTTTAACAAGGGTGGACAAAGATGGTGGGCGATAGGTTTTGTTTATGAGGTATCAGGTCATTATACGTTTTAGCACCGTTGTTACAAGTAAAGGGTGAGATAATATATGCGTACTAGCCGTTTAGTCTGTGACAAAGTCCACAGGAACTCGTCCTTTGCTGCTCGCAGCCACCACCTTTGAGTCATAAATAGACAGACGGACAAGAAGTATTATAATTTAGGTAGATAATTGTTTTAAAAAGACTTTAAATCTCTGTGCACTGTAAAAATTTCGGACAGCAATTTTCGAAACCTTGATGAAATTTGAGCTGTTTAAAACAGATTAAGGCTGTTTATTTACACATAATTGCGGTGTTATAACGACTTAATCCATTATCACGTACTGACGTTTTT
This sequence comes from Hydractinia echinata, assembly GCA_030067915.1. NCBI lineage: Eukaryota > Metazoa > Cnidaria > Hydrozoa > Anthoathecata > Hydractiniidae > Hydractinia > Hydractinia echinata. The sequence goes on along the minus strand of JASGCC010000050.1, from coordinate 1,616,462 downwards.
AAAACTAATGTAAATGCATTACGAACGTTGTCCAAATTTTTCAGACTTAAATTTGGATAATAAGTATCTTTTCGCATTTTCGCTATTGTTTTCTGCAACTGCTAAAAAAGATGCCTGAATTTTAATTTAAAAAAATTAAACGTGAAAAAACCATTATCAAATGCAATTATGGATTTGGGAGGAGGGAAAATATTAAAATTACAGGTGCCCAATTACGCCCTTTATCATAAGGCGGTAAAGGTGAAAAACCTCAAATTCTCTTTACTCTTGATTACAATGGAAACGATTCTGATTATTTCACCTCTGAATAATACTTATATATTATTCATTTTTTATCCCTTCTCTTACGCCCTTTTTACGCCCACACACGCAATATTACGTCACGAGTGCGTAAAATTCACCTATACAGTTTTTTCCCCTTTCTTTTTTCCTTTTTCTTTGCTTCTTTTCATATGAAAACAGTTCTACAGTGCTTTTGATTTTTGAGGGTGGATAGGCATACATATTTTGAAAGAGATTTATTTCTTATTGATGTAGGACAACTAATTGGAAATTTGTTTATTTAATTTGTTTATTTTAACGTCCCATTATAGTTACAAGAAACTTAGAAACAAGTTAAAAGTATGAAGATCTGATTATATATTGTCTATGACACAATTCGGACATTTAACGCCTTTTTAAAAAGGGCCATTGCCACAAGTAATATAACGCAATTTTTTGTATTTTTGCAGACGTCAGCAATTACCACGTAATCAGACATGAAAACGAGGCTGCCATCTTAGTTACTTTGTGATGGGTGTTATACTTGCCAAGTATTTTTTTAAATAAGGCAGTAGTTTAGAATATACAGGAATAGGGATTTCCCCCAACCTTTGACCGTGTCACTCAGACCCCAGCAACATGAAGAGGGTTAAACAGGTCATTCATTAAAAATAATATTTGTACCATAAAATGTTTGTAACCTTTCTAACGTCTTACCAAGAATTATACCGTATCCCGTAATGCAGCTTTTCTCTGTTCGCTTTCTCTCTCAATGTGACTTTTCCACTTGAGAATAATCATGCAGCATATGACATAAGCCCTCCATAAAACGATTTCACTAATCTGAAGTTCCACTAAACCAAAACAGTTACAATAAGATAAACAAAAAATTCCATGTTAAAAAGTTACCGTAGCAAGCCTTAGTTTCGATGTTTGCTAATAGATTTTTTGACTGTACTTGCTATTGTCACGTGCTCAGAGATCAAACGCTGTGACAAAATTTTGAAAATTTTTATAAAGTTAATCAAAATGCCCCATTAGATTGATTAAACGAGATTAAATGCTAAAGTTTTATTTCGAAGCTATCTAAGCTATCCATGATACGATTTAAAAAAGGGACCAGAACTCCTCGTAACTCCTCCCTTTCTATTTTCGTCGCTCCTGAATGTGGGGAAAGATTTTGGGTTCACGCATAAATTGTTGGTTATATCATAACTTGTTAAGCATTGATTCTTTCTTTTAGCATGCAATGGGATTAGGTCTGGATTTCTACGTAAATAGAACAGATAGAATGGTTTCAAGGTATAAGTACAAAGGGTTTTAATAAAAAAATTAGCTGTCCTTTCTTTTAAACACCAAATAGAAAATATTTTCTATTTTTCTACGCCCAAACGAAACTAATTTATTTGTTGTATCGCAGAGATACAGTGATAACAACTTTATAGGACCTGAGTTATAAATACATTTTTCCTAATTACATTCCATTCGAAACACTATGGGTTTAGAGAATCTTTAGTTGTTGTCTTAATGTTAAAATTAATTATTTGAATGTCAAGGTAATTCTATTGCTTTATATTAATTGTCGCTTAGTGATATCACGTTGTCGCTTAGTGAAATCACGTTGTCGCTTAGTGATATCTCGTTGTCGCTTAGTGATATCTCGTTGTCGCTTAGTGATATCTCGTTGTCGCTTAGTGATATCACGTTGTCGCTTAGTGAAATCCGAAATCTCAGATTCTTAGATCCTAACTTTCAAGTGATTTAAAAAATTTTCTGCATCCAAAGGAGAATGAATAGAAGATTGTTTCAACAGAGTGCCTTCAGCAAAACAGAATTATAAGGAACAAAATAGGAATAATTAAAAGTTAATCAACTATCACATCTTCGCTCAAATTGGTAAGAAAGCTTCACAAATTAGGCTAAATTTTCGAAACCCTCGCAGGAACATTAGACACCTTACGATTGATAAATAGTCGGAAAGGGGGTTAAAATAATTGTTTAACAAAGGCGGGGGCGTCTGTTATCAACAAAGATGGGGGCGTCTGTTAGGCATCAGTGAGTAGGAGGTGTCCCTAATTTGTGTCCAGTAAATTGAAATTTGACTGAATATCATGCAACATTGCTTCAAAATCCCGTACCTTACCTACCTAGCGACGTAGGCTCTAATCTACATCATATGATGCATTAAATTTTGCGACTCACACGTGTCTGGATCTTTTTAAGTATTTAATTCATACAGTAACAGAGAATTTTCGTTGTTGATTAATTATCGAAAAATACATGCAGCAAGACCTTTCGTGTTTCGAGAGAATAATCATCAGCTTGAGTTTTATATCTTTAATTTTGCTACAAGATCGCGTCTGTTGATTTCGTGACCTGAATTTCAAAGGTACGCCTAACATCTAACACTTTCAAGGCTACGTTCATAATCTCAGTTATTATTCCCGCAAATCAAGGGTTAAAAATAACAACAACATATACGACATGATTTTTTAAGCTTTTGTTTCATACGTGAGCCATGATCACAAATGAATGTACAAATTTTAATTAAATTCTAATATACAAAATATTGATATTACCGTGATAATAAGCATACTACAATATGCATACTCTATTTAATTGAATGATATTGTTGTGAAAAGTTTTAATAAACCCCGAGTGTGTCTTGAAATAATAGAAAAAGCGTTCTGAAAACGCCAGATAAATTATAATTGGTTAGAGTGTATTTAAATGTTACTCTCGAAACTTGGTATGTGGGAATAAAACGATACGATAAACGCTTGTTGCTGAAGGCTCTTATTCCATATTCAACACTTTAAATTCTAGGTGTTCTCAGATGTAGTTAGTTTTAAATTCTGAATGTTGCCAATACCAACTTTGTTCAACCCTTATTAGAGTCAGTCAGTCACTAACTTAAACATTAAGCAGCTCGAATGAATGTCTTTTTCACTAGCGGTATCTGTTAGAACGGGCGTTTTCCGAAAGTTTTATTAAAGCATTACGCAAAATATTTTAAATTCGGGGGATTGAACAAAAAAATATTTAAAATTGCTTTCTTTTTGTTCTTTTTATTGAATAATTGGCAAGAGATACAGCCAATACTTTTTGCTATTATCACTTCTATGTTCTTGGAAAAGGGACATCATATCAATTTTTTATATAGGTATCGCCGGAGCAGCGTTACTCTTTGCTTTCTCTAATGAAAAGATTCGTGGAAACCTCGGAGCTGTTGTCCTTCACCGTGATGTACCAGCATACATTGGATGTATCATCGAAATGATTTTAGTGTTTCTCATCGTTGTCACTGTACTCACAACGATTGATCCTAAGAATGAGTTCACTGGAATGTCGTCACCTTTAGCGATAGGATTCGCGAGTGCTGTGGGAATGTTGATGGCGGTAAGACAATTTCAAATCTAGTTTCCTTGTAAAAATGTACTCTAATATCGGTATGCTGCGTTTTCGCCTTAATGTTTCATATGGCGGTCGTAGTCTTTATTCTTTTTTTTTTACATTGAGCTACTGTTGTTTTTGATCAAACGATTTCTACTTTTTAAAATTAAAATTTCCTTTTAATTTTTTAAAGAAGAAGATCCTTGTAAAAAGGAAGGTTTTTGCTATCATGTAGAATCTTACTTAGCAAGCATCTGTATTCATGTTTTATTAAAACAGGTCAACGTTCACAACAGACTCAGGCCTTAACCCTATTCGGTCCGGGGGGCGACGGTTTTTCTTAAATAACTCCTTATTGCTATGTTATATGGCTATGAAACTCATTGAGTTTCAATATTTATCTATTAGACACCTGCATGCCAAGTTTTTAGGTCCCATACCTTTCAGAGGCTTTGATATTGGCCATTACTCGAAACTACCCCTAAAAATCTCTATGAAATCCTTATAATGGGTAAAATTTAATAACTCCTGTTAGGATTATCCTTAGAACTTGAAACTTGCAACACAACTTTGTTTTATTAAGAAGAATCATTTTGCATAACTTTGACACGTGATTAATCCGATTTCCCGATTTTGTCGGATTTTACCCGAAAATCGGGAAAACCCGGATTTTCGGGCAATTTTTGGCAATTTTTTATGCGTTCCACGTAAAAACCAGAAAATATGTTAAATAACTTTTATTTAGCTTTCAGAAACTTCAAACAAAATGCAAAAATTCGATCTGGAACAAAAGTAATTAAATTTTAAGCAGTTAGTGTCATTTTTAACAGATTTCAAGCTTCTGATGACGTCACAGAAAATGTGCTGACGCAAGCAAAAATTTATTTCTGCCATTTTGTTCCTTTTATGACGTACTATAAGTGTGCCAAGTTTGATTCAATTTGAACAACCCTATGAAAAGTTATGGAGGGGGAGGGGGGCGGGGCGGATTATAGTATGTTTGAAAAACCCCGGACCGAATAGGGTTAAGATCGTACGTTATTTAATTAAATCCACATTTTTGAAACTAGCTAGGTAATTGTTGATGACATCAGCACGACCAATTTTCCTGAATTTCCTGACCCGATGTAGATTATTTTATTGCGCGAGAGCGCTAGAAAAAAGTACATTTTGGTCGTGTTTAAAAAATGACAAAAAAATTATTTTGTTTCTTTAATTTTGTCCGCGATTGTTTTGTCACTTAGTCATCTTTTTCATCTTTTCAGCCGCTATATAGTGTATAATTTATCCGTTTGTTTGAGCTGGTCTATTGTGTATTGTGTTTCTATTATTTTAGTACCCCTATACGGGAGCAGCGCTGAACCCAGCAAGAGCTTTAGCACCCGGTCTACTCATAAACCAATTGAATGGCCAATGGGTATGTCATTTGTTTTTGTTAACCGTCTGGATTTTACAAGCGAGCAATACGGGTTTTTAGGCATTCTGTTTAGCTTAGCACTCTTGACGATGGGCCGATATGTGGCGGTATTGCCCGTCGTCAAGAAAAGTGGTAGCTTAAAATGTAAACAAGCACGAAAAAACAAGTTTCAAGCAGCATTCAAAATGATTATCATCTAAGTCCTACCATGTCCTACAATACATTTATAAAAAAAAAAAACATTTTCATAGCACAGAAACAAAAACAATGTCAAGTTTAACTGTTAAAATTCAGCAACATTCTGTCTGGATGCTTCTTCGACATAGCTAGTTAACTAGCAGCTACATTGCACTTCAGTCATTGCACCGACCTCGGAAGCTCGGCCGGTACTTAGACCTGGGGGCGATATTTTACGGTACAGCCCTGGGTAATCAGTTATTAATGTTTTATTGTCGCCTTTCATAAATATATATTTTCTTATATTTTAATTCCTATGAACGGTTTTATTTAATTTCAGCTTTATTGGGTTGGGCCAATGGTCGGGGCAGTGTTAGCAGTTTTCGCTTACAAGTATTTATTTGCAATGAGTGAAGAGAAAGATGACAATGAGGATAATAATGAGTACATGAAGATAGATTCATCCGAGGTGTGAACAAATGGGAGCGCAGCATTTTAACTTAGGTTATTTTAACTGTACATTATCGTGATCGTAAAAAAAATTTATCGCATATATACAAAACTTTATTATAATATAGAATATTAAAATTTTCGGTAGCATTGTCCATTTATACATTTTCGCTATTTTTTATAAGTGATATACGTTAAAGGATTCTCTCGACAAATCTCACTTTATACCAATATTATTTTTTTATTGATAGCTATTATTTTTTATTATTTTCTAGTTATTTTCTAGTTTTTTCAGCGCCAAATATATAAACACTAGTCGATTAGGCCCGTGGAAAAATCCACTTAGGCAGAAAAACAATTGAAAAGTTCTGTCATTTGAATTTTGATGACATCAGCAAATGTTTCAGTATATTGAATACTGCCTTTTACCAAAAAAAATAATCTGAAAATGCATAAAAAGAAATTAAGTCATAATTTAACAAAAACGTTCTTAAAATCTAGTAACACAAAATATCAAATGTCAAATCGCATGAAATCCTCCCAACAAAACTTCAGACAAAATATAAAAAAAAAAAAAACGTTGTGCAAGGTGTAAAATCTAGTTGGTAGAAAGTGACAACATTGACAGTCACAACCCAGACAGTTACGACAACAATAATAAGAATGTCAGAAATAACACATCTCAAATATGTATACATCTTATTATGTGATTATGTTGAAAACTTTCAATATTTTAATCCGAAGTGTCGAAAAGAAAGGCTTGCAACAGTAAGCACAGATCTATGAAAATAAGTTGTTTACGCATTTTAAACATTGTCTTTTCCCTAAATGCTTAATACAACAATACAACCTGAACAATATCAAAAAGCCAAACTTAAACAAACACAAAACACTAAAAAACAAAATGTTAAACTTTGAAAAATCACTTATTCGGCTGCAGTAGATTTATTTTGAAGGCAAGAGAAGACAAATGCTTAAAAAGGACAGCCATCTTTTTTTGTAAACACAATTTCCGTTACTTTGTGCTAGAACTTCATTTAACAAACCACAAAAAACTCGCGGCTTTTCACGACAAAGAAGACATATATTTTACGGCAACATCAAAGATTTTTTTCGGCGACATCAAAGGAAAATGAAGATATACACTTTGCCTGTTACAGACACACAAACAGACACACTCTCCGTATTATTATAAGAGATAATATTATATTTTTTGATGTGAAGGCGGAGTCACACTTAATTTTGCCCTTATGCTAAATGTATTATGCGTATTGGGTAATTTTTATATTACTAATTTTTTTTTTTAGATAGTTAGCAATATTTTCAAACAAAAATAAAAAAGACAGTTGTTAGGAATAGTGAAAAAATTTTTTTTGTCGTTGTCGTTATTGCCGTTGTTGTGTTTGGATTTCAAATAAAGCAGTCTTGTTCGATTTTTTTCCAATTCGGTATTAGCCTTCTATGCAGACAGAATCAAAATGACTGTTAGTATTCCTTTCATAAACCCACAAGCATTTAAGGTGAAGAAATAAATGGAAAGATATTAATATTTGTCTGCCCATCTGAACTCATAATAATATATTAAGCTGATATTGTATGACTATACGTTAAATATCCAGATCTTATCAAAGGTAAAGCAATATTTTACAAATCGCAACTAAGTCAATTTTTATTCGAGTGAATAAATCTAGCTAATATTCAACAAGAATAGACATGCACGATCTGTTTTAATATATAACAAATTCATACCCCTTTTGGTGCCAATTTTGACCTAAACCTCTGAGTTTCCAGAGACGAAAAATGCGTTTGTAGATGTTCATGAAGTCCCTCAATTATTTCAGAATACTTTCAACCAATCAGGTATAGTACTTAAGTTTAAAAGAGAAGAAATCAACGCTTGAACGATTTTAATGATTGAAACCGACATGAAACTGATCACAAACAAAACCAAAACAAAAGTTAAATTGAAAAACGTTTTTTTATTAAGAAATAGGAATGGAATATCAAGAATTATTCGATAGATAGTTTGACCTATGGGTATATAATAATACGGCCAATCGTGCCATGGAACCCAGGTGTTTCTGTTTAGTGACATTTCAAACCAGTAGTGGTCTTATTATTCTTTGTTTTTAGTTTCTGCCAGGATGATAAAAAAGACCTTTTCTTTTCAACAACCATTTGGGGTAAGAAGAATTCAATAAAACAAAACAAGTTAAGATAAAAATATGTACATAGAGGGTAGCTTCCATTCCTACAATATTGTATGCAATATTGTATGCAGTATTGTACAATTAATTGTAGTAGCTACTATATGTTTAGTATATACAATTGTTCACAATTAATTGTAAACAATATTTTGTAGCAGTGAGAACTACCCTTAGAAAAAAGATTTTTTTTTCACTTCTCGTCTTCCATCCTTCTTGTTTCTTGTACCATAACTTTTAGTTGTCCACTAGGACGAACATGTACAAATACTTTTCCCCACATCTTATCCCGTTTTAACTGTTCCATTGCCATACTAACAGCCCTAGCAACGTTCGCAGGGTCCACATTCAGTGAAGTTTTTGGTCTGATAATGTTTTGCCTGGAGACGGCTTTGACATCTTTGCTAGTCTTCACAGGTTGTACATTTGCTCGTATGTCTTTACTTTCGATACCTTGCTCATCTCCAAGCTCTCCAGCCTTCAACTTTCTTTTACTTTCTAATACACTCCTGACAGTCTTCTTTGCGTTTTCGATGTCATTGATAATGGCAATTTTTTGTCTACGGTTTGATGCCAACTCTTTGTTTGGTTTTGGTACGATATTAGACTTTTTAACTACACTTACATTCTGTTTTGCAGAGATGAATGGTGTTGGATATTGAACTACATGCTTCGTCAATTGTCGTTTCTTTAATGGTTCTGATCCGGATGTTTTTTTGTTTTTCTGCAGATACTGAGATGACTGCATTTTTCTGACAACACTCCATATCGCAGCTCTTTTGTCTCTAATTTCTTCATCCACTTCATCATTATCAGTAGGATTTTCAAGAAAGAAGCTAGGCGAAAGATAACCAACTGACTCTTCTTCTTCGCCGTCATGTTCCTCGATCAATGAGCGTCGAGATCTACTCTTTTTTGCATGTTTCTTCTTGTTTTGAGAATGCTCTACATGCCTACGTTTTGAAACCTCTTTCGCCTTTTTTAGAAGTTTTTCTCCGGTTGATGCCGTATCAACATCCTTAAAGAAAGCGCTCTTTTTTCCAATGGCAAAATTAGGGTAGGTGGTTTCTTGTTCTAATGGAATATATCCTTTCTTTCCAGATATTTTATAATCATCATCGTCTTCAAAGAAAGACTTATAGTTAAAATCTAACTTTACTTTCTCTGGGTCCTCGTCCCAGGCAAGCTCATTTTCTGTAAATTCGGGCTTCAATTCCCAATACGTGCTTCTCTTTTTTTCCTGGTCTAAATCTTTATATTTTCGACCAATATGTTTTGCAAAGTGGTTTGACGGTATTTCCCATTTTTTTAACACTGGTAAGTCGCTTAATTTGAACCTTTTGTTAGATGCTAGAAAGAAAGTTAAACGAAAATTAGACATAGCATTGATCAAGAAGGAATTTTTATAATTTCACTAGACCGTGCGGAAAGTCTTGGGTTTAAATCTCGGCCGAGTCATGCCACAGACCATAAAAGTGTGAATCGATCCTTTCTGCTTAACTAACTTAACTAACTTAAAAGTAAGATTGATATCTTAGGTGGTTGTCTAGTTGAGTGGTTGTTATGCTTGCACGCCTTCCGTAGCTGAAATGGGAGCTGTGAATGCACTAGAGGCTATCCAGGGTAAATTACAGTAATAATAATAATGATAACTCTTCGAAATTAATAATTTTTAATATTGTGTTGTTGCTATACTTCTGTTATTTTCAAATTTAATGTGGCCTAAAGCATACAGGCTTAACAGATTATCAACTTGCTAAATAAAACTTTGAAACTATTAAAGAGAAAGGATTTGAATATTCTATATATAAGTTGTAGTTATTCATCAGTCTTGTTACTATGTTAGGTTTTATCTGTCAAAAACAAAAGGATTCGTACTACCAGTAGACTACTTAATGCCAACAGAAATCAAACAAACAAATGCTTCCAACATCAAAGACAAGCAACGAGAATGCTGTAAGAAGGTTTTATAAGCAGGTTCAAGATGAAAAATCTTACCTTTGGTTGGTAAATGTAATGACGAGAATGCAATAACAACATATGCTAAAGTGATCATCATAAAACCTGAAGAGAAAATTCCTGAATGTTAAACAACCTATTCGATGCAAAAAACGTAAACAATGTGAGAAAAATGTCATTTTTTGGACCAGTGCAGATATCTCTCCAAAATTCTCTAATTTGCAGATAACTCGCCATTAGAAGTTTTAGAATGGAAAAGTAGTAATTCAAAATCTACAGTTAAAAATCTCAAATTAATATATATTATAAAATATTTTTATTTGCATTTAAGATTGAATGATGATAACTTGATATGTAATTTTTTTTCTTCATTTTTCTTTTTGTAGTTCTAACTTTTATTCAAATATCAAAAATAACGGGTACATAACGCGTTGAGTTTTCCCTGACTTTTTTGATTATTTTAGCAGCATTTTCTGGTCTACAAAATTTCACTTTGCAACCTATTTTAAACCGAAAACCAACCATGATATATGTGGTATAGGGTGTTAGGAGTTGATGAAGAAACCATTAGACAAAAAAATGCGCCTGAAGTTATACGGAAATCTAAATGCCTTTGGATCTCTTATTATTTGTATGTAAACATATATAGTAAATCACCGCAGTTCTTCCACCATTTTTTTTTCCCATGGAGCATGCTCAAAACAACTGCCCATTTGGTTTTGTTTATTGCTGATAGAATAGACATATTTGTTTACCAGCGGAATCTCGCCTAACATGTGGACAAAAGGAGTTACAGTTCCATATTACGAGGAGTCGTCGTCTACTACTTCAGTTAAACAGAAAAACAAAAACATTACCTGACGTTGAACCGTTTTCATGTCAAAAAACTCTAACTTCTATCTAAGGAACTTAATATTTCTTAAAACGATAAGAACGAGCTGTTAACATTTGTGCAGCCAACCATGACTTTAACTTATGCTGCAAACCGCATGTAATATCATTCAAGGGGACCAATGAAATTGCTTATAGCATTTTTTAGCCAATGAAAGTAATGCTCAACTGCCATCAAAGTGTTTACAAACACACGATTCATTGTTTTTGTCAGCTTCGAAAATGAATCTCCTGCTGAGAGACGCAGCGATGGACGTTTTACCTTCGAAAGTTAAAACATCAGGACTAAACACTTTTTCATTTATACTTTGAGAATTTCAAATTTAAATTGCCGCCCAACCTCATGTCAGCGCCTTTTTAAATAAGTACCTGGGAAAAATAAGCGCCCACATTCTATTAGACCACCCTGTGCGGATTAGCCGATACTCCCGTGGTCTGTTATTCAAGACTGGTGCTGTATAAATATGCGTACCCTGGCAATTAGCGTCAGAGTGATTTTTGTTATTATGCTGAAAAGACATATTGATATTCTACAGAAACATTCTAACACACGCCTTAAAGGGGCGTATAGCAACATTACACACACAACCTTGTAGGAGCGCGTATAGATATAGAAACATTCCAAACACACTCCTTGAAAGGGCATATAGAAACATTCCAAACACACTCTTTGAAGGGGCGTATAGAAACATTCCAAACACACTCTTTGAAGGAGCGTATAGAAACAATCCAAACCCACTCTTGGAAGGGGCGTATAGAAACATTCCAAACACACTCTTTGAAGGAACGTATAGAAACATTCCAGACACACTCTTGGAAGGGGCGTATAGAAACATTCCAAACACACTTTTTAAAGGGGCGTATAGAAACATTCCAAACACACTCTTTGAAGGAGCGTATAGAAACATTTCAAACACCCTCTTGGAAGGGGCGTATAGAAACATTCCAAACACACTTTTTGAAGGGGCGTAGAGAAACAATCCAAAATCACGCTTGGAAGGGGCGTATAGAAACATTCCAAACACACTTTTTAAAGGGGCGTATAGAAACAATCCAAAATCACTATTGGAAGGGGCGTATAGAAACATTACTAACACACTTTTTAAAGGGGCGTATAGAAACAATCCAAAATCACTCTTGGAAGGGGCGTATAGAAACATTCCAAACACACTTTTTAAAGGGGCGTATAGAAACAATCCAAAATCACTCTTGGAAGGGGCGTATAGAAACATTCCAAACACACTTTTTGAAGGGGCGTTTAGAAACAATCCAAAATCACTCTTGGAAGGGGCGTATAGAAACATTCCAAACACACTTTTTAAAGGGGCGTATAGAAACAATCCAAAATCACTCTTGGAAGGGGAGTATAGAAACATTCCAAACACACTTTTTGAAGGGGCGTATAGAAACAATCCAAAATCACTCTTGGAAGGGGCGTATAGAAACATTCCAAACACACTTTTTAAAGGGGCGTTTAGAAACAATCCAAAATCACTCTTGGAAGGGGCGTATAGAAACATTCCAAACACACTTTTTCAAGGGGCGTATAGAAACAATCCAAAATCACTCTTGGAAGGGGCGTATAGAAACATTCCAAACATACTTTTTAAAGGGGCGTATAGAAACAATCCAAAATCACTCTTGGAAGGGGCGTATAGAAACATTCCAAACACACTTTTTAAAGGGGCGTTTAGAAACAATTCAAAATCACTCTTGGAAGGGGCGTATAAAAACATTCCAAACACACTTTTTGAAGGGGCGTATAGTAACATTTTAAACACACAGGAGGGCGTGTAGTTTAGTTCGTAAGGTATAGTAACTAATACGTATAGTTCATTTTTTAAAATTGAAAACTTTTTTTACCTTGCTTTTTTTTTCTCCTTTGTTTAAATTTAAGTCCAAAGTTTTCTCCTTCATTTCTATAAAATTGTAAGTGTTCGTCAAGATTTCTTGTTGTTCGAAAACTGTTCCGAAATTCTTTATATACCTAGTACAAAAGAAAATCTGTAAATGTCTGAAAACGATTATAAGCGCCCGCTTTTTTTAGGCGGCCATCATTTGACCTAAAAAATCAAAAAATTAATAAGCGCCCCAGGCCCTAATTCGTGTGAAGAAAGAAATTTGCTGCTGCAGTACGTATGAAAGGCTACTCTAGTTCCCAGGGATTTTTGCCTATTCGATATGAGTAGGATGGTGATAAAAAGCCACTTACTAAAACAGAAAACTAGCATTCTCAGTCCGGGGTATTTCGAACATATTATGACTTTTGATTGGCTATTCTAAATAGCATCGCACTTGATACACTTATAGTACGTCATGAAATAAAAACAGTGACAACAAGTTTTGTGACATCTTCGCAAGCTTGAAAATACCACTACTTGCGTTAAATTCAATTACCTTAGTTCTACAACGAAATTTAAAAATTCCGCTTAAAGATAGCAAAATAAAAGACAACATATTTTCCGGTTTTTTTTTAAATATTTCCGGTTATCCTGATTTTCGGTTAAATCCGAAACAATCGGGAAATTAGGTTAATCACGTGTCCAAACTTTACCTAATAAAAGTTATTTTTTAAGATAGGGTTCATAAGCGTGTTCACTAGAACACAACTTTGTCCCCAGGACAAAGTTGTGTTCTAAAAAAACCTAACATAACAAGTCCTTGGGACGAGGTTGAGAAGAACAAATATGTAAAAAACGCTATTTAAACCACACTTTCCCACAAATTAAATTGCGTGTAAATTGAAAATACGGAATGAGCAGCGAACAGAGTTGAGTTGCGCCAATAGTTGTATTTTTGCAGGCACAATTTCTTTGGACCACTGTTAGTATCTGAAGAAGAGAAAAGATAAGGTTGGAGCGTCAAGATTCAGACCAACATTGAAACCTTTTGAATTAAAGCATATTTTTATGGATAATAGTTTAAATTTAGCAGCACTGTTCAAAACAGATAGAGAAATTAGTAGATCACATGATCAAAAGTATTAGTTTCCAGGCGGAAACTTTTTATTTTCTTTAATTACCAAAACCAACATTGAGATTTAGATCACATAAAGTGCATCATTTTTTGATAATCTAAACAAACCATTGTAACATTTTCAGACCCCTGAGGCTAACCATCATGGTCCCTAGGTCACTTACCACATATTGCCCCTTCAAAAATGATTTGTCTTGCCACGGATTAGTTAGTTAGTTGCCGCATTAGTTGTTGTTGGCTTATCGAGGCTAAAGGGAAGTGATTCACAGTTCGGTGGTGATAAATCAATAAATCATTACTTTTTCTGCTTCTAAACTGTGGTATTTGAAAGGAAACCATTTTTTTTCTCAGACTAATTAAATGAAACGCTTCCACACGTTTTGTTTGCGTAATTTGAATGCAACAACGTGCTGGTTAATTAACCTATCTGTTCTTGCTTTCTTCTTCTGAAATATAATTGAAGATGAATGTGCGATCAGCAGAGCATGATCAGTTGAGCACTAACCCGCAACAAACAAAGAAACTGAACAAGAAACAGAAAGATTTGCGGCTTAATGTTAGTGCGCATGTTATATTAAGGAAAGTCGACGAAGGGAAGACGTTTAAACGAAATGAAACTTCCCTTTTCTTTGATAGAAAGAGGAATATTATGTTAAACCATCTGTTGTGAGATGATACCTTAGCTTACTTCTTAGCAACCAGAAAGATATAGTTTTTCAATGATGTTGAAGACTGTGTTTCAAAGTATTTTTCTTCTTGTACTGTTTAAGGAAGGTATGTAATAATTAGGAAAGACTTATGTTTTGTAGATAATCTTTTCCTGTAAAAAAAACTAAATCAGACTTTGTTTTGTTTTGTAGCTAATACACGTTTTTGTTACATATATATGTTACAGGGACTGTGATAAATTCGGGAATTATGTACATTAACCAGATATTATGCATGATAACAATAACCCGAACCTGAATACATAATATCTGCGGAAATATTCATAATATCCAAGTGATCATATTCCCAGTAACATATATAAGAAACCACATTAAAAGAACCGACTAAAACCGCCTTCAAAACAAGAAACTTTTACTGTTTGTAAAAATATAGAATTTTCCAACATATACCTCCCATCACTCACCATAATTACACAGGCGAGAAATGCATGATTTCTTCTTTTTTTGCATATGTTGAAAACTCTTTGTTGTGTTAAAATCATGTATTTTAATAAATATCCCTTTTCCGTCAAACCTAAAAAACTTTTAAAGAAAGTTTTTTTATTGAAATGACGTTAGTAGCTCTATAAAGACCTTTTACTAGTTGATCGTTTGCTTGGTTTCTTATATAAACAACGTGTCTTTCTAGAAGTATATCCATAAATTTAGAATCGCTTGAATCCTCCATGATAAAACTTAAGAAAACTTAGGACAAAACTTCTTACCTGAACATATCTAGCGTGTATGAATATCTGGGGGATCATTTATTTCTTGTATACTGTGCATTGGTTAGTTCCTCCATATATTCACGATATTGAAGTTGAAATTGAGTGAAAAGTTTTCAGCTTTATCAATATTAAGGTTGCCAAAAGGAAAAACCTTATTTTTTCGTCGTATTATAAGACTTCTCATGTTAATACTGTACTGGATGGCACTATTCTCTTCGACAGCGATTGTTAGGAATCGCTTGGGATCGTATATATTTCTTATTGACTTGAATAAATCTAAACTCCCTCCGCAAATATCTCCTGCTCCTTATGCAAGTTTTTTTTAATAACACCAGTCATGACATTTGTTGTGAATAATACATTGCTACAAAAAACCTGCATTGTTATGCAACCTGATAGCTATGTATCAACCTTATCCCCAGAGCACGCCTATGACGGCTCGTCCCATCCAAAATATCATAGATGTAGGAGAGTCCTGGAGACGACGTTCAGCTATGTATATGTTCTAAAGCAAAATTTATGATTTGAAAAATAAAATTCCCTATCTCATTTCAGATGCTTTAACCTCCGATTTGCTGGTCACTAGCCTGGATTTTAGTAACCACACAGTCACTAACAACACATCCAATCTAAAAGTCACTAGCTTAGATTTAAACAATCATACCGCCCAGGCGAATAGAAGCGTAACTAGCCTGTTACCCACAGGAACTACAACTTTAATAAGGGTGGCAGATGACTCTTCCAGGTCAGAAATCTATAAAATGAATAATGGCTTAATGTTGTTACATGCTCAACGAGACCATCTCGGACCCGAGGCTAAAAAATCAATTTTGTTGCAGAAAGAAGCTAGCAGTAGTATAAACTATCACGTTCGATCACGTACAAAAGGAAATGATTCGGCAAATTCTTTTGCTGAACATGAAAAGAAGTTAGAAGCTAAACTTGGGAATTTGCCTCAAGTTCATCAAAAGAAAAGATCTGCAGTCGTTCCAGAAGTCAATGGATATAGAAAACATAGTAACACAGCACGCTTAAATAAAAAGAGAACATATAGACACGGAAAAAGAGATAAGTGGAGGAGTGTTATTCAAGGAGAAAATAAGGGTGGAGATGTATTGAAAAGAAGTACATACCCAGCCAAAAACTCAAAACATAAGAGAGACACATACCGAGGTGTGTTAGATATTCTAAAAGATGAAAGTATTATCGATGATATTGTTACGCCAACTTCTTCTTTTAAACTACTAAAAAAACATGATGAAAAGCATGGGCGTTTACGACGTGCTCTAAGCATGATGGGATCACTCAGTGAAGACGACCCTCTCTTTGATGCTGATCAACCAGAAGAAACATTAAAACGAGAATACGAGAAAAGAGCTCAACGGATAAGAAAACAACATAAAAAACTTGGAAATTTATATAATAGAGGAATTGAAGAAGATGTACAGGCAATTCCTCCCATAAGTGATATTAAACAATCCTTCGATCCCATTAAACCCTTAGAACCTTACCCGAGATTTCCAGAGTTTCATTCAGCTATCGGCCATTACCCACGTTTCGGTGTTCCAGATCTAAAGCTAATGAATTACCCGCGCTTTGGTGAGCCCAAAATGGACGATTATGAAAATATTCCAGGAATACCACGTATCAGACCGTTAAGTAGAGGCGACGAAGTGACGGGCGATAGAAGAGGATTTCAACCGAGAGAAGATTTTTATGACGAAGAACTCGACGACAGTATTGAACATATACAACGTGCGAAAGAAATGACGGCACCGACACCGATACCATCTTTAACCGACATACCATCAATTACCGATATTCCGACACTAAAACCCATACCGGCGGCTCCTGGAAAGCCTGCAAGTACGTCGGGTGGTGTAAATGGAAAAATGCCAGTCATGCAAACTGTAGATACAGAAAATGGTGAAGAAACCCGAATATCTGCCTAAAGCCAGCGCTTTAATAGGATGAAATCCATTTTAGAAAGATAATTTTTTGTGCAAAATTTCATCAAAACTATAGTTCTATGTACGCTACCAAATCGGCATCCAGGATATTTTTGTAGTCTATATTTAAACCACTCATTTGTTGTACAGTCAAAGCATACACGTTTTTGTGTGTTATTTTTTGTACTTATTATTTACGTTTTGTAGCAATGACGTCATCACTTTTTATATTTATTTATTTAATATTTTCACGCGTGTGTATTTATTTATTTATTTATTCCAGCATGATTACACTGTTAGCTGTTTTTAGTTAATATATTTATTTATCAAAAGATATGTCTCGAAATTATTTAGTTCTGGTACGCTTACTGACATCCTCCTCATAATACAGGCGAACTTTTTTCTTTCTAATTTATTCAGTCTATGCGAGTCACAGAGCTAACGATGAGCTAACCATAGTGCGCATAATGTGTTAGCCGATTTCAACTTTTGAGCTACGGGTACCTGATGTATTCGTTTCACGTTCATACTACGGTGCATCGTTAGCTCTTTTTTAGCCGAATCTAATGCGAGAAAGAATGAAAAAGAAAGATAGAAAGAAAGTTTTGTTATTTTTCGAAGAAGACGACGTAGCCTGGAAAGAAAGGAATTAACAAAATTACGAAAAAGGAAACGACTTTTGGTCAGAAAGGCAGTGAAAATCTTTCACCCTGAACGCGAACTCTTCTTCATCTTCTTCAAACGTCATTTTTTTAATTTTATCAGCCATTTTAGTTTTAAAATGACCTTTCACAACGAAACATACTACTATTTTTAAAAAAATAAATCGCTTTGAGTACGATTTATGTCGGCTTCCTTTGAAGATTGCTGAAAGTGAGCTTATCTCGCTGTTAGTCGAAAAAAAATATCAAAAAATTTTGATTTAAAAAAATCGGCTAACGATGAGCTAACGATGAGTTCAGCTGTGAGCTAAGCAGGTACTTTTAAATTCACACTATGGGCTAAGGTCTTAGCGCGTCATGCGCACTATGGTTAGCTCATCGTTAGCCAATAGTGAGAACCAAGCTTTAATGGGTTTGTTTTTTCACAAGAATATGCACTATAAGAATATTAGACTGGGATTTTATGTTAAAACAATAGATCTATTGTTTGGAAAAATAGAGAAATAAGAATATTGACCAGCCTTGTTAGAATTTTGTTTTGATAATAAAAAAGTGTATTTTTATACCAGTTATACGGTAACCCGTGGAAAAATCACAAGGTCGCTGGTCCTCAGATTTTTGTCCGTCGTGTATATTTCCGCATCGCTTTTTCTTGCGTTTTTTTAGCATGATATCCGTCGGTGCTACTGGCAGAATACGGCTGTTATTATAAAGAATCTTTAAAACAGTTTTTCGACAATTCAATTCGTGCTGCTTAGATCCCTTTGAAAACATTTAATTCATTCACAATAAAATTTTTTTGGTCATTTTTGCGAAAGTTTAGACCTTATAAATCAGCATAACGCGAAAGTTTTTTCATCCGAAGTCATGAATGGATATTTTTCACGACAATAAAGTTTTTTTACCACAGAAAAAAATCAAAAAAACGGGGGAATCTTAAAGTTAGTGATTTATTTCTTCTTTAATCATCAACTACGATATACATCGGCACATTTCCAGTAATATCGGATCCGCAAAAATTTGCAGAGCAACGGGGGAAATGGTTAATGTGGGGGTTTTTTAAGCCGCCGTTTTCAAGCGACATTTAACCGTTTAAGTACAGGTCTCGAAAATAGCTTGCAGAAATCGGGCAAAAAACAGTACCGTTGGACCGCTATATCTCCTGAGGACTAGGTTGCTGTGAAAAGTTCTCCACGTGTTTTAGAAATAGGAAGAATTGGACTACCCAACGGTAGCAAACATGAACCGTTAAGGTCTTGTCCTTAGCCACAACCGCGGCTTGGATTTTGGAAAGCTGTTTTTTTTGTTGACTGAAAAAAGAAGGGTCTTTGTCAAATACGCGCCGCTGTCCAATTTATCCACGACACTTTCGTGTACTTTTAACAACGAAGCGCCAAGTAGGTACAAAGCAGACTACAAAAACGCCATACCCGGTGAAATTCCGTTATAAGGAGGAGGGATGCCATGCCAACTTTCGAAGTGTTTGAAGTAAAACAATCGTATTTATCTCCTTTTTGCTAATTAGAAGAATTTCTGATAGAAAAGTTTTTTTTATAGAATAAAAGAACTGTGTTTTTCTCTGTGCAATCACTTTTTCCGTTAATTAGACGTACGCCCAATTCTTGCAGGGTCAACATCGTCAACAAGCAACAAGTATGAAACATTGGGGGATATTTATGCAATGGGATCAGTTTGGTTTTGTGTGAGCAGCAAATCTGCCTGGTACAACAAAGTCTGTTTCAGAACGAAGTCTATCTTAACACGAAAATATGGTACTGCTCACAATAATAGGGGAGTAATCAAACGATAACGTACATACATCAATCCGTGCAGAAACTGGAGAGTGCAACGGAGACTGACATATATTTTTTCCGGTAAGATTTCACGGGGACCAAGTCCCGTGATGTTCGTTCCTGGGGGGCTTTTAATGCAGCATCAGCATATTTTCAAGAGGTAACAAAGTTCAATAATTTTCTTGCTTCCCATTTGCGCTGTCTTTTTTCTTCTTAAAACTCTTTTTATCCTTTTATTTTTTGTTGTTTAAATATTGTTAAATAGGTATCAAACCATTTGCGTGAACTATAGGTAATATTATCTAGCAAACAGTTTCACTAAATAGCTGGCCGTATACACTATTCACTACTAGCGTACAATTTTGCTGGCTAGCTATTATGTTGACTTATGTTGAAACGATTTCTACTACGTTCTATGATGCAAGAATTGCTACGTTGTCTTTCTACATTATTAATAATCGCTACAGTGCTACAATATCATTATTGCAAATGGTACAAATAATGGTATAATGCTAGCTAGCTATATTTGCTATGGCGGGACGTCTTCAAATATTTGGTGTTAGAACGACCCTTTAGATGAATTCCAGCGTGACACGTTATTTGTTTATTTTTTAGTAGTAAGCCCTTTGGCTCTGGCATTTACGTGGCAGGATAATCTATACATCATAGCAATTGTAGGATAGGCAATGTTAAATAAGATTTGTAGAATTGTAAGTTGTAGCTAGCCTATGCTATATCAAGGTATATAATTTCTCAGCATATTTTAAAAACTGGCATCCAGGACCTCAATACTTTTTGATGACAACAACTTGTTCAGTCCTGGAAGCAAATTTATTTCTGTCATTTAGAGAAAGCATTGTGCAAAGTCTTCAGAATGTGAACTTAGTGGTGGCCTTTGGTGTTTTTATATTTATGCGTATGTCCCTTGTGACTTTTGTATATTGAAGTATATAGATTCAGGAAAACAATATGTTTCTGTGGGAGTTTTATATAAAGTATATATGTATGAGCAAACTTAGAATTTATTTTATTTTTTAATAGAATTAAAATTGTTGTGTAAGTAATTCACGAAGGCCTGAAATTTGTATATTTACAAAATTCCTGACTTTCCATCTGTGAGCAAAGATGATAGCTATAAGCAGCGCTGCAGGAATTCCTGTGGGTTTTTCTGATATATAGGTGAATTTCTGTGGATTTTTTAACTAGTATTTTATATTTAGTTTACTTAAAAAAATGATCATACTTGGTGTATGTCTTGGAGTCCTTGGTGCTTACATTGGAACATCAATTTTACTTACAAGATTCCCATTGCTTCTTCACAAAAAGAAGAAACAAGCATTCGTTTGCAAACACATCAGTCACAGAGGAGGTACAATACAGTGTAATATAATAAAATATATGGCATATGTGAAACTTGCATAAATTGTTACAGTATATAAGTACATTTATGCAAAAAAACGGCATTTCGAGCCCTCATTTTTGTGTGGTAATGATTGACTCAAATACAATGCCTCTACACTTTTGAAACAATAAGTTGTGGCATCCGTTTAGTTATTTTTATTTGAAATTATTAATTGCAGTAATAAGTTATTGTTGTTAGAGAAATAAGTTATGGAGAAGTTTTTTTTTAATAAAGAAAAAGCTAAATGTTGCTGTATTTTGCATGAAATGAATAATAAATTTAAGGAAATGACCAAGATTTTTTTGGCTAAAATTAGCAAAATTTATGTCTTTTATAATTTTAAACTTTGCAAACTGAGAAATAGAATTGGCATCCATTTTAATGAAATTGTCCATCTGCACCAATTTTAAGATTTTTTTATATTTATATAAATGCAAAATATAGATCTTCTTTTCAGGTGCTGGAGAAAACTTGGAGAACACAATGACTGCTTTTAAACAGTAAGAATTTTTAAATTTCAATTTTGTTATAATTCTTGCACTTAACAAGTCGCACACGCAACTTGTAAAGTGCAAGAATTATAACAAAATTGGAATATATTTATAATTAACACATTGTTCAAAACCATATACTTAAATGGTATGTCGTTCTTTCACTGCATGATACCCTCAATTGGTAACTTTTTAATTATTATCACAAAATCACTTGTTTAACTGATTTTTACTATTACGGTCCCTGTAGTGTAAACGAGGATAAGAAAGAGATAGCATCAATATGCATAATGAATGATAACTTTTAACGTCCCTTGAAGCTAATAACTGAAAAATCTTTGGTTTGTGTTCAGTATGATTTATCTTCAGAAACAATTACATATACAGAATCATTCAGCCTCAGTTTGGTAATGCATTACTTTAGGTGTGTATAGGTACTAAGACATTGAATGATTGTTAAGCTTGTGTCTGAAAGTACACCCAATAAATATGCATTTCACTACATTGTTATCTTGTGTTTTAGTGCTATTGAACATGGTACGGAAATGTTGGAAATTGATGTTAACTTAACTGCTGATGGCCAGGTTGTTGTGTCCCATGACAATGAATTGGTGCGAACAACTGGTCATGGCGGTATGATATCTGATTTTGCTTATGAGGTGAATACACAAAACTTTATGTCAAACATGCCAAAGTTAATTTTGCGTAAAATAGATCATTTAAGACTTATCTTTTGTATCTCCACTGTGTAAAGAAGAAATAATTGAATCGATTTTTTTTATTTAAAGACAAGCAGAAACATTAATACAGTTCCCTGTAGTTTTTTACCAAGTGTGCATAGGTGATTTTTTTATACAAAAGTTCGACAAGACCAGACACGTTGGATTTTCTCAAAATTTTAGTAGTAAAAAAGTTATGAATTATATATGTTTATATCTCAGGAATTACCTTGTTTAATGGAGACTCTAGATGTTACATTTGATTATGGTAAGTGATTGAGTAAATTCTTGTATCGTAAAAGTCTGTCTCTTCTTCCAAGGTCTCATTTTTTATGTATAAGAAATGGGAGAGATATGTATATCATTTAGCTTGGCAAAAAATCATAGAAATTGCACTTAATTTATGCCAACTCCTACAGTGTTTTGGATTTGTACATTTTAATCCTACGAAAATGTTTTAAGATTTTAGCATCAATTTACTGGACCTTACTTCAACGTTTTTAAAGGTGTGGTGTGAAATCGAACAATTTATATATACATCCTTTAAATTTACCACAGGAATTTTTTGTTTTGTATATTTTGGGTGTCACTAGTCTGTGCATCTCCCTTGGCTTTACACACACTCATGCAAAATACAGCTACTATTATTGGAGACATTTTTAGTGGCAACTTTGAAGGATTATAGTTATCCAGAAATAGAATGCATTCAATGTTATTATGTTACGGGCTAGTCGTGTATTTTTTTAGGTGAAACTGTGACATGTTGTAACGAAGACAGAAAGATTCCACTCTTGAGAACTCTCTTTGAACAATTCCCAACCATCCCTATGAACATTGATCTTAAAGTGTACAATGAAGAACTTATTGATAAGGTTGATTTTTTTGGCTTTTATTGATCCGATTTTTCTCTTCAGGGTGAAACCTTATTATCAATCAGTGTCTTCTGTTGTGCTTTTAGACTATTGATTTGATCAAAGAATTTAAACGCGAAGATATGGTTGTACTTGGTAATTTTAGTTCAAAGACAGTTAACTATGTGCATAAAAAGGTAGACCATACGTTACATAGATCTAATGACAGCTCTTGACCAGGTTATTCTAGGTTGTAGGGTACAGAGGGCCTGAATCAGTGGGCGTCCTAAGTATAAGAATTTGGCTGCACACACTTGTAAACAATTAGGCTGAAATAAAAGCTTGCGCTAGGTCACTTCTGAAATATTCGGACGTTGTGTATTGGAATGCTTATTTATACATCATCCATAGTTGGCAGAGGGGTCAGAACCCCTCAATTTTAAAACAATCCCCTGTTATAAGAAACCTCACCCTTCTTATTTTGAGAGTACCCCCCCCTATTATTTTGAGGTCAAGCTGTTAACTTCATCCTGTAACAGATATAGACATCAGAAAGCATTTGTTGTTGTTGTTGTTAAAAAAATATATGTAACATACCAAAAAGCGATCTTAAATAGTACTAACAAATTGATAATGAGAAAATTTTCTAGCAAATTTAATTGTGCTCTTGCTAATTCTATTTGTCTAATTTGTCTGCCTTTCATAGTCACCAAATTTGACTAAAAATACCAGGTATTATACTCCGTTCTAGTAAGAACAAACAAATTTTCAACAAAATTCAATTCAAATGCACGTCATTCAGATGCTTTATAATGTCGATGTTACCAGGTCTATTTCTGATCTAGTACCTTCTTCAAATTTAGTTTTAAAAAATGAACAATTGCTGTTTTAAGGCTAAATTAAATTATCTGTCTTAATTGAAGCAGGTAATTATAAGAAGCAATAATTTACTCTGGAATATAGAGCAACCCCAACCTTTTTACAACAACCCCCTAACATCTACATGAAGTTTTGATTATGATCACCATTACAACGTGTGACATGAAGTTTTGATTATGATCACCATTACAAGTAATAATTTATTGTATACTCTTCCTCTAATTTACTAGGCTCCAGAAATCCCCATTTTATTCTCAATCCAGAGAACGATATCACTGGTAGTGATGTTTTATCTTGGTATTTTGCCCTTCGTTCCGTTGAAAGAAGAGTTTCTGGAGATACCATACCCAAGGCTAATTCTAAGGTGAGTGCATTACTTAGGTGATGGTGTTGTTGAGGTTTACGAAATCAGCTTGTAATCTACAGATTTTTTACTTTAACCTCAATCTGATGCACAGGATGGATGAAATGAAGGAGGTTTTTATTTGAGGCAAGCTGACCTGGTTGGTCGGGCTGGCTCAGGCCATGATCTTAGTTGCATTTTTTTTTCCATGTAAACACATACTGAGCAGGTCCGCCTGGGCGAGATGGTTTTTTATGGTCGCGTATTTAATTTCTTTTGAAACTTTCGCGGGCAGAAACTTTCGCGTATCAAAAAAAAGCACGAAATTTATGAAATAAACTTTCGCGTTTTGCGGTTTTTGGAATAAATTTTGCGGAAAAAACTTTCGCGAATCAATAAAAAAGGTTATTTTCGCGTGAAAAAACTTTTGCGAATGCGCAAAAAATAAATATAATATCCATCCATGTGTCATTGATTTTTTTGATAACAACGAATTTCAGGAAGGGGCCTTAAATTTAATTGCAAAAAAAATTTTTTTTGCGGTTTTCAAATTGGCTATGAATTCGCGTAGAAAAACCTTTGTGTTTTGCGGTTTGAAATTTCCAAAGGCAAAAACTTTCACGGAAAAGGGTCAAAAAAGTTTCCGTTTATTACCACAATGTATAAGCACTCACACTTATAAGCACAAGCTAAAAGCCATCCTGGGGGTGAGTCAGCGGGTAAGCAACAGATAGACCTAACCCATAAATGCCAAAAGCTGCTCCTATTTAGAAATGCTGAATCAATATTAGCATAATTGTTACTTCATGTAAGAGGAAAAAGCATTTTTTTTAAATTATAATTTCTACTGTTTCTGCTTTATTGTTTCGTTAGACACCCAACAGCGTTTCAAAGTTATCGAACCATAATAAAAATTGCAGATTGGTGAGTCATTATCAATATACATTCTAGAATGTGAGCATTCAAGAAGTACGTTAGCTTAGTGGGAGGGTAGGGTGGAGAGAGCGTATATATTTTCTTTTGCTTTTTAATAAGAGCATACTCTTTAACACGGATTCGTTGCATCGATTTTATTAAATTTTAATTTGTTTACCATCTAGACGTGCTAAGTTTAAAAATCATTTAAATTTAGGCCACCTTCCACTAAATTTTTTTTCTGTTATTATGTAGGCTGTTAATGAGTCCTGTCCTGTTTCGTCACTTACAAAGACGTGGCTTACAGGTATGTGTGGATCTGCAGGCCTTGCCATGAGTCGCGAGCAATTGCTCGCGCCCGCGTAGTGCTCGCGTAAATGCTCGTTACCCGAGCATTCTATTGCTCGCGTAAATATTAACATTTTGAGATAAGTGTAAACGTTTTTCTCAAGAATTGATTGGTCTTTTAAGTGAAACTGAAAAGATATTTGGTGTGATTATTTTCCACCCATCAGGCAACAGTTCATTCGCCATTTTATAAAACGCGTGCGATACGGGCATTAAGGTTAATCTTTGTTGCGCATTAATTTTGCAGTAGAAAAGTGGGGGACGTTTTTAATCGTGAACCCCAAACACGATGATCGAGCGTCTACTGGTATAGCGACTCTCTCAATCTTAACTTCCTTTTCTACATGTCCGAAATAGTATGCATGACTAATACTGTCGTTTTCATAAATTTATTTCCAGGTCATCACAAGCAAATAGGAAAAAATATGCTTCGTTTTCAAATTGAAAAAAATCTTTATCCGCGTGGTATAAATAAAACTAATAAATAAAATCTCTTTTTAAAAGGTACACGTCAGGTACATAAAATTTATACAGAAAAAAAATTATACCGCACGTGGGTTTCGTTTTTAAAATTGTTTGAATAACAGTTGCGGCATAAAGAAAATAATCCATTAAATTTGGACCTGCTATGGTTTCCAATTGTTTCGTCAAATGAAGAAATTATCTACAATTAAATCCATGATAAATTGTCTGTTCCGCCTGTAAGTGCAGTTTTGCAGACTTGCTTCATCCGTGCTCCGTCGGCGTTCACCTCCGCATTAGTTAAGAACCGCATGGCTTGATTTCTTGTGTAAGACCTGGTTACCAACAACGAAGGGGCCAGGCAAAAGAGATTTATGTCTACGTAGTTCTTTTAACTAAGTCAGGAGTCGGTGAATTAGCTAGGATGGTCAGGTTGGCTATGAATAGGCTTGCTCGTGGATTTAAAGGGCCAGGACTATTCAATAATTCTGAGATCTAAAAGTGTCCGACCAAGACGGAAATCTATCGTACGTTTTAACCGACGAAAGTTCGAAACGAGCTACGGACATGTCCGACCAAACTGGAAACGTGGCGTACGTTTTAATCACACGCCTGAAACGATTTAGGTGTGTGCCAAGGCGCACGCCTCTCCTGAAAAAGATGCCCTGAGAGACTAAATGTAAAGTTTTTTTAGCGAAAAATATGGCGAGCAGAATTGCTCGCGTGGACACTCTGACGCGAGCAATTAATTGCTCGGGAGGTTATTTGCTCATGGCAAGGCCTGATCTGTAATTCCAGCATTCAACTGTAGTTCACTAAGCAAATGTCTAAATATCTGGCTAAACTTTCCACCGTGCTGTGTCATACATTTCACACAACAAGTCGGTTTTCTGTTTCGAAAGTATCCCAAAAATTATCTTTGAAACATCTTTAACTGAAGGGAATTTTTTGGGTTAATTTTCGAGCAAGTGAATTGTATTACAAGCTTAGCTAATTAACATATTTCAAGAAAAATGGAGAATTTTTTTTTCACCATAAATTATTATTTTCTTTTTCTTTTCTCAGGTGTACATATTTGTACTTAACACAGACGACGATTTTGAATACTGTTTAAACAAACTTGGAGCAACCGGCGTTATGACGGACTATCCGACGAAATTGTCGGCGTTTTTAAAACGGCAAGATGATGAAACGGAACCGATTTTACCTTCAGAAGCCAGCAACTAAATATGTAAAAAAAACTTTTAAATTTTATAGAATTTTTTAAA
Organism: Hydractinia echinata; assembly: GCA_030067915.1. Taxonomy (NCBI): domain Eukaryota; kingdom Metazoa; phylum Cnidaria; class Hydrozoa; order Anthoathecata; family Hydractiniidae; genus Hydractinia; species Hydractinia echinata. Next base: position 1,589,217 of record JASGCC010000050.1, on the reverse strand, counting down.
TTTTAAATTTAGCACAACGCTACTTGGATGTAAATTTGTATCACTGTTTTTAATTTATTCATTTTTTCTTCTTTTTTAAATAATTTTAGAAATTTTTCAAATTTTAAATTTAGCACAACAGTACTTGGGTGTAAATTTGTATTACTGTTTTTAATTTATTAAATTTTTCTTTATTTCTAAATAATTTCTCCTTTTAGCTATATTTTGTTTTTGTCACATAACCTTGCTAATATTTTGCAAATCTATTCTGCGAATTGAAATATTCTTTATAACTATTTTTGCAGATTATTTTTTGGAGGTGTTGTAAGCCTTTAAATTAAGGGCAGAAATTGTTGCAATGTGACGCTGAATCGCGAAATTAAAAACCTCTTTTACACCTAAAGTTTTTTTTACTTTAGGTGTAAAAGAGCAATTTTATTTGTGTTTTATGTTTCATAAAACTATAACATAAAACCTCTCAACTGCGTTAATTTCTGACGCAAATTTCATATACGCTAATTAAGTGTTACATTTCAACGATTCAACTGTTATAATCTCCAACGTCGTCGATGTCGTATCCAGCAAAAGGTTTCTGGGCAAAGATGCGTTTTGTGATATAAGGGTTTTCAACCCCTTAGCCAAAAAGAACAAGAATGAGAAAAAAGATACTACAATAAGAAAGTAAACCAAGTCCACCATGGTACGTTTGCGCCTCTCGTTTTTTCATGCTTTGAAGGTATGAGTCGTGAAGATTAGAAAGCAAGGAGCATTATTATGCGCTGGATGAGGACGCGACGTAACTTTATTTCGCATATACGGAACTTTGTAAACATTCGCAACTCATCTATAGTTTTCACACTATCGCCTAACAACATTTTTTTGAAACAAATCATGCTCACTGTACGACACATAACAACTATGCAAGATTAATGAGGCGTTACGAATGCTGAGTGTATTTATCAAATATTTACTGAATAATTGTGTTTATTATTTTAACAACCTTAAAGTACTGGGAACAAGTTTAACACTTAAATATAAAGAAAAAACAACGACAACCTACTCTAAACGTGCCAGTACAGCCGTTCCCAAAAACATGTAAAGCGAAGACAGAGTTTTCTAAACAATCTCATCCATGTTATCGTTGTTATTGGACGCACCTTATTGGCTTATTTTTTTAATATAGCTTAACCCTTAGTCAAGACCATGTAACCTTTTCCCCCGACTTATTGACAGGCCTGAAGGTCTAGGATTAAATTTGCGAAACTTAGCACTTCGTTCTCATTTTCAATTTATTGTGAAAACACCTCATATTAAAGTATGGATGCAGTCATTATGAGAGAAGCTCTATTATTAGAAAGCTTTGAAAATCTCTTTGTCCAATCTGAGACATTTGCAAGCTACAGCGATGTCACACACGAAATTAAAATTACACACGTGGGAAAGGCTTTAGAAGATCCGGATATCAATAACAATGCATTTTATTGGGCCTAAAGAGGTTATTATGCAAGCAATAAACAATGTGAACAACCAACGTCAACTGAAAATTTAACAGGGTCTGAAAAACCTGATGTGGTTGAAATTTCGGCGGAACGGATTGTCGAGTGCTTGGCTGATCTTAAATGTCAACTTAAACTTCCAAGCGTGCACATATTTGAAGGAGAAATGCCACCCGAATATGAAAAAAACCAAGATCACTCTCTCCGTAACGTACAAGGAGCGTGATTAACTCGACAATTTTGTTGATAGTGTGTTTATTGGGTTGTTGTCGAACAAATGAGGTAGAAAATAGATCTTTTTGAAGATGCTCTCTTTCTTTATTAGTTCTCTTCACAATATCTTTTATAAACAAACAAACAATTTCCCCACACACTGTAGAGAGAGGATCTTGTAAGATTTTGCATGGAAAATAAATGACACACTTCCGGCGATTAGCTATGTTTAGCTAAAGCGTCAAAAAGCATTGTAAACCTTTCATCTTCCTTTTTCGAAGTTATTTATCTGAAATTGTGATCTTTCACAAAAATCGAATGCCTGGTATATCCACAAATCTGTTAATCCCTCAAAGGGATTTTCTCCATTTGCTTTCCTTGGTGTTTGATTGAAAAAGTGTTTTTAAACATATAGTCGACGATATGTTCTTTAATATTAATTGGAAATCCTAACGCACCAAATGGATCGGAATTAATTAATGTTAATGTCTCCTTGTGTCATGAATGTTGACAGAAAACACCAAGTGCTATCCAGTGAACTCCTCCCATATTTGAAGGGTCTAAGTTTAAGACAGCCATTGCTAAATCACCTTCACACAATGCTTTCCCCTTTTGGCATATAAGTTGTAAGGTCTCCAAGCCATCCCAAGGATAACATCCGAGAAAATAGGGTGCAATTTCTTTATCACCGTAAAGTAAATTATTGATTTCGGTTGTGGTCATCATCTTATTAGAAATCTTGGTTGGTGTGCTACTGAATTTGTTATACTATGCGATGCGGACTTTAGGTTTGTTACTTAATACTGATTCCTAACATACTAAAATACTTGTTTCGTACACCCTAGTTGTTTGAGCGTACCGAATGTGATTGTATCTCCCAATAACCTTTTACTCGTTTAAATGTCTATTACGATCACGTTCTTCACCAGTTATAACATTTCTACTGATACCCATACTGACAGAATACGAATTACAAAGTGATAAGTTTGATATTTCGTAAAAATAAATGATCAAAAAAATCAATTTTTGTTTATCAGTTGACTGAGTAACGACATAGCCATTTGTCCACCAAGAATTAACGGGAGAATTCTACCTTTTTGTGATCTAACTTTTGCTGCTCTGCTCTGTTGTGCGTTAATCAATTTATCGATCAATCCTGGTGCATGACTTTTCAATAGTCCTAAAGCGAGTGGAGTTAAAGCATTTGTAGAGATCGTATCTAAAATGTTTCCTCCATACTGCTTTCGACGGTAAGTTCTTCGTCGTCTACCTCCCCACTGTTTCTTGTAAGGCGGTGGAAGACGTATTTTTGTGATTACATATACACTTATTCAACCAATCTATATGAACAAATGAGTGTTTTCTATTTTTTTAATATATTTATAGTTTTTTTTATACATCTGCTGGTAAACTTCCGCTGTTTCGCAAGTCTTCTATTTCTTCTTCCAACAGTTGACTAGCCGGAGCCCTCATTTGCCTCTAGCTAGGCTCCTTCGTCTTCTTTCGCAAATGATCCATTTGTTGGAAATGCGAAGTATCCTTTTATCATTGTTGTTGTATTGCGCTGCTGAAAATGTTACTACTTCACCGTTGCGTTTCCAAATCTTACTATTCTTCTCGAACGAGGCATCGTTATACAATGTGTGTTAAACCGAGTGCTATATGCAACTGATAGAAGAAAGTCTTACATCACTGTTTTAGCTTCGTCGGGCGCTAGCTGAAATATCAAGTTGTTTACGTCACAAATCATACGATTAAACAGGGTGTACCGTACAACCAGTGTGTGAGTAGATCCCAATGCATTTCGCAGTGTCGTAAAAAGACGAAGGTGATTATTGTTTATCGGCAGTGGTTCGCTTGTGATGCGTTTGTCAACTGAAAGGTCAACAGCAAATAGTCCATTGCCATTGTTGTCTCCGTAATACTCAGCAAATATTTGACTTTCATAGCAGGTTAAGTCTATATTACTATGCACACCCAAATTGCTTCGGACAGCTGTTTTAGTTGGTAATCCCATAGCAAAATTACGAGCGGTTAGGTATTGGCTTCTTTTATTTGACTGGTAAAAACTCATTAACAATTGTAGTTCGTAAAAAAGAACTTTTTCCAGAACGCAGTTGGCCGACTAGACAAATATTGTCACCTAAACGGACAGAATACTCTCTCCTTTCTTCCTTAGCTATAGTTGAATAGACAAACTTATTATCATCGCATTTTAGAACAGTAGCTAACTTGGCATTCCATGCTGCAGATGTAGCGGTATCGTAAGCCACAAAGTCGTCCATTCATTTATTTCGATAAACTGTGATCATATCAAAAGAGAAATTTAATAGTAAATGATTTTTTTTTCCGTGAACATATAGTAATAAATACACTCCTAATCTTTTCCCTATTTTTTTTTTAAAAGCCGTGATAAAAATAAATAAATAAATTCAAATATAAATAGCTAAAAAAAAGAATAAATGTTTTATTTTTAAGCGTTCATTTCAGCAGCCGTTTCTTCACTATTTTCATCACAAACAAATCAACACGACACAAGATTCAATCACGTTGTAGTTGAGGTAGAGGTCCACCTTACTTGTCGTTTTACTTGTCAGGACATAGTAAATTATTATATAACTGTCTCCCAGCTTACTTGTCGCTTTTACTTGTCAGGACAAAGCAAATTATTATATAACTGTTTCATATTGTTTACAATCGAATTTTGTTTGACGCGTCCTTTTAAATCTGGATGCTTATTGATAATTCTGTTTTCAATTTGAATAAGTTCATCTAAATGTTTGTTTGAATATAAACCGTCTCCAAATTGCGTTTTATTTGATTCATATATTGGGCGCAAATATTTATGTCCATGAGGTAGGGACGTTACGCCATCTTGAAATAAATATGATTTTGTTCTAAGCTGTGTCAATACTTTCTTATAGGAGGTTGCGGGTTGTTTTTCACCTAAGAGTATAAATAAAACATTTAGACATAATTAATCAGGAAATGCAGATTGACGTTACTGCTTACCGTTAAGACTTGAGGTATAATATTATACTTATACCTCAAGTCTTTGCAGTAACGTTCATCTAATGGACACCTTATATATTCATTAAGGATAACACATTATATAGTGTTCGACAAAATTAAACGTTTTCAAAGTGAAAAAATGAGAATAAGTCAAATTTTGTAATATAAAAATGAAAATTTAAATCGATAAAATCGGTAATGTCCGTCCGACACCATGAAAATAGAATTTTTTTTCGGAATTTTAGGCAATACCAATTAAAGAGATATTAAAAAAACAATTTGGATATCTTCAGTACGTGCAAATTAATACTAAACTAAAAAATAATTTCGAAATCTTCAGTCGTTTTGATAGAATATATGTTTTAAATAAGTCTTGATAATTGCGCTTTTCTATCGCGTCCATCCGACACCAAGAATGAAATGTCAATAAAATTAACAAAAACCATTAAAATTCAGGAAACAAACAGTCCTCCATAAGGTCTTTTTCATATGAAAAAACAGGATTGCTACTGTAAATTAATTTTGATGTATCTAGCAAAAACCTATCAATGTCCATCCGACACCAATTTTTGAAATTCGTAATAGCCTCAAGTTAAAAATATGTACCTTCTTTCGTTTCGATTCTTGTCACCTCTACTTTGTCATATTCATTTTCTTCACCATATTCGTATATTCTATCTATCTGTTTTCTTGTGATAGTTTGGTTATGTGATATCCCCTTATGTCGACGTGATGACTTGATTTGATCTTGAACATAGGCTTTATCGTTCTTGATGCATGCTTCGGACTTCGTCAGCGTGAGATAGTATTGTTTGACATTTGAAGCGAATATTTCTGCTATATGGTTTTCAGCATACTCTTGTGAAAATTAAAAAAATCTTTTATGATTATCCATCGTGTAATATTTACATAGGTTTTCACATTTTTCACATTTGCATAATCTATATTTTTAATGTGGGCGTATAAACTGGCATGAACATCCTCATCAACTTTTTTCCTCTCCTCAGGATTTTTTATTTTCGCATCAATTAACAGATACACCGATTCTGTATCTGTTAATTGCAAGTATACTTTAGGCTCGCGGTACTGCAGCGGTAAGTGTTCGCGCAACACACGGGTTACCTCATAAGCAAACTTCGCAATCACAATTCTTGAGTTATCTAATACAATTGACGAGTTCTGGCGCAATGCTTTAAAGGTTTTTGTACCCGTGGTTTTTTGTTTAATACCTACCATACCACCAGCACCATCACTCCTCTTGATCATTGCCACTTTATCACCATTCTCTTTGTATTTGAGTAACTGCTGTTCAAGATCAGGCACATCCTCTCTTTTTTTAACGTTACCAGCCGATTTATTAGTCATTACGGCACAATTCTGCAGTATAACTTCCGCACCATCTTTCGTGTAGTCATGGAGGTTTTGGAAGCCATGTTCGGTGCATAATTTGTCTGTTACTTCTAAAGAAACCTGGTAATCATAAATTATACCTTTTTCCTTATGAATTTCAACTTTTATTCCAAACTGCCCGTACACAGTATTGTTTTGGTATTTTGGCATCTGTTGCTCAACAGGACACGTTGAAGTCATCCTGACGTCTTGATTTTTTGTAACATGAAGTTTCAAATAATTAGACACAGAATACTCAAGAACTTCATATACACGTTTTAACTCATAACCACAAGTAATCAAATACTTACACAAGTTGTTCGTACATACGTACCCATACAATGGAAAAAGTGTGGGAAAAAGCTTGGATTCAAGTTTTAAAGGGAGATAATGTTCACCTTTTCTTCCACTTTTGCGTCGCAATGCTTTCAACTGTAATGGACTTAACGGTGATGGAGCTATTTTTACAAGATCTGGTTGGTATGTGTTGTACGTATTGTGTAAACTATCCGGTAATTCTAAATCGCATTTAATGATAAAACCAGCTAAGCCATCGTCAATTTTGCTTAAAATTTCCTTGACTTATTCACAAGAAAAGAACCGTTTACGATAACTAAGCCGTCCTTACTCATTGAAAATACCTGTATTGAGCCATACAAATTGTTGGCATCCCAAGCTTTCACAACGGATACCAAATACTCACCCTCCGCAACCTTTGCATTTTTTTCAAACAATTCGTCATCTAAAATTGCGGTGTTGGGCCCGTATCTGTTATCTACGTATAATAAAGCGGCTCTAACAACACTGACTAAGTTGAATTGTTGTTGATTAGAAATTACTTTTCTAAATATTTTTTGCTTCTTTTCAAACAAGTTAAATATGAAAATTGGGACATGGTCCTAATGTCAATGTGCTCCTGCTCATAAAACCTTTTGCTTCTGAGTCCTACAGTTACATTTACATTGAGAGTGTCCTGAGCACAATATCTACGATAATAAGCATTAATATTTTCATCTTTAAAAGCAAAATATTGTTGTTTACCCTCTTCATGCTGCTTATCGCTTAAGCCACAATTTTTCAGTTCAGAAAAGAAATGCTTCTTTGGCAAAAATGTGGTTTGTAATAAGTATTCTTCTTCAGTCATGGATTCGAAAGGCATAGACGCTTTTTTCAACTTTCCCTTAGCATTTACAATACTGTCACGTACATCAGCTTATGTATTTTTTACTGTTGGCAGAAATTTCGCAACCAGATTCTCTGACAAGAGCCAATTAACGTACTGTACTAAGAAATAGTCCATTTTTTCATCAGTTATTGACTCCATTAGATCATCTACTTTGCTCATGAATAACTGCCAAGAATCCGAGTGCGAAATTCATGCCATAAATTAGGTGATTAATTTCCATGGTTTTATCAATTAGTGAGAATTTCTCGGCATAATCACCGCCTGAATATTGTCCCAGATTCTTTGGTAGCCCAAGAAGAAAGTAATAGTTATCAAAGGCAGAACTGTGATTAAAAATGTTGATCTTAATATCATCTGTTTTTACACGAATTTGGGTGTTACATCCTTGATCAGTATTGTGATCATGATGGATCACAGCATGACTTAATTGGTGAATGTTTACTGCAAATAAAGATTTATGGTTATATTGTAAAGACGCTTTTCATCGTTAGCAAAGAATATTTCACTCATAAGCAAGTTACTAAGTTTTTCTTGTTGAAACTCTACCTTTTGTTTTTTCATTGAGGAATATAAAACATAGAAAATAATTATAAAGCGCTGTCAAGATCTTCTTCCAGATTAGTAATTTCGTTTTTATAATTTGTGTTTAGTAATAATTTAACGTCACCGTTGTGATCACAGAGTAAAAAATCTTCACACATTAATTCGTTTTCGTTAATGTATTGATTGTATATTTTATATCTTTGTAGATGATGTTGTTGATATTTTATTAAAAAATTTCAGAACAAACATGAAAGGCTAGTATTATCTTTCCGTAAAGCTTCATAAGCGCTACAAATTGTATACTGTCATCAAAAATTAAAAGAAGCACCAACGTGATAGTTAATTGTCAACTCATACTCAAGTTCGAGATTAAGATTTTCATCTTCGGTTTTCTTATACTCTTGTATAAAATAATTAAAAAAAGGCTGAAACAGATCTACAAACAAATTGTAGCTGATAACCAAGAAATATCTGCTTAGTCAAAAAACCGCCCCATATGTTCATTGAAAACATTTTCAAACTATTCGTTTATAGATAAATACATTTCCTCTGATTTTTGAAGGTTTTCAAGCACTTTTCTTTTCTCATACCCAGAAAAAGCCTCTTCCATTATCTAGCTAAAATCGCTAATTGATATGCCGCCTTTTTTACCGAATTGCCATTGTCATAACTTTCAAGATGCCTATCACATATGCAACACGCATTTTTTTTATTTGCTACCTCGGAAAATAATTAGCTTATCTGTTTTTGTTTTAAATTGTGGTATTCTTTTTGGTTATCAATTAAATATTCCCTAATTTCATTACTTAAAATAATTAGATCAGACGAAAGAAAATCAGCAAAGTTGTCTCCTTCTATTAGCCTTCTATACATTATGTCTTCCTCAGTAACACACCCGTTCAAACGGGCCGTTCAAACGGGCAGGAATATCCTCTAATTCAAACACCCATATGTTTGGATTTAACAAGTCGCGACTAATTTTGAAAGATTCAAGCTCCGGTATTTCTGAAAATACGTGAATCACATAAGTTGATAAAGGCATTAAATGTTCATCTAATACTTTTTTAATTGCTTTTTATTTTTCAATACTTAAAGTTTTAACATTGAACATAATGTGTAAAGTCGATTTTTAGAGTTCCTAGGTCTCCACGCTTGGTATTAGTTTTGCTTAAATCTAAGTTCTGACGAAAATTGCAAATGTCCTTTGCAGACCGATAACGCCTTTTAAAAATGTTTTTGAAGACAACTCCGCAAATGTCGCAAAAGTTTACTGTGTGAATACCAAGTTTTTTATTTTCACTCTCATGTTCTTTAAAAGTAAAATACAGATTATGTGTCTCAGATAAGCACACTGCATGATAATAGTCAGTTGCAGTAGTGGGCTCAGGAAGCAGGATGTTAATTGTTTTATTTATTATCGAATGCCACGAAAAATCAAACTCAGTTCTAATCTTCTTAGCAAAGGAATAAACATCGTTATAAACTAAAGACATCCGCTTTTTTAGTACATAAAGATTAATGCAAAACGAACCCTCACTCAATAGCTCTATTTGATTGCAAATGTTAACACAGCCTGGTAACCTTACTCCATTTTTATTACTAAAGTTTGAAGCACGCTGAAAACCATTTGAAGAGTACAATCTTTTTTCTATGATCATGTATACCGTCTACTAGTTCCTCTAATTGTAAAGTTCTTAAATAATCGAATTTAAAAAGAACGTATGAGATAAATATATTAGTTATAATACATTGCATATCAATATTTTTGTTAAAAGAACAGCCACACAAAAGAAAGTTAGATGCTTTATTCAAATTCGAAAAATCCACAATTGCATTCTTAACTTTTAACTTTTCCGAAAATGCTGAATACGAAAATAAGGCTTGTTCGCTATTTCGTTTGCGTGAGATAGCTATTGATCCATCAAATAGTTTATTGCATTGCTGAATAACATCACTATCCTCTTCCTCATATTCATCATCATCACAATCAGCTTCACGAAGTATAAAATCAGATTTTGGTTCGATTCAAATTTTCTATTTCGCTGAATTGCTGCATCTGCTACATCATCTAAGCCGACTCTAGCTCCGCCAGATTGACAAAAAGAATTTAGGCAAGAATTAGAAATTAAATGAGCAAAAAACTGCCTTTTAATAGAGAGTCGACAAGTACAAACTTGGTATGAATCTTTGTCAAAGCCATGTTTCACTTCGTCTAACCAAGCCGAAATATAATTTAAATAAAAATGGGGGTTATTCAATACCTCTGGGTGCTCTGTTGTATAATGCTTTTTAACTTTTTTTCAAAACAGTGTCAGAAGAATAAGTTGGCTACGCACAATTTTTAGCCCGCAAATGCATCATTCTCCTAAATAATCCAAAAATATAAAAAAACTCAAATAAATAATCCAAAAATAAATAAGTAACTTGAATAGCTCAAATAATGATAAATAAATAACTTAAATAGCTCAAATAATGATAAATAAATAACTTAAATAGCTCAAATAATGAAAAAGTCAATCTATTGTTCATCACGGCTGTCAATAATAAGCCTCTTTCGTTTTGCTCTTATTTCTTCATCGTTTCCGTTAGCTCTACGAGCCAATTTTGAACGTAATTGTATAGGTAAATATTTTTCCTCAAGGGTTTTAAGAGTCTTTTTACTATCTCGCCTGCGAGGAGTATTCAAATACAGCTGTCCGTCCCAAAATGGAAATTTTTGGCTCTCTGAGCACCGACACGGGAGTAGTCGTGTGTTCGAATCTCATCTTGGTAACTATTTTTACTTTTTTTTTTCTTTTTACTATCTCGCCTGCGAGGATAGATTTCCAACTCGTAACTAACTAAATGTCCCAAATGGTCAATTGCAACGTCACAGATTTAAACTTCGTACCTAAACTCTCTAAGTACTTGGAAGTCATCTAAATGACGTTTCAGGCCAAAATTGGTATTTGTTTTCGACAAAATTTGGCACAGTTAACAAAAAAGGTATGCTGAACATAATAGTGACATCATAATTTTGATTTTTGTCACCTAAATGTCATTTTAGGCCAAAATTGGTCCAAAAATTAAAACTACTTTATTTTAGACAAAATTTGGCAAAGTTAACAAAAAAAGTATGCCGAACATGATGGTGACATTAAAATTTTGATTTTTTGTCACCTAAATGTCATTTTAGGCCAAAATTGGTCCGAAATTAAAACTACTTTATTTTCGACAAAATTTGGCACAGATAACAAAAAAAGTATGCTGAACATGATGGTGACATCAAAATTTTGATTTTTTGTCACCTAAATGCCGTTTAAGACCATAAACGTTTCAATCGCGCGACTTTTAACCAAGGATGATAGGCTGTATTTTTGTTAGCAGAAATTGTAGAATTGGGTCGCATTGTGGATGTTTCATATTTGTGCATTTTTAATAGCGAGATAGTTTATGCAGCGCCTGCATCTTGTTACTTTTGGACTCCAACTCGTCCAACTCTTCCTCCATTTTTCAATCCACATAAGAACGACTGACGTTTCGAGCCCATTCATTACTTCTTGCTTTTATTTCGCTAAATTCCATAGCGTCATAATCCTCGTCAGGACCGATTAGGGAAGCTACATTCTGGTAGCGAAAATCGAGTTAAATTGCACCACTCTTTTTAGACATGACTGTCATCGCACACACTCATTACAATGACTTCTTTTATCTTCATATCCTTATATGAGGATAGAATGTGGTTATCCCTTTGTGGGACAGACATATCGATAACATGACAAGAGTGTCTAACTCATCGTCTACAGGCTTGAAGGTGGCGATAAGCTCCCCTTTGCCAAAGGATGATCCGACAACTTGGATGAGTTGACATGCTATGTATGGAAAAATCGTATGTTTTTTTTCTGGGCTGCATTGGTTTTCTCAAACCTACTGCCAAAAGGTTCACCTTAGGTTTGACAGTGAATTCAGCTTTTTTGAATTGTCCGTTCTGGTCCATTGCAGAAGTGGTCTGATTGTGTTAATTTCATATAAGCTAATTTTCAACCCATTAGATAAATACCACGTAAGTCAGAGTATCTTTAGCAGTGCACAAATAGAGCGAGAATAAGAAAAAATTATACTACAATAAAAGAATAAACCAAGTCGACCTTGGTACGTTTACGCCTCTTGTTTGTTTGTGCTTTGGAGGTATGAGTCGCAAGTGCAGCAGCTTAGGGAGCAACCTAGGAGCATCATCCGCTGGATAAGAACGCCAAAAAATCTGATGCTACGTCGACTCTTGATAGGGACATCGCACTGGCCGTAATCGAAAATCAATTGAAGAGTGATTAGAAACATTGAGACATTCATGGAACTGTTAAATCGATATATTTAGGTTGTTATATCTTTAAAAATCAACAAAAGCATTCAAATTAAGCCTTTGGATTAAAGGGGAAGTTTGGTCAAAAATTATATTTTCATAATCAATAGTCATAAAAGAAAAAAAACGGATACCATAATTCTTTTCAAGTGAAACCCTCTTTTTTCTGAAATAATCTTTGTTAAACACGCGTAAAAACACCTCCGTATATTGACCCCTTTACATTTTTACGAAGGCTGGGTCGAGTTTGAATTATGACGTTTTATAGTTCAAAAAACGAAGTTCTGTGCTGGGGATTAGGTGTAATCACATGAAGAAGTATTTTGTCTATACATTTTTATTATTTTAATATGTCAAACTGTGCTGCCATCGGCTGTACAAATCGAAGTAGCGATAATTAAAAGACAGAAAAAGATAAGGGGAGCGAGAAATATAAGGAGGTAGAGAACGAAAAGCTGACGACAAAAGACGAAGATAACAACGAAGAAAGAAAAAATCGGGTAGTCTCTTATCAGATTTCCAGTGCGAAAAAAATAAAGAGCTCTGAAAAAAATACATAACATAAAAAGAAGTGGTACCTTGCCGAAAGACTCTGGATTTTATATTTGTTCTCGACATTTTGAACCAGAATGCTTTGAAAGTTTTGTTAGCTATGTTTGTTAGCTATGTTTGTTAGTTATGTTTGTTAGCTATGTTTCACCAAACAGCCGAACATTTGTCTTTCTCGTATTTAGAAAATTCCAACACAATTTCATTTATTATAGCCATTTCCAAAACAAAACCATGACAAAAAAATTATTTTATTTCCTTCCCATGTTCGCATTTTCTTTCCCCAGCGCTGAATGTTTTTTTTTTCACATCTAAAATTCTTCAATAACATGTGCTTTCGTAAGACGGGGGTATAAATTTTGGTTTTGTCTTCTACCGAGTGCATTGCATCGCCCCTTAAATTATTGAGGGCAGACAGTGCAGTGGTTAGTACTGGTTTACAAAGAAAAACCATCCCAAAAATTTCGGCTTCGGTTATACATTATTTTTCTAAAAAGAAAAACCTTTAAAATAACCCCCGTCTCAAGTTTTGATTTCTGAGCACACTTTCTAAAGCTGAATAGAATAAAACAACCACCGTTGTGTTTTTTTGTGATGTTGCTTTGGCAGTAGCAAATAATACCGAATAAAATATATGCGAAGGAGAGATGAATGATTTGGAGAGAACTCATGTTAGGCAAAATATTTTGAGAGAAGTTTTGCTTCAGTTGTCGTGCTCGTATGCATATTTTTTTTATCAACGCGAAGACTAATATTTAAAGGGAATATGTAGAGTTTTGTTATGGTTTTAAACACGAAAAAGAAAATTATGCTTGGCTATTTTTTTGTTTATTTTACCTTCGAAATGATTGTCAGGAATTTAATTTGTATCCCTGCAACACAAGCCTTTCACTGTACGACTCCATCGCTCTACAGTGACCACCGCATTGGCACCAGGTATTGTTGCCGATCCTAGAAACTTCTTCTTCTTCCTCATCACTCGCGGAACTACACGTTCGTAATTTATTCAGTTCTTCCAAAGAAAGTTCTGGTTTGAAATTTAAGGGACTAAGAGTAGATAAATCAGGTATGTCATCATTTTAGAGCTTGAATCGCTGCGAATTGAATCGATTGCTTACAAATTGACACTGTATTTTCAAAGAAGTAATTTGTTATAGATTTGAAAAGAAATATAGCTAGAAAAAAGTAGATTCTTTTAGCAAACTGTGTAGCCTGTGTTGTGACTCTTTCACGCGATGCAATGTTTTGAACTATGAAACGTCATACTTGAGTTAGAACCCAGCTTTTTTTTTTCTGACGCGCCTTTTCAAAAACGGAGATTTTTAAGAAGTTTGTGTCAACATTAGAGACATTTCCAAAACTCTGAGTTTAATGAAGTAAAGTTTTTCTGTTTTTATAAGTATAAACACGTGGATTATAAAAAAAAAAAAAAAAATGTTTTTAGACCGAACTTCCCCTTTAAGTGATATATTAATTTTGTGCTTGTATTAATTTCATGAATGTTGAAAAACTGTAAAAGAAGTCAAAAGTGTTTTACCGTGGGACAGGGGGTTTAAGAACTTTTGAACAAAAGGTTTTGTTTTTGTTCACCATGTATTGTATTCATTCATTCTCTCCTTACTTTTGCTGTTTCGATCATTTTCTAGAACGTCCTTTAAGATAATATATTGGGACGGAATGTCAAAAAATTTGGTACACTTAAACCACAAATTATTTTTTTATTACACTCCTGCAAAGCCTCATTAATTTAATACACCCGCAATTTTATTTCTTTTGAAAAATCGCGTTAATTTTATGCTTTTCAAAATGCAAATTTATAACAAACCGCTGTAATACATCATACGTTAATTTGAGTTGTTAATTTCCTGTTATAAGGTATATTTGTGGGGGGAGATCAACCTCGTCCCAAGGGCATCTAGTATCTTTTCTGACATCGAAACGGCGATACAAACATGTTGGTCACGCCGGCGCGATATAAACAAGAGACAATAGGCGCTGGGAACGAGGTTGGGGGAATATATCAAAAGAAACCTAGTAAAAGACATATTAACACACTGGCTATTTTACAGGTACTAGGTGAATTGCCCCCCGGAGAGTTGCCCCCGGTGAATTGCCACCCAGTAAATTGCCCCTTGGAAGATTGCCCCCCGGAGAATTACACCCCGGAGAATTGCCCCCTGGAAGATTGCCCCCCAATAAAATGACTTGTACTTTTTTAAAAGAATCAGGAAAATTATTTTTGTCACGTGTTCAGCCTGGCATTGTTCTTATTTTGTTCTTATATTTTTTAGCCATTCCCAGCCTTTTGCTGCTATAAAAATATTTTAATAAAAAAGAAGTGTACTTTTTTCTAAAAAGATATATATATGTATTTTCTTTTTAAAACACAGTTTTTCACAATGCTACAAATGATAAATCTAAGAAGAATAGGACAATCATTATTCAAACGAAATTTTTTATAGCAATGAAAGAGACAAATTCGCTTAAAAACGATACAAAGTAAATGTGTAACAAACGTATTTAAAAATTAGCATAAATGCTAAACTAAATACAATGTACAAAGTATTATAAAGACAAGTTATGAGCAATACTGCGTAGGTATTCCATGATACGACGATTGGGGTAGTCATCTACGATATGCAAAACACTGGCGTTATTGTCAAGATATCGTCTTCGTCGAGGTGGAGCAGGATGTCTTCCGTTCCAAGATGTTGAGAAGTATCGAAAAACGAACAATAATAGCCTCCTCCTTTTTTAATACACCCAAGAATTTCCAGAAATTCGGGTGACAAGATGTTAAATGTCCCCGGAAGCTTCGGTGCCATGCCTCCAACGCTATTGTTTGCTCTCGGCAATTCTTCTTCAATGTGTGTTGCGCAACCGTTTCTTTCGTTTCAGAAATTGTTGCCTTAAACAGCTGTTAGGGCGTGTACAAAAAATTGAAAAAAAAATTGAAGATCAGATGTCAATTATTTTTTTTTTTGCGGGGGGCAATTATCCGGGGGGTAATTCTCCGGAGGGTAATTCTCCGGAGGGTAATTCTCCGGGGGGGAATCTTCCAGGGGGCAATTTACTGGGGGGGGAGGGGCAATTCACCGGGGAGCAATTCTCCGGGGGGCAATTCTCCGGATACCATTTTACAAGTCGGTGCAATAAAAGTCAGGCTTAGTTTTTAAGATAGTTTCAGATAATAGCACTAATTAATATTTTTCATTATTATTATGTTAGGTCTGGTTCACATTAGCGATTTAATTACAAGCACATGCTGGGTTATAGGCGTCGCGTAAATGTACAATTTAAGAATGTCATAGGATACATTCTTATATTAAAAGGTTTCTCCGATTTGAATTGTATTGCTCCGTGTTCTTTGTGAAACATTCAATATTTCATATTCTGAAGCATGTGTGAACCAGGCAATGCTCTTCATCGCTGATGTTTTTATGAAACTATAACAAACAAAGACGGAGAGTGAGACATTAAATGTCGTGGTTTATTCTTTTAAAAAAAATGTTGTACGCACATCGACAAGTATTATTTCCAGTGTAAATTAAAAGTTAAGTTTCTTATGGAATTACATTTAAGTTTTAAAGTTGACTGGCAAATGATTTGATTTGGTTTTATTTCAGAGATTTTAAAACTATTTAATTTCGTCTTTATTTCTGCAGCTGTGCTAAATGTGATTTTTTATATGGAAGAAAGAAGAAAAAGTCACATTGGACAAAGTTGCGAAAGAAAGAGTCGAATTTTTACAACACCTTTGTATTTTCATTAACGAAAGGAGTCCTTACTTTTTACTGTTTTGATTAGGAAATCAACGTAGCAGGAGAAATTGGGCATTGGGCATTGATCTCTTATTTTCTCTTATGAACTACGTTTGTGTGACTTTTAGCTATATAACGAGTTTTCCAAAATTGATTGAACTAATTGTTGATGTACAAGAACTTAGAATAAAATTGTTCAGCGTGGCTTCGTCACGCAGTATTGTGCTGTCAAACGCTTTTTGTGAAAGAAACATTGTTTTAAAAAGTTTAACTAAGGTCAGGACAAACCACGCTGCTAAGTTTGATTGCTATATGCTACGAGAACGTGGCAATGATTCTCCCAGATCTTAAAAAGTTTTGAATCCTTGTTTTTGTTATGTTAGGCTTTTATTAAGGTGCGACCAAAAACATCAAATAACAGACGTTTATACATGCACAGATGGCAAATTTAAACTTGGCTTAATCGTTAACACCAAAGGTAAGTCGAGTTTATTTGATTATTTGTGTTTGATAAAAAAACGAAGTAAGAAAAGAGTATTCGTTAAAAAATATAAGCCAGGTTACCAAAGTGCTGCAGTAAAAAGACGAACGAGTGAATGAATTAATTAATGAATGAATAAGTGAGTGAATGAATGAATTAATGAATGAATAAGTGAGTGAATGAATGAATTAATGAATGAATAAGTGAGTGAATGAATTAATGAATGAATAAGTGAGTGAATTACTGAATTAATGAATGAATAAGTGAGTGAATCAATGAATCAATGAATGAAAAAGTGATTGAATGAATGAGTGGATGAAGGAAATAATGAATGAATGAATGAATGACGTATCCTTGTTTTAGTTATAACCCATATAAACAATTGATAGGCGAAAAAGAGATAGGGAAATGACGCCACAATTTCCTAAATTATTTTAATATTATTTATTTATCATTATTACTTTCATTATTATTATAATTATTATTAATTCTCCTGTTTTTCTATATTTCAACAACGTTTTAAAATTCTTGTGCACATTGTTTATATTGCTTAACTCCACATTCAAAGATAATCTAAATATGTTTTCTTTTATGCGAATAAACAAATCTGTTAAAAACAACAAGAAGAAGTTTAAAAACATATTGTGCAACTATAAAGATCTATTTGCACTGTGAAAAGAGAAGAAATTTTAACTGGAATAAAGTGAAGAGATTAGAATGAAAGTTTTACTTTGTGGGTAGGATATTATTATCACAATTTATTATGATACATATATGGCTTCATTCAAACTTCTTCTACCAGGTAACTAATCATAACGGAAAATTTTCGTACTCAGACTTCCATACACGTAGCCATTCTCGTATTAAGGGCCTCATGCCTGGACGCCGCCAAATTAATTTCAAAAGAGACAATGTGCTGTGAAGTAGATTATTTATGAAGGAAGTTTATTGGACACATTTTTGGGATCATCTGCTCTACAGTATGGTCACTACACTCTTTTTTCTTTGTAAGCATTTCTAGGCTAGGAAGAAAGCCAAACATTTTTTTTTAACACCATGTTTTTCTTTTACGTAAAAAGTTTAGTCGAACTTTTTTTCTGGTGGAAAGTTCTGTTATTCGTTAAATGAAAATACTCCTAAAGAATCCTGGAATACTCCTGGAAAGATTCTGGCATTTTCTTTTTTAAAATGGGTGGCCGATCTAAGTACGATTATCAATAAGATATTCTAAAATATTTTTAACTTTTATTTGTATTTACAACATCCTATTTATATAGCTGTGACTGCTAGGTCCAATATATTTCCACAGGACTTTCCTTTAAATTTTATGCATTGAGGGCACTTTTTACTGCACGATTCCTATAAGGATTCTTTAAGTAGCTAAATAATCGGCGACGAAAAAAAAAACCAATTAACGCAAAATTGTAAAACGTTCCGCTTTGACGAACAAGATAAAGACATGAACCCTGGATTTGTATGCAAGAAGCTTCTTTAACCTTAATCTTAATAATTAACTCAGACAAAAAAAAGATTAAGATTAATTAATTAATTAATTAATTAATTAAAAAAGAGATTAAGTTGTGTTTTGAAGTGGGAGGTAAGCTTTATGTGTTTTTATGATGGCAGAAACTATTGCCAAACCTGTTTAAAGAAGAATTCAAGGCACCGATTTCTCGCCTAAACTTTCGTCTTCAGATGACACAGCAACCTTGTCCTCGGGGTCTTGTGGCCCCTGAGCCATTATTACGGAGTTGAAATTCATTAAAATGTCAAAATGTCTTGGAAACGAGATTGATGACACAGTATACCTGGATAGTTGCTTATTTTTTGCCAAAAGTAAAATAATTATTTCAGATTCACCTATTTGTTCTAGCAAGGTAGCACTCCACCGCCAAGCTTCTACCGTTTTAAGAAAAAGATTTCAAATTCAATATAGGGTATACACGAAAAAATAACACTACAAAAGAGTGTCTTGCAGATTTTTTAAGATATCATATTCATACATGGCGACCCATCGTTACCATGTAACATAAAGAAAATGAAAATGAAAACAACATCAAAAACGCGTAGATAACGTTGATTTTGATATAAGGAAATAAATAAATCATTAATCATTAATAAAAGATTAAAGAATAAAAAGAAAATAGAAGTAATAATTTGCGTGTGGTCGGACAATACAGTTGGGAAGACGAGATACTTTTTGCATATTTCAATTGAAAGAAAAAAACCTATCCCAACAAACTTTTTTCCATACAAATGAGAGACAAAATCATCCCGGCAAACGTTTCGTCCCGCCTCTCATGCAACCAGCCTCTAAATAAATAAACTAAATAACCTTGTTGCACACTTCAGCATCCTCGTCTCTTACCTGATGTCAAAGCCATTAGCGCTTACTTGACGGCTAACAGCCTCGATGTTAAAAAGGCAAGAACCATTGGGGACGAGGTTGCGCACTTCAGGGTTTTTTTACCAAAAATATGCCTTGTTTTACTTTTCCCTTCTGAAATAAAATTACAAAAAGAAAGTTGTATAAATATATTTAAGCAGTCTTTAACAAATTCAGATCTAGACTTAAGATCTGACCAAAATCCGAAGTTGCTTAAAAAAGTCGTGGATAGTTCTAAGCTTTGTGGGCCCTATTTTCCGTGGCCTTTCGTCACTTAAGAATGAAAAAGTTCGTGTTATCATGTTTTTCACTTCTTTTATTTCGCTTTTTTTTTATATTATTTTTACTTAAAGCTATGAGAAATAGACCTTTCCCGAATTTCCTAATTATGTCAAACTCAATTAAAGAGTTCGATACTAAAAATGATTCTTATCCCTAAGTTCCTTAGCAAAAGGTAGAACAAATTACCTAATTTCGTAAATATTTTTATTCCGTAAGTGCCTCAATTCCGAGTTGAAAGTTACGGTGAAACCCTTCATATAGCCGAGCTTCCTAAGAATAGCCTCGTTTTCAAAATAATTATTTTCTTCAATTCTAAATAAAATCCAACCAGAATAATGTATTGCTCTAAAAACTTCATTTTTGTCATGATAATTTAATATTCTTTCTGAATATCCTTATTTGAAGAGCACAGAACCGTGATAAAATTTTGGATGACGTCATAATTATTATAATTTATGAAATTCGGGAACGGTGTATAATACACGAAAAACGAGAGTATTGTCTCTAAACAGAGCAGATGTTATGTTAATGTTAATACGTTGTAATTTTGGTAAGATGGAGAAATATAATAATCTAACATCACAGATAAAGTATAAGATAGTATCCATGTTGAAATTCAACTATCAGTAAAATAGCTTTTATATATTCGCGCAGTTAAAAAAAATTAGATTTTTGTCCATATTAATTTTCGCGCAATGAAACTATGAACGTATTTCGCGCAATGAAGCTATGAACGTATTTCGCACATATTAATTTTTGCGCAGATTTTAATTTTTCCTTTACAAGTAACATGAAAATGACAGATCGAGCTTTTTCGCGCAAATGGGCGAACATTACTACGAAAAGCTATAACAAAAACTAACTTCGTCCCCAGGACACTCTACCTTTAAGTTGTCCTTGGCGGCCTGTGATAACGAAACTAGCGTGTACGAGGATCAACATGGCAGCCATATTGAATCTAATGATTATTTGTATAGTTAATAGATTGGCAAACAAAATAACTGAGAGTGCATAAAAATATTTATGTGGAGTTTACAAAGTAAACATCAAGCGATAGACGATTCACGAGGGCTTGATTTTTTGATGCAAATTTTCCTTTTCATGTTGTTACATAGTTCAAAACATTTTTACCAAAACTTTAAATTTTTTATCACCCGACCTACACATCTGCCTGTCGACTGCGGAGCATTTGTGATTCCCAAAAAACTGCTATTTTCCGAAAAATTATGAACAGGAAATAAAAGAAAAAACATAAAACGTAAGAACAAAATAAGAGCACGAGCAAGGCTGAATTTTAACAGTTTTTTTCTTTTTTTCTGAGAAACAATCATGAAACATTATCGTGAAATCGATTATTACAATTTTGCGAAATATTTGAAATATTCATAAAATCATCTGTTTGACAAGTTATTGATCTAATAAGGAGAACAATACTATTGACGATACTGGGGAAATTTATTGGAATTTATCAGGTAACATTGTCATACGTTTTTTAACGGCTAGTGTGGTTACTGAGGATCCTGACACCAAATTTTTATACACCTTTTCACATTTTTTTCCTACGTCATGTCAAAAAGAAAGCATTTTAGTTTCTTTTATAAATAGTTCTTTTACAGAGGTTTGCTATGTAAGCTTAGACTCCATTATAAATATTTAAATTTTGCTGAAGCTGTTGAATAAATTTTAAACATTAAAAAAAGATAAACGGGCAAATTGCAGGACATCTGAAATATGTTTTAAAATCCACAAAAAAGTAAAAATAAATATGCAGCTGTTTTTTTTTCTTCTAATTTTGCTTTCTCGCTTCTACAAAATAAACAACAAGGAACATATATGCTTTGTGTACAATTGAGCTCCTTTTTACAATACAGCAAAAAATTATTTTAGAATGTACATCAAATAGATTTCCAATGCTCGTTTGAAACTCGCATCGCATCTGCTTGTCAAAAATGTTGTTGAAAAGAAATCGTGTGAACGGAAGAAGCGGGAAAAAATAAGTTCTAGTTATCTTGGTAAAAATTATTTCTCTCTCTCTTTTTATTTTCATACTATTTGTATTATCAAATTTTATTATTGTTTGTTAATTTTTAATATATTTTTTCCATAAAGAAGTGTAATTTTTTTCATAAGTTTAAATTCTCTTCTTAAAAATTTTAGTTTCCCAGATATAGGTCTTGAAGGTTTTGGTAATTATGCGAAATTTATTCAGGCCTTCCCACATTTTTCATAAGTAATGAATTATACATTGGAAAATGATTAAAAATAGGCTATAATGAGAGTTTAACTCGTGGCACTCCATCTATAACTCATGATGTGGCATTTAAATGTTTTTCAGACATGTTCGACGGCTTGGGAATACAACAGTCGCCACACTCTGTTTTAAAAGTTAACATTAGTTGAAACTGATCATGTCACTGACGAAAATTCCCCCCGACAAACTCTTATTATAGATTCGGAAAATGTCAAAAAAAATCTTATAGTCAGGTATCTGATGACGTCAGAAATCAAAGTTAGTGCATATATATTTCGCAGACATTTGAAGAGTGGAAAAAAACTTTCTTATGGACTAAAAAATATTTATTAAAATTTCCAAAAAAAAAATACTTTTTCGCTAATAAATTGACAAAAATTTTCCTTGAAGTCAATTATTAAGGGTTGAATTTCTTTCGTAACATCTTTGTAATATTCACTTGCTTTTATCACTTAGGGCTTTAGACCAATAAATATGAGACCAATACGATATTTCCAGCTTAATTAACTTGGAATGGTTTTTAATAAAATTAAAGGGGCGTTACTGGGTGGATAAGTGGGTGGGAAAACTTTCTATAGACGTGTGGTTCTTTATATCCAGGAACGCCCTTTTTATCAGCTTATCCTATTGTGTGTATTTTGCAGAATATAAAGATGCATATCATACTTACTAATAAGTTCAGAGAACTACTTTCTTATACAAACAAAAAACAAACAGATTCGTTAATTTTAACTTTGACAGCGTAGTATGTTCTGCCATTTAGAAGCCACTTTAAGACAATAATATTAAAACCATTTTCTTAGAATGAACATATTTAAAATAAAGCACACATTAAAACAGTTTCTTGAAGCCAAACGGTGGCTGGTTGAAATTAAAAAACGTGGCTTTTCTGTCTCTGCATTTTCTCGTTTCATATTTTTCACATATTTTGTTAATAATTACTTATTTCTGATATATTTTTCTTTCTTTATAGAATATTCCAATCCAGCGATGTTACGTCACTACTTTCGTAGCAGTAAGCTGAAGCAGATCTTTTTCGTTGTGGTTTTTATAAACCTTATCTTATTGATCTCTCATTCGTCCATATTGCATGACATACTTTTTGAAAGTAACGCACTCACAAGGGAAGATCTCCTCCTCTATACTCCTGCCAACTTATCAGCGCAACATATACAACTCGCTATGAAGAAACTAGAAACTAATCCTATATATCAAGCTTTTAATATAATTCCTCCACCTACGAAGGAGAGAGTAGACTTGCTTCTAATTGTATCGTCTGGACCACGGCGCAGTGATCGGAGAGATGCTATACGACAAACATGGTGGAAGCAGTGTGTACCGACGAACGGGGTATGTCTTTTAGCATGCTTTTATTCGAATGTTCGTTTCAGAGTACAAGAGATTAAAGATAGTGGAAAAAAGGAGAATTTTCGAAAACGAGAATTATCTGTAATTTCGCGAGAGAAATATTTCACGATTTTTCTATTTTAAGATGTTGGAATGTTCGAAACAAACTTTCAAGAAAAAGTAAAAAAAAATCACAAACCTTTCCACCCTTTTACCACGCGTTTATTCGAACGTTCAATTCTGTTCTTTCTTATTAATTTTTGCGTATGATGATTTCCGCCAAATGTTTTTAGGACGTGTTTAAGGTCTTAAAATTTGAGAACTTAGCTTTATAGAAATTCTATTCACAATCACTTACAACATTCTGCACACAAAAATATTGCACTTTCCTACTTTATAAAGAACTGACTTATAAAGAACTTTTCTTGCAATGTGTGTAAACATTGAAATGATAGTTTGGAAATTCTCAGGATGATGATAATCATATTTTTCTTTTCAGTTGGTACCAAAATGTATTTTCATCACTGACTTTCAAAGACACAACGATACCTTCTACAATACTACATTATATGAGTCGAAATTACACAAAGATATTTACTTTCAAAAGTTAAGCGGCGGTATCGAGTTTGGTCGAAGGTTCTTATACCACTTAGTGTGGGCAAAAATGAATTTTAACTTTGATTATTTCATGAGAGTGGACGATGACTATTTGTTTTGTTTGAAGCGCTTCTTACATGAGATGCCGAAAACATTCACCCCCAATTTTCATTGGGGGTACACACACCATCTCGAAGAAGGTATGGTACGCCCGGAGGAGAGCATGGTCTTGTTCTCAAAAGATGTGGTAGAATCATTTTTAGCGCAAGATCCAAATAGATTACTTTGCCATCCGTGGGCTGATCAAATGATAGCTTCGTGGATCAGTAGGTTTCCTCATATGAAGACGTTGTTACGTCATGACGGAAGATTACATCATCATCCTACTGTAGATGAAACCCCAGATCTGATGACCATGGATGCAATTTGCGACACCTTCATCGGTGTACATGGATGTTACCCTGATAATATGAGGAAGCTCTGGAAAAGGGCTGGCTCTTTTGACCCTGATGGAAGTGACTTAATCCAGAATACGAGGCTGTGTAAGTTCTCACTTTTTAACTGGAGAAAATTCATATTTAGTTGGAGGTACCAGCCAAAATATTGTATTTCAAACCCAACATGGGACACAATGAAGCAAGTTGTATCAGGTGGGGTGTATGCTGGTCGTCAAGAGGGCGGAGAAGTTCGTAGTTTATCAATTTTTAAAAGAATTCTGAAACATCTTTTTTAGTTTTTTTTAACCTGGTTAGTGTATATATGTGCTAGTACGTGTTTTCAAAGAAATAATTATAACATTTTGTTTTTATAATAACACGCCTGGTGAATATGAGTTTGCTTAGGGTTTTCTCCTACAAAACTGCAGATCTTTTTTGTTGTGGTTTTTATAAACCTTATCCTATTGATTTCTCATTCGTCCATATTGCATGACATACTTTTTGAAAGTAATGAACTCACAAAGGAAGATCTCCTCTTCTATACTCCTACGAACATGTCAGCGCAACATATACAACTCGCTATGAAGAAACTAGAAACTAATCCTATATATCAGGCTTTTAATATAATTCCTCCCCCTACGAAGAAGAGAGAAGACTTGCTTCTAATTGTATCGTCTCTGGACCACGGTGCAGTGATCGTAAAGCTGCTATACGACAAACATGGTGGAAGCAGTGTGTACCGACAAACGGGGTATGTGTTTTAACATGCTTTTATTCGAGTGTCTAATTCTTGCTACCCTGTGCTAATGGTGTTCCGCATTAAAAAAATTTGGGGCGTGTTTAGTGTAATTCTGTATGGAAGGCGGGCGCGAGGAAAAGCGGATGTGTGAAAAGTTAGCTTCATTGACAAAAGCGTAACAGCATCTGTTTTTACCTTAAGAACAGAAACTTTCGCCAAGAAAAAAACCACCAAATTTCGGGCGGAATGCGGTACACCGTTCTTGCGAATATTTTTTTGCTTCTTGGGTGAAAATTATAGCGAAAAAAGAAAACTATGCGACAAGAAACAGAATCAATTACTTTTTTAAATTTTCATAAACAATCCAGAAGACATTTAACAAGGTCAATCGTCTCTTTCAGTAACTTCTATCCACTTATCGGTATTTTCATCGTGATTCAAACATCGTTACTTTACGGGGAGAAAGTTTCGCGAGGAAAATAAAACGCGAAATTTTAGGGATTTACTTTTGCGAATGAGTGATTAAATCTATTTCGCGTAAAATAAACTTTCCGTTCCACTGGAAAAGTGGATTTCGCGTGAGATAACTTTCGCGATTTTTGGTTTTTGTGCAGTTTTTTTCTCTAAATATTGGAATTTTGACAAATAAAAAAGAGAATTGTTTACATCATACATAAGTTTGTCTTTCTAATCAGAAAATAATTTAATCAGAAAATACATCAGAAGCGCTGTGCTCATCATACTCCCATTCGGAATCCTCCTCACTTGAGTCGTTTTCATCATCACTTTTGCTTTCTCCATTTTGCTCGGCTGATATAGCGATCAATGTAAAATTTTCTCCCGATTCCTCGGTCGAAGGCAGCAAAGGGTCAAGATCATCAAATGGATCTATAGATGGAAGATTTGCTTTACCCATCTTAATGGCATCTGCGATACCTGACGCTCTCCATCCACTCTCGATGTATTTCTTCCCTTCATCCGATGTCATAAAGTTGTAAAATTCGACAAGCGATCCAGCATGTATGGGTTTCATGATAGATAACTTCAGAGGAACTTGCACGCTCTCTAAAGTTTTGCCCGCGCTGAGTTGATCTGAGACTTGTTTGGAATACCAATCCACGAATTTTCTTTTAAGAAACCGTTTTGACTCGCGATTAACTGTCAAATCCAGTGCCTGATAGTATTTAGTCATGTTTGCAGGTACATTTTCAACGCATATGTTGTATTCTTTGTAACTTGCAAGGACCTAAGGGTCATTTGCCCTGTGAAAACGTCCATAATAACTAGGGCCTTTTGATTAGCCTCTAATCCTTCATTGATACGTTGTTTTTTGAAATACGGTACGATCACTTTTTTCAAATACTTCATAGATTCATGTCAATTTGAAAAGTGTTTTTCATTGGCACTAAGACAAAACCCGTCAGGGAATTAAAACCGTGGAAGACTTTGTACATTCTTTCCTTTGTAGATTAGATGCATGGGTAAAAATGTTTTATCCATGGTAATCGCGAATGTTCCAGTAATACAGCGTTTTTCGGAACTTCCCTCGATTGTGACACTTTTTGCACCACTTAAAGCCATCGTCTCTATACCAACAGGAACATACTTCAGTGGCGTCTGATCCAAATTCAAGAGAAGATGGTATTTTGTACTTTTCAACAGTGTCAACAATACCATGAAGAAACAAAAATTATATCTCTTTTCTGGCTGAATCCGGAATATCAACTTTCGACGAAGTTTTGCGGCGCTTTTTGTAACCCATTCTCCTGAACAAACTTTGAGCCCAGGAAGAGGAAGAAACGTCGATTTCACCAACTACGTTGGGATAGCGACTCAAAAGAGCAAGGGCTGTAGCGTTCGCAATAGCTCTGTTAACAACACCTCCTCGATTGCTAAGTTGTTTTATGTAGGTCTGCACCATGCTGTCCAAATCACCAAGTATCAGGGGACGGCCAGTCTTTGATGAGTATCTAAGGATCGATTTTTTTACTTCTCTTTTCTCCTTTGCAGCATTTGCTAGCTCGGGTGTATACCTTTTCTTAAAATCACGTACAGTGCTTTCATTAAGGCGAGGGAATTCAGCTTTAAACTTGCGAACTGCTCCAATATTTCCATTTTCTGCTGCATATTCGCCTATTTTGAAACGGTCGGCTGGGGTCCATTTTTGATATGCATCTCTTTCATTTTTATTTTTAGCGATTTCTTTCTCGATGACAGCTGAATCAAGTACGCCGATATTTGTCGGCTCAGCAACTAGGTCAATATTTGTCGGCTGAGACTCACTTGAAGGTTCCATAATAGCGTCTATAAAAAAACAAATTTAAGATATAAAATACCAGTATGGAGCTAAAATAGTGTTTTGGACAGAAGTACCCGTCCTTATCTATCTTTCCAGAATTTCTAGAAATGAATTCGAACTTGTGAAGGGAAGGTTAAAAATTGCATGGATACCCAGGCGTATAGTGCTTAAATGTTGAGCCAAAATTCTTAAGATATAGTAAAAATAAAGAAAAGAAAATATCAGTAGCATTTACAAAAAAATAAATAAAACTGTAACAATTTCTTACCTGTAACAGTCAAGTCAATACCTTATCGGTAAAAAAAAAGTCGGCAAAAAGTGACCAAATTTTGGCTAGGTGACTAAATTTTTTACCGACATTTTTTTTTGCCGACCGAAAATTTTTACCGACTTTTTTTTTACCGACTAGTAATATTTGCCGATTTTTTGAATTACTTTTTAACCTCCAATTTTTTAGTTTTTTGACTTTCCAAAGTGATTCCAGGGACATGCGGATTCGCGAAAGTTTATCCCACGCGATATCGCCTAGGAAGCCGATTCGCAAAAGTTAAACCGAAGAAAAAAAACAACAAATTTCATGTTTTTTCAGACTTTTTCTTTCGACAAGACCAGTCTAATAAATCAATAACATCGGCGGGTTTAGATTTTTTCTGCGCCACCGCTTTATAAATCACGAATATCATGAATATCATGATTTGGTCGATTCTTGTTTTTCTTTGGAGCTTGCTGCTTCTTTGCTTTATTTATTTGTACAAGTTCCGGAAGCGCTTCAGTGATGAAAGGTCCAAGTATCTTCTCTTCCTTAGGTTCTGTATAACGATTCTTAACCAACTGAAGGTAGCGTTCTGCAAGCTGTGCATTTTTAAATGTAGAGGGCATTTTAAAATATACAATACAAGGAATTTCATTGCCACCTTGTACCAATGGTGATCGTCGTTAATGGCGTGAAGACAGTTTAACGTACATTGAAGCTCCGCTATCCAAGAAATATTTTGTTACCCTCGAAAGTTCTCGTGGTAAATGTCCAACAGTCTTGTCATCTTCTTGCGCGACTTTTATTGCAAACTTGTCGTATAAGTTGAATTTTTCATGGGAACAGCCCAATTCTTCATTTTCGACAGGCTTCCAAAACTGTTTATAATAATGAAAGCCTCTCACAGCAGCAGTATAAGAGTGAACAATATCCATAGTTGAGAAAGAAACTCAAAAGCAATGTTATTTCAATGTTTTTTGTTCGATGCAAAATAGCTTATTTTTATCAAATTAATGTTCGATTGAAGACATTCCATTCCATTCCATTTTATGCAAATTAATGTTCGATTGAAGACATTCCATTGGCGGTACTCTTCTCCGCAAAGGTTAAACTTGATCTTTTTTTCTGGAAAACTCAATCGCGGTAAGGTCTCACAGCGGGTCTGCGAAGGAGACTGCATTGGCGGTGTGTCGAAGAAAAAAACTTTTTTAAATTTTGAAACTGTCAACAAATAAGGTTGATTGAGAAAGGAAACAAAACTCGCAAAAACACGTGTCTTTTCTTCGTGCGTTATAAAAACGAAAAAAGAAAGAAAATGATCAGGAGCAGGATACCTTATCGGTAAAAAAAAAGTCGGTGTAAAAAAAAGTCGGCAAAAAATTTAGTCGGCAAAAAAGTTAGTCACTTAGCAAAAATTAGTCACTTTTTACCGGTTAATTTTTTTAATATTGGTCACTTATTGCCGACTTTTTTGACACCGCTGAATTAAAAGAGAACAAAGATTTTACAACAATCTAATCTATTTCAATAACATCTTTATTAATGATTTTATCAATAATATTTTGGACATCTCCCGGCTCCTTCGCATTATCTTCTTCTTCATTTTCATCATTCTTCTCTTCTTCAACACTCCCTTCTGCCTTATCATTGTTAATAACAATATCAATTTCGTCGTCGTCACTCTCGCCGTCGTCATCACTTCCGTCGTTTTTTTTGTCTTCCTTCTCGCCAGTGTAATCATAGTCGTATAGGTTGTTGATAAAGTCTTTCATTAGAAAAAAAATTCTGTCTTCTTTCACTGTAAAAGTAAGTAGAAGCGGTACTTCAAGTCCTCCTGCAGGGATCGGGGACACTTTGTAGTTGGTGGAGAGCAAGTGACCAGAAATACTTCCACCTTCTTTGATGAAATAAAAACAGTGGCGTGAAATTTCATAAAACGACAAAGTCTAAATTTGATTAGAATCAGTTTTTTTCGCGAGGACTTTTTTTCGCGAAAATGACCAAAAAACGCGATAACACAAAACTTTCTCCCCGCGAAACTTTCTCCCCGTAAAGTATTCGTTTAGCAGAGAGAAGAGGAGGAGGGGAAGCATTTATGGAATTCATCTCGTTTTAGAGTGCAAGAGATTAAAGATAAAAGAGAATTTTCGAAAACGAGAATTATCTGTAATTTCGCGAGAGAGAAATTTCACGATTTTTAAATTTGGGGATGTTGGAATGTTCGAAACAAACTTTCAAGAAAAAAGTAAAAAATTGCAAACCTTTCCACCCAAAGCACCAGGCGTTTATTCGAACGTTCAATTCTGTTCTTTCTTATTAATTTTTGAGTATGATGATTACCGCCACAAAATATTTTTAGGACGTGTTTAAGGTCTATAAAAATTGAGAACTTAGCTTTATAGAAATTCTATTCACAAACACATACAACATTCTGCACAAAAAATATTGCACTTTCCTAATTTATAAAGAACTGACTTATAAAGAACTTTTCTTGCTATGGGTGTACACATTGAAATGATGGTTTGGAAGTTCTTAGGATAATGATAATCATTTTTTTTTTTGAGTTGGTACGAAAATGTATTTTCATCACTGACTTTCAATCACACAACGATACCTTCTACAATACTACATTATATGAGTCGAAATTACACAAAGATATTTACTTCCAAAAGTTAAGCGGCGGCATCGAGTTTGGTCGAAGGTTCTTATAGCATTTAGTGTGGGCGAAAATGAATTTTAACTTTGATTATTTCATGAGAGTGACCGATGACTACTTGTTTTGTTTGAAGCGCTTCTTACATGAGATTCCGAAAACATTCACCCCGAATTTTCATTGGGGGTACACACACCATCTCGAAGAAGGCATGGTACGCCTGCAGTGGAGAATGGTCTTGTTCTTAAAGGATGCGGTAGAATCATTTTTAGCGCAAGATCCAAACAGATTACTTTACCATCCGTGGGCTGATCAAATGATAGCTTCGTGGATCAGTAGGTTTCCTCATATGAAGACGTTGTTACGTCATGACGACAGATTACATCTTCATCCAACTGTAGATGAAGCCCCAGACCTGATGACCATGGATGCAGTTTGGGACACCTTCATCGGCGTGCATGGATGTTACCCTGATAATAAGAGGAGGCTCTGGAAAAGGGCTGGCTCTTTTGAGCCTGATGGAAGTGACTTAATCTAGAATACGAGGCTGTGTAAGTTCTCACTTTTTAACTGGAGGAAATTCATATTTAGTTGGAGATACCAGCCAAAATTTGGAGATACCAGCTTAAAATTTGCGAAAGCTGAAAGAAATTATTTCTAGTGTCCATTATCTAGCTTCTACAGTCTATCTCGCAAAAACATTTCCGCACTTAGAACTCTTTTCGGTCTAGATGAACCGTGCACGAGAAATATTTTCAGGAGTACTGTATATTACTGTTTATTCATGTATGCTTTGGAAAAATTTTCCATGTGTGATTTCCGTGTGATTTCTAGTAGAAAACTAGGTGCTAATTAACTAGTGAAGCAAATTAAGGGCCAAAAAGAGACCTGGCACAAAGTATTGCTTCTAAACGTGTACAAAGTGTATTTTTGAGCAGTTTATTACCCAATTTCTATTAGACATAAAATATGATGCGTTGTGAACTGAAAAAATAGGTGTCCAAAATTAACGATGTTTTTGTAACAAATTTCAATTTCTCGCCGGGCTTGTTTGTTCAGTCAGTGAGTCGTTTAACCTAGCCATAATTAGGAACAGGATAAAATTTGGTGAGGATTTCGCGATAGAAATCACCAAAAAAAGATTCTTGGATCAAGAACAACAAGTTCGTTCTGAGAATTCTAGATTTCGGCTGTCTGCGCAACCTCGTCCCCAGTTGTTCTTGCCTTTTTGACATCGAGGCTTTTAGCGCTAGCTGCTTTGACATTAGGCAACAAACCCTGGGGACGAGGATGCTGTCAGCGTAGGCCGGTTTTTCAAAGACATTAAGAATAAAACTATTCTGACATAATTTTCTGCTGAATTGTAGAAACGGTGTACAACAATTAGACCAGGCAAATTTTCATTGCGTTTTTGTAAAAGCTATATTATTGGTGCCAAAGATTCAAGATGGTTTTAAGGCTAAATTACACGGTTAGTTTAAACGGACCGTTTAAATGTAAGAAGAAAAAACTTACCGTGTAAACTGGAAAGATGTACAACTTTTTTCGGTTTTATAAGTTCTTTTAAAAGTTGGACATGTTCAACTTTTGCTAAACTTTTTCTATTGAAATTAAAAAATGATGTAAGATAGACGAAACATGTGATAAAAAATAATCATAGTTTACCTTCATCACTGCAGCCTCTCTTTATCAAGAACTCTATAACGCTGCTACAAGACGCCATCTTTTTTAACATCAATGTTGTTTTTTTGTTTTCATCATACACCCGCGTTTTTCTAAACACTGTTCGGGATACTTGTAACATTGTTCGGGGATTCGCTCATTTTGAGTGATTATTGAGCGGATTCGCTCGTTTTTAGTCATTATTGAGAGGATTCGCTCGTTTTTAGTCATTATTGAGAGGATTCGCTCGTTTTTAGTCATTATTGAGAGTCGCTCGTTTTGAAGTATTATTGAGCGGATTCGCTCGTTTTTAGTCATTATCAAGCGGATTCGCTCATTTTGTAGTATTATTGAGCGGATTCGCTCGTTTTGAAGTATTATCACGCGGATTCGCTCGTTTTCAGTCATTATTAAGCGGATTCGCTCATTTTGAAGTATTATTGAGCGGATTCGCTCATTTTGAACTATTATTGAGCGGATTCGCTCGTTTTCAGTCATTATTAAGCGGATTCGCTCATTTTGAAGTATTATTGAGCGGATTCGCTCATTTTGAACTATTATTGAGCGGATTCGCTTGATTATAAAAAAAAGGGCACGACTTTTTTGGCAGATATATGCCACTGTAGATTTGAGCATATTTTTTCTGTTTCTAATAACAACCACTTTTTTCTTCTACCATTATCCCTGTTCCTGCCGTAGCAATCACCGCAACGGAAGATATACGTGTTCTTAACGTGTAGACATGTGCATTACCTGCAACTAAACTTATAATTTTTTTCCTACAACTAAACGGTCCGTTTAAAATTACCGTGTATTTTAGCCTTTAGACAAATTTTGCACACCAGAACAAATGAAAACTGCCTATGCATGTACTCCCCCTGCACCAGCTGAATTGTAAAACTACTTGCACCAAGAGATGAAGCTCGAAAAGGGGGTAAAGACAATGCTATTATACGTCAGATCAAGGACGTTTAAAGAGGAATAAAAGAAAACTCCTTCGTCAAATATCTTTTTGTGCTATATATGTAAAAAGAAAGGTGATGTAAAAAATAGTGCGGTTCATATTGTATAAATATAGGAATCAAGAAAGAAAATAATTTTTATCTTTTAAGATGGTGATTTCCCCACCAATAAGCCTGGTAGTACTTTCGAGGTTTTAATCTTAAAAAGCTCTGGGTACGAGAATGGTCTTAACTATTTTACAATTGCTTTTTGCGTAAATTCTAAAAAGTACCAATAATTTCAGTCGTCAATTACAAAACCTTTTCTCTCCTTTCCCTGTAACATTTTTTTTATTAATTTTTAGGGTTTAAAAGTCTCTTAAACTTTGGGTAGACAAGAACTAAGTTTCATGTAGATAAACCAGCTCCT
Organism: Hydractinia echinata; assembly: GCA_030067915.1. Taxonomy (NCBI): domain Eukaryota; kingdom Metazoa; phylum Cnidaria; class Hydrozoa; order Anthoathecata; family Hydractiniidae; genus Hydractinia; species Hydractinia echinata. Next base: position 1,555,992 of record JASGCC010000050.1, on the reverse strand, counting down.
TGCGTGAAAAAACATGGATTCTAAATTTTGTTTATAATTTTTTGTTTATTTCTTCTTTCTGTAAATTCTTTTCAATCTATTTGCTTTACAACATTTCATTTTTATTTCTAGTTTTCAGGCAAACAGTTTTTTAGCTCCGTCAAATTCAATCCATGCCAAATTTTAGGGAATTTCATCAATCTGATTTCAGACCATATTTCAACCTCGTCCGCAGGGCTCTTTTCTCTTTCTGACAATCTCGTCAAAAAGAAAAAAAGAGCCCTGGGGACGAGGTTGACCATATTTATCTTTTTTCCATCCACGTCTTTACCCATCGCTGAATTAAATCCTTCCCACAATTTTACAGATTAAATATGTCACACTACGCTAATGAAAGAATTAAATGATGATGACAGCTGATTAAATTTACAGTGTCATTTCTGTCATTGCAGCTAAAATGAAAATGTCGTGTGACCATGCATACGAGAAATCGATTCCAAGTGAACAGATAATGTTGAAAAGAGACATAATTCCAAGTTCACGCAGACCTGATGTCTTATCGAAACACCTGTGGTGGAGCACAAAAATCGCATTATAGAGGAGAGGTAAAGTGAGGAGTACAATAATTTAAACACATTTGAATATCATTTTCCTCAAAACTAGGATCCTTCTACTTCTATATAAAAAGAAACATATGTATCTGTTGTCTTACTTTTGATTCCAGTACACTTCTTATACAAACGCGTCCATGGTTTTCTTTACCTTTTCTGTATTTTTTTTGTTCCATTGGGTTTTTACAGGTTCTTAATTTATAAATTATTGTTGTCTCTTGTCCCGTCTATCTGACCTGGTTTTTTGTCAGGTTAATTTTTCTTTACATATTATCTGTACTTTTGGAAATTAAAATTGTAGATTTGGGGTTTGGGGCGCAAAAATTGTAGATTGGGGCGCAATCTATCTATCTATCTATCTATCTATCTATCTATCTATCTATCTATCTATCTATCTATCTATCTATCTATCTATCTATCTATCTATCTATCTATCTATCTATCTATCTATCTATCTATCTATCTATCTATCTATCTATCTATCTATCTATCTATCTATCTATCTATCTATCTATCTATCTATCTATCTATCTATCTATCTATCTATCTATCTATCTATCTATCTATCTATCTATCTATCTATCTATCTATCTATCTATCTATCTATCTATCTAATCTATCTATCTATCTAATCTATCTATCTATCTATCTATCTATCTATCTATCTATCTATCTATCTATCTATCTATCTACTATCTATCTATATCTATCTATCTATCTATCTATCTATCTATCTATCTATCTATCTATCTATCTATCTATCTATTCTAATCTATCTATCTATCTATCTATCTATCTATCTATCTATCTATCTATCATCTATCTATCTATCTATCTATCTATTCTATCTATCTATCTATCTATCTATCTATCTATCTATCTATCTATCTATCTATCTATCTATCTATCTATCTATCTATCTATCTATCTATCTATCTATCTATCTATAAAATATTTCTTTCACATCAGGCCACATTTGCAACGCTTGGCGAAGAAACAAATCCCGTCTTCGCATTTCTATTTTGAATTATTTTTACCATTCCCAATATTATAAAAAACAAAAACTAATAAATATTAAATTTTATTTAAATATTAAAATTATGAAGCTATCATAAAGATATTTTCAGATATATCGCGCAACAGTCGCACGTAAAAAACATTTCTTAAAAAAAAATCAAATAGTAACTCACGTCACTCTGTGTCTTTACATATGCGTTCAAAAACCTTTCAAAATTTCCTGCTTAGACGTATTTTTGGAGTCACTAACTACAGCGTTCATGAACCATTTATGTAAAGTAATTAGTTATGATAAGGAAATTTTCTGAAATTGTGACAATGAGAACAACAATAAGGTTGGTTTATATCTATTGTCATGCATAATTATTTATTTCTAATTACGCAGTTTACAGAACAAAGAGATCCTGGAAGAAAATGACTTGCCATTACTAATGGACTTGAACTATGTAAAGTGTCTGATTATATCATCACTTGTACGTCACGCAAACATGATGCTAAAATGTTTATTCAATGTTTCAAAGTTTTGCAGAAACTTAATTTTCGATCCTTTGAACATACCATATATTAAATACACAGTGTACAGAAACAAATGGATAATCCAGCAACTGTAGAAAGAATTGAAAATATAGAACTGATTAAAAATTGCATGTTATCTTGGTACCTTACAAACAGTAGACTTTGATTCAATGAAGTTATGGAAGAATAGCTATATAAGACAAAAAAGGCAACAAAAACTGAAAATAGTTTATAAACGAGATGTACCTTTCTGGTGATAAAAAAATACATTATTATTATTATTATTATTATTATTATTATTAATTTGACAAATTTAATTAAAAGATATTGTTTTTAAAGTTTGAAAAATCTTAATGACCGAACGCCGTCAATTACCAGGGTTGTCTAGTACTAGGCAATGTCCTGGTGCGGAGATACACCTTGCTTGGGCTCCACTCTGATGTGAGCAGGAGGGTTGGGACTCAAACGTTTATTTAAGTGTTGACAAGATTACCCCAAAAACTAGTTAAGAATAGACCTACCTTATCGGGGAAAAAAATGTCGGGGGAAAATTTCGTCGGGTTAAAATTTAGTCGGAGGAAAATTAAGTCACATTTGAAAAATAAGTCAATTTTCCTCGGCTAATTTTTCAAATAATCACTTTTTCCCGACTTTTTCCCGACTTTTTTTTAATTTTTTTTTTACTTATTTATGTATGTTTTTCATACACAAACAACTACGAGAATAAGTACAAAAATCTAGTCCAAAATAATTATGTCGTTTTTTTGCACTAATTGTAAAGTCAGCATCTGTGTCACTGTCATCCTCTTCCTGATTTTCTTTAACTAATCCAGTGTAGTTCCAATAGTAAAGGCTGTTCATGAATTCATCATATGTAAGGTTTTTTCCTCGTCGCAGTAAATGTTAGCAGTAGTTGAATTGACAACCCATTCCTTGCTTCTCGAAATGAAAAGAACTGATAGACCATTCGTTGTTTGACTTAAACAACTACTGATGTTATAGTTGTATGATTGTTTCATGTTTGTTTAAACACAAAATGTTGTTTCTTTTTGTTTCCATTATGTTTTTTATGTCCCGATCTTTTTTTTGAAAATTTCCCTGCAATTTATTAAGGTGGTAACAATGAGAAAAAAAATTTAGGATAAAAGACAAAAGTCGGGGTAAATTCTTAGTCGGGTATAAAAAAAAATCGAGTAAAAGTACTAGTCGGGGAAAAAAATAATCGGGGGAAATTTTGGTCGGGCAAAAATCAAGTCACTTGCAAAAAAATTTAGTCATTTTTCTCCGACTTTTTTTCCCCGATAAGGTAATACATTAACGTTCTCAAAATTTAAGAAACTTTTGCAAAAAAAAGAATTCGTAATAAGATCATAATATCCCCAGGGTTTTTTCGCAACCTCAATACCAGGAACTGTTGTCTCTTTTTGTATATCTGACGCCGAGACCTGTCAATAACCGTAGCGTTGGCTAACAAAAAGTTCTAGGGATTAGGCATTTGGTTGAGTCTGGAGTTTTCTTAAAATTTGGACGATTCAAATCTTGCATGCTTTTGGTATATTTTGGACATGCTTTTGAACTTTCCGCCAAGTTTTGATATATTTGAACGACATTTTTGTATGTATTTTTTAGTACAACATAAGGGAGATTTATGCTTCTATTATATAAAAGACCTTTTTGTTCCTTCTCATTTCTATTATGCAAACGTTCCTTAATGTTGGAGATTTTCTCATCCTGCGAAAGGTATTAAAGCTCTCTTCAAAATTCTTACATAACAAAAGAGTATTTAGAATTTTATTAAACGATTTTTGTTTTTAGCTATTTTTGGCTTTTTTGATAAAAAGAAGAATTCATTTTCATGTTTAAGGTGTGGGGCACACAACATTATATATATATTCGCTGTCAATATTTCCATATGTACAAGATATTCACAAGAGTAAAATATAATTCAAAATATAATTAGTTAGTTTCACAACGATTAAATATTTAACTCAAGAAATATTGTTAGCCAAAAATACACAGTATATATACTCGGAGATAAATGATACAAAACAATTTCTAGTTGCTATACTTTCACGCAAAATAAAACCAAAATATATATACAACGAACGAAAAATAATCTTTAAATTTTCATTTTTCTCAGCTGCCATTCACAAAATAGTTTTCCAAATAAATACTTTAGCTACTTAAAAACGATAACCTTCCACAGGATGAAATATATTCTTTGGACCCAAGGTGCTTGAAGAACAGAAACCAACACAAGTCTCAGCAACAGGTACAAAACTAGCCATCAATGCTTAAAATTTAATGGCGTACACAATATTCTACCGAGCGTGCACGTAGTCCCTTCAGCAACTTAAGTTGACCATGAATGATTTCATCCCTGCTTGCAAATAAGGTTGTTTTACGTTTATCCAACTCAACAACGATCGTTTCATATTTCGCTTTCATCAAATACTGTTACCTATAGTTCAATTTAAAACTTTATTCTAAAATAATTTCTAGCTTTGGTTTGCTTTTAAACTCAAACAAGTCATCATCAGAATCGATGGAACTATCTACCACTTCAATATCATTTTTTGCTCTTCTCTCATCCATCAACTGTCTCGTAAGGGTGTCTAATTTATTTTTCAAATATTTCACCTGTCTCAGAGACTGTCCGTACTTTTTCATTACATCATTCAATCGTTCACGGTATTTCTGGTTTCTCATTTTTTCTTCTTTCAATCCTAACTTCAGAGCTTCTTTATTTGAGATGTTTATAAACTCACATTCGGCGCAGATAGGATCACAGTTGTGAATGACAACATAATCTGCGAGTGAAAATGAGTGCGTCATTATATTGTTGTCTTTTTGACTTGTAAAAGTTTCGCGCGTCGGAACATTTTGCTGAGGAGACATCATTAGTGATAAACTTCTAAAAAAAGGTAAGAATGGTATGATTAAAAATAATACAAGCATGTTAACCGTGGCCACACGTGTTAGGTTGTTGATTTAATTCGTAAAAAAATGATGCATTCTCTTTCCCGGAATCTTTTCTCTTGATCCCTAAACCTACTATGAAAGAAATCACGTTGAGTACTTTCTTAATACGTTCTTAATTTTTCACAAAATCTCAGCCGTAACGTTTTTATAGACTAGATTCTTATAAAATTGTTAGTACGGTATTTTTTGACACAAAGCCAGCACAGTTTAAGTTGTTCTTAACCTGATACAAACTTTATACACATGATAGTACATCGTACGATCTTTGTTTAAAAAATTTGTGTACAGCTAAATTGATAAATCTAAGCCGCACGTTGTCAGTAAAATTTATTTCCTTCGCTCATGCACACGTGATCAATTTGCACACCCTCGTTCCCAGGGATTCTTGCGAAGGTGCAATTTGCGGTTTCTCTCATATACACAACGCACGCTGATGATGATAAAAGACTCGACGGTGGAGAAATATCGTACCATAAACGTGTATATGAGACGTAAGGTATTTTAATTACACATGATCAAAATGATATTACAACATTGTCTACTGATAATTAATTGCAGATAAAAAAATTCCATATGTCACATATATTGGAAATTAATTAATGTTACTCTTAACTAAAAACTTGAAATTCAATCTACGATGAGCATGGCGACTCATCAATGTAGCAATCACTGTGCTTATGTGTATAAAAAAGCTTGTCATTAAGTTAAAAGATAAAAATTCGAATGAAAAATTGGTAAAGAAACAGGAAATTGCTTTGCCTTAGCGGAGAAAACCTTCTGTGGAAACAGGAAACCAAAAAAAACGGAACTTGAATGAAGTAAGGAAAAATGTGGTTCCTGCTACCGTAAATTGATTGAATGAAAGAACGTCCCCTTCTGTTTACATGTAAAAAAGAAAAGGTTTTTGCTACGTGATCTCATGTTGTGTGTTCTATTGAAAACGTGATGCCCTACTTACTATGTCACGCGGACTACATGGGCTACTTAAGAATAGATAACATATTTTGCATTTTATACATTCCTGTGCGTCCAATTTTTTGCTGTTTAGTCAACTAAATACTTTAGCATCATTCATACCATTTGTCTTCTATATTTAATATCATGGTGTTATGTCTGCGCGAAATTAAAATGTACATATGGTATAAGGGCAATGAGAGTTTAAGTTGTTCGCTCATTTTCTGTATTGAAAAAAGGAAGTAAAGAGAGTGAATTTAATAAGGCTTTGACCGTAGGCATTATAACATTTTTCATTTTCTAAAGAAATAATTAGTCTCACGGCGAATTTAGTATGTTTTTTCTTTTCTTTTCAAAATATTGCACAAAAAAATTATTTCACTTTTTCTTCATGGTCAGAGCCTTCTTAATTCATATCAGTTTACTTTCTTTTTTCAATTTTGAATAAGAACAAAGGAAAGATTTATTTAACTCCAGACTTTTACTAATATTTTCTTTTTTACTTCACAAACACAAAAACCATAAGGCAAAATTTTTCGCAACATTAGCTGCCTGCAGAACTTTAGAATTTATAAGTCGCGAAAAAATGTAATATTCTGTAAAACAAGTAAAACATTCTTTAAATATATAAGAACAAAATAAAAAAAATTCAGGCTGAACATTAAAAAAATAAGAACACTTTGGCTGAAAAAAATTTTACTCAACGGAGAAAACGTTGTCGGTTTAAAAAAAAGCAACAATTCGACTTTCGGATAAGTTCTGGAAAAAAAGACTCGTCGTGTGAAGATTAATTAGACACTTGAAAGACACGCCTTTGTTTTGCCCTTTTGATCCCTGATCTGTTTCAAAATGGCAGCTACATGGGAACCAAAACAAAGGGAACACACAAAAAAATATATTTACCTCGAGTCCAAGTCATGAAACTTGCTTTGGGTTTCAAAACTTCTGCAGTAAGATTACAAAACAACAACAACTTTGTATTTTATATTTCTTGAATGTAATTTTTTTTTGAACAACTGGCTCTTCCTCCCAAGCACAACTATGTTTTATTAATAAAATATTTCATGAATGAAAACCCTGACAACTGTATTTAATTACTAGAATGGCCTCAGTTTTTTTCGCAAGTTTAAAAATATCAGCTGATAATTATAACAGCCAATCAAAGCCAAGTATGCAGAGTATAAGCCAATCAAATACATTCAATGAAAAGATCGTTTGACTTATTAATAATTCATAATGAGTAAAGTGGTTATTGTTCGGAAGGTGTAGACGTCAAAAGATCTTTTGAGTGAAATGAACAACAAAAAGCTTTGTCAGCATTTTTGGCATTACGTAATGATGACTCAGATAATGTGTGGAAACAATCATCGTTTGCTAACGTTTACAAAACATAAACAAACATAAACAACATTACTAAAAGTGTTTAATTTCTCACCACACACACGTTTGTTTTTCTTATAACTACAAAAAAACTAAACTTGAGGCTGGATATGTTTGTGTATATTTTTTTTACAGCCTCAAATGTTCTAATTTTTGTTTTTTCCAAAAGTTGTAAAATTCAAATGTATGTTCTTAATATATATTTAATATATATATTAATTTTATTTATATATTATAAGGTACTATAACAAATATATAAATATCCGTGTGTAATGGTTTATTGACAGGACTAAAAAGAAGAGAGTGAGTGTGTCATCAAGCTCTGGTATAAACCAGGTTCTTATTAAAAAAATTGTGATGACATTAATTTTTAATAACATTTTCTTATTTGAGAAAGTTCGGGCCAATTATATTTTTCGATTGGAAAATCATTTGAGGGATCCGCCCACTTTTAGGTGTCATGATGAATAGGCCGTTTTGTGAAATTTACACAAAAAAACAATTTATGCCAAACTGTAAATGTGGTACTCATAGCCAACCTCGATCCCAGGACCTGTTGTCTCTTTTGCATATCGGACGACTATTAGCACAGCGCCGATGAGAGAAAAAAAGCCCTGGGACTGAGGTTGACTCATAGCCATGCCGTGTTGTGGTTACACCCACACGACAAACTACAGTCAAGTAAATCTTCGGCAGATGTGTGTAACGAGTTGCCAGACTTAAAAAAATTTTTTTGGAGAAAAATTCAACCCACTTTCGTTTCCAGGGCTTTTGCCTCACTGTCCTCTTATAAAAACGCAAAGAAAATCTGGTTAACAAAGTTCGTCTTTAGGGCTATTCTACGCCTATGATATCCTCGCGGAGCTGTCCGTCAGGATATTATACGTACAGCCCTGGGAACAAAGTTGCAATTAAGTGATTTGACTCGTTTTGTATCAAACGTCAAAAAATTGACATGGACTCGACGCGAAAATCAAAAAATACTTTTTAGATAGAGTTTTGCCAAATTTTTGGAAATAGTTCTAATAATAATATCCTGACGAGACGGCTCCGTGAGGTTATTATGGCAAACATACTCTCTCGTTGACGAAAATCAGTTGATTTAACGTCACTATATCATTTCGTTGCCAAAACTTTCAAAGCTTGAGCTGATGTAGGAATAGGTGAACCCAAGAGGAGGAGAGCGAAAATATTTAAATTTCAAATGTTTTTTTGTGTTCTTCATAACTCGTCCCAGGGCTTTTTCTCTCTATCTTACGATTTTGGAGAAAGAGAAAAAGGCCTTGGGGACAAGGTTGGTGCTCTTCTTTATTGCTGTATTAATGTTTTTTAGTTTCTAGATGCTAATATTTTTTATGCTTTTCTTCGATTTGCGTTTTGGTTGTTAAAATGTTTCATAATATTATACCCGAAATGATATGCTCTCCAGCAGAACTTCTGTTCTATAATAAAAACAGTTTTTGCTTGCGTCAGGTAACCCTTCACTAACGTCAACAACGCATAAACCTCGTCCGCAGTGCTCTTATTTCACTTTTCGATATTGGGAACTCAATATCAAAAATTGAAAAAGGGGGCACTGGGGACGACATTGATGACGCGATAGTACTCTTCTTAAATGCATGTGACGTACGGACATTGGAACATACAAGAGGGAATAATTTTTGACTACGCATGACACATCACGAAACTTCTAATTGATGCGCGATTACAATTTTTTAAAATAGTGAATTATGACGATGGTGCAGTTCTAATCCCAATTAAGTGAAGAGTTTAGCAATTTAGGCTTCTTAATACTCATTGACATGTCTCATTAGAAACGCTACATATTACTATCTGGCAACAAATCTCTGTGTCATATTACGTATTGACGATAATTTCTAATAGCATGCAGACTTTATTAATGCCTTAATGAGGCAGCATTTTGCCTAGCTTATTCCAAGAAATGCTACGCATTATACGAAGGGTGGCTTTTTGTCTCTCATGGGCGTTGCGCTTATTGATATGTATATAATATAATTTTTAACATATAACTTTCCCGTAAGGATAGCTGAAATAAAACACAGAGTTTAAAACCGTTGTTAATCCGTCATAACAAAAAGAATCGGTCAATATTATTTTATTTTACGCAATAAGTTTCCGTGAATGTTAAAAAATTAATCATGACACTGGGCTGAGCGCGTAGTATAGGTAAACCGTGTTGCACATCCGTACAGGAATAATACCCTTTTCAAAAAAAACTTTATCACAACTTTGGTGTAAATAAAGACACAGGAAACAGCCTGTCGTTACCCCGTCCTGCTAAAAAAACACTCAGCAATTTTACTTTGCAGAATAAGTTTAGCATTTAGCATCATAAGAATTATTGATTAATAAGTTTGTTGTAGCCAAACTGGATTAAAAAGCTGGATAGATAGCCACAACCGTAACATGAAAATAAATAATAATATACCAAACTTTAAAAAAATAAGAATAAATATGTCTAGATACAGGGGGCTGGCTTCAGCAGGATGCTGCCTCAAAATTTGTAGCCAAAATCTTAAAATCTGCCTGTTTAAGATTTATCAATGGCAGAAAAACATGACGATACAGTAGACTCCCGGTAACTCGAACACCGGTTAACTCGAACTTTTATTAGCTCGAACTGTTTTCTACGGTCCCTTGGACATTTCTTAATACTTCCTTATAAAAACTACTCGTTAACTCGAACCCCGGATAATTCGAACATTCGCTTTCTCGAACCATTTTTTGGTCCCCCTTAAGTTAATTTCTTCGGATAACTCGAACTTTTTAGTGGCTAAGTAGAAAATAAATGTTCGAAAAATGAATGCTGGTATGCAATGTAGCCAGAAATTTCGAAAAAGCTGTTCTTAAATGGTTCTCTTTACAGAGGAGCCAAAATGTTCCTTTTGATGGCAATATGATAAAAGAGAAGGCTCTTCAATTTACTGAAAGTTTTAATCTTATAAATTTTAAAGAGTCAGATGGCTGGCTGGAGAAGTGGAAAAAAAGGTTAGATAATAAATACATTCTTGCACGTAACAAAAGTTACTTCCTTATAAAGTTAGAGTCCTCTTTTAAATTATAAGTTCTGTTTTTTTTTTAAAATGTCCACCATACATTTTTGTCCTGACAGTTGGATAATGCAAGGCACTTGCATGCCATCGCTATCTCCAAGATTTACTGCTTTCGCAGTAATAGTGATAACGCATTTTCCAGAGGAATCAGCACGTAGAAAATAAAAAATCGTTTTAGCAAACTTTCCGTTTTTCCCTAACGGCAAATGGCCAATCAAGTGTTGAACAAGAACTGTCAACAAGGTTAAGTCAAACCACATACGAAATTTGTAAATTTTATAGAGTCTGAAGAAAATTCGCCTTAACTCGAACTAATATCTCGTTTTTGTCTAAGTTCGAATTAACAAGTCTAACATTCGTTAAGTCGAACTGCTTTCTCTGGCCCCTTGGAGGTTCGAGTTACCGGGAGTTAACTGTATATTCATCTTAACATGTGAAAACATACAGTAAATAATACATACAAAGTATTTAGAAGAGAAAAAGGAGACCTACAAACCTGACACCATCACTTCCAAACCAAAAAATCCTTTGCAGCATGTGTCCGTTTTTTGCGGATTCTACCGGGATTCTGAAATTAAGCTGCGAGCAACCAAAACAAAATCGGGTTCTGTTGGAAATAAAGCTGCGGCGCAACTCTTTTGAACAGAATACACGGCTATTATTAAATAGGCATATATATACTAGTCAAAAGGCAAAAAGGAAATCTTCGTTTAAATCTTCTGAAATAATCGTTTCTTATAAAGTATAGATTATAGACATAAAGAGAAGCGGACTACTGTTAATTTTAGGCAAAACTCAGCTTTAACAATATTTTAAAAAATCAATAAACTCGATTTTTTACGACAAACGGGATAAAGCGAATTCAGATGACCATAATGCTGCGTTATTAGACGTACAATAACAGTTTGATCATCCTTACTGAAATATACTGTAAAATGAGTTAGAAGAAAAACGTGGTGAAGATGTCGCGTGGTTCACGAATGTATGTCATAACAAAAAAAAGAGACGATGCAATAAATACTTCATAGTATATTACATATATTTTATATCTCCTGTATATAATTTAACACCGCGAAGGAGAACAGTTACGTATAAATAAAAGCATCAACATAGGTAGGTAATTCGTAAAATTTGAAAAAACCTAATTAAACATTAGTGCGAGGCTAAACAAATAAGGCAACGTGGATACGAGGCCCATTCACAAAACAACTTCATAATACACTTCAGTCTCTTCGTTGTCACTTCGTTATAGCGCCTCTCATGTGGCTAGATTCAAACAGAATATCTACAAACAAATGGCCACGTAAAATAATAAATCCCTTTAAACTCCGGTTCCACGGCGTTATTTTGAAGTTTGACCACGGAAATATATATAGATCTCTTCGTTCACTCGTGTTTTGCCAAATAGTAGAAACTAAATAAAGCAAAACTTCTGGCTGATTTTTGCTTCTATATGTTGATTTATTCTATAGCAGGCGGAGGAAAAATTTTAAAAACCTTTTCACGAAATCATAACACGTGAAAACGAATGCAAACTTGTATAAAAGCACGGGTCAAAACAGCACGGGTGAATAGTTATAGATCGTAAATCAAAATCATTTTTGTTTACATCTCCTTTCTGCGAAACACAGATCAGGAAACGCTGACCACGATCGAGTGTTGAGTACATGCGAAAAACTTTAACACGGATCAGGAAATGCTAACTAGGATAAAGTGTTGAGTACATGTTGTTCTGGGTTTTCATTCAAAAGTCGACGAAAGCACTCGTATATATATAAAAAGATGCCTCAAGAAACAAGCTTTTGCTTGAAATTTAAAAGAATTTTTCAAGAATATGACATTATATATCTACTGCCGTTCGAATGCAGCCAAAAGATCAAAAATCGCTACGTCATAATGATTTTCGGTGCCGTAATTTCATCCTGAAATTTTTTCACGCACTGCTCTGTTACCAATGGACATCCAACACATACAAACTTCTGCAGCGTGTCCTTACACACGGCGTCATGTTTTAATAAAATATCTAAACACGACGCGGACACTCTCACACAATGACTGACATCCAACGTACGTAATGACGTCAGTGTCGTAAAAACATAATGAACAGTTTCGTCAGAAATATCGCAACCTGTTAAGTCTAAATGCTCTAAAAAATGAAGACGGCTAATGGGTACGACGTCGTTTGTGGTTGTTTTGATGGGTGCAAAAATTTGCGTGATGAATCTGTCATAAATAGCGTCACACCATGACAACTTTAATGACGTCAGAGGAGGACAAGTCACGCGCATAATTGCTGACACAGCAAAAGCTGTACTTAAACTGAGATCAAGTCTTTGTAGAGACGGTAACCGCTTTAATAACCATTCTAATTGTTTTCCGTTAATACTTGTACTCGACATATTTAAATCTCTCGGTTGCCGGCGAACAATACCTTTCAACATTGATTGTGTTATCATTTTATTTGAAACGTTAATTTTTCTCCACAATTTACTATCAATACACCATTGGTTCCACGCTTTACAAACTAACATGCAACATAGTATGTCTTTTTTATTTAAGTACGTGTAGACTTGACCCCATATGCTACCTTGCAATACATGTTGGTCGTTGTTTGAGTGCAGACAAAGGTATGGGGAGTCGATCGGACCGGGCCTTATAACTGCAATAGGTTTGACTTCTTCGAGTGGTGTATGGCCATTAGTGATTACGGTCGTAGTGTCCACCTGGATATACAAAAAAACAAAATATGACTGATAATAACATGATATTTATATTTTCTCTAAGTACATAATTTAGTGATTTATCATACCGAGTCTGATACGTTTACCAACAAGATTACTAGATTATTTCTCATGCGACTAAACACGATACTAAAAAGGCCTCTTTCAAACGCGAACCTTTTACTTAAATTGGGGATATTTAGTTCTAAATGTAAACTTACATCGTGGACACACACACTAAAACACGAGAACTATACCTTCGTTTTCTTTTTTTTAATAAGAGGTTCATCATCGCTGTCATCCGAATGTTGGACCTACAAAAAATACCAAAACGTGTTACAAACGTTGAAAATGATGACAACAGATTTCACTGATTCAGTCGTGCAGAGTGTTGGCTAATGTTTTTTAAAAGTCCCAAAATGACTATATTTGGGGTGTTTTCCGCCATTTTTGGGGGGTGTTTTGAAGGTTTTTACTTCAGCTGCAATACTTCAAGGTTCCACAGAAGAAAAACAACGCGATAAGGTAACTTAAAAAACACTAAAAATGACAGAACTGATCATTTAAACCCATGGATTGTTCATTATGTAAATAAAGTGAGAAGATTACTACAAGCCTACTTACTACAAGCCAATGTTTTATAACTAGCTAGTAATGTTTTAAAGAATATTCATTTCAAGGTTTCAAAGTATGGTAGGTACACTATTGTATCCCTTAATTTTGTCATCAAAAAATTTCTTTCTTAACTATGCATGGGGTATATTGTGAAACGAGATGTTTTTTTTGATATCTTAAGGTCGATTTCCATGAAGTTCGTAATTGTCGATGCAACAGCAACATTTCTTGTGTCGGTTTGTTGTACAACATGTGTTTCTATTAAAGTTGTAACACTAACTGCTGTACGAAAGTTGATGAACAATTTTTATGTCCATGGAAACCGACAATTAGTTTAACCAAACAAGGGGGGAACCTTTGTGATGGGATATCTTCAGAAATAATACCTAATTATTTATGATTCATAAAGAAACATTCCAATTGCCTTTCTACAAAGGCGCTGACTGAGTTAAAATAATGGAGGTTGTAAAAATGTATATGTGGCGCGTGCCCTTGTGGTAATAGGGTTCGCTTCGTAACCATGAGGTCTGTGGTCCACAGCGCGGGCATGTTTAGCAAATGTCTTTACCATAGCTACGGGTCAACCCATGCCATGTGAGAGAAATTGGGTAGGCTAGCCGGTGTATACCTAATGTATACAGAACACAGGACCCACATTGTTAACAGTGTTTTAATAATAAAATATTTCCTTGGAAATCTAAAAATAAATGTTAAGTAACAAATATATATAACTTACTTTTTCTTTTATTCTTCTTTCATTCTCCTTTTCATTGGATGCTTTTAAGGCGTCTTTTATTTTCACTTTGTCGAGAAACTTCACATTTTTGATGAGTGATTTTAAATTTTCAACCTATTGAAATAGATAGATAAGAAATAACATGGAAAAGATATGTCATGAAGAAACAAGTCCATTCTGGACCGAGAATAAACTCGCTTGTTCATGACATGAGAATATTTATATTATTCCATGACAATGAGTTAACAGATAAGTGGTAATATTTCTAAAACACGATATCACCTAAAATAAACTCGCTTGTTCATGACATGAGAATACAGTTGACTCTCCTTAATTCGAATTCCCATGGGGAAAAATTTTTGTTCGAATTATAGAAAGTCTCTGTAATTCGAACTTTCAGCTTTAAAGAGTGGAAATTCGAATTACAGAGAGAAATTACGTTAATTTCAAAATCAAGAAAACATAATTTCAAGTTTCATTCAATCTTTATTTTTATAGTTTACACAAAAAAGAAACTCTAAAACATTCGAATTTTTCAAAGCCCTGTTTACACTCTTAAATTCGAATTAGGGAGAGAATCGTGCTGAAGGGACTGAAAAACTGTTCGAATTATAGAAAGTTTCTAATTAGAGAAATTCTAATTGTAGAAAGTTTTTTATAAGAGTTTCTTAAGGAAAATTGACGGTGACTGAGCACTCGTTCGAATTATAGAAATATTCGAATTATAGAGATTCGAATTAGAGAGAGTCAACTGTATTTATATTATTCCATGACAATGACTTAACAGATAAGTGGTAATATTTCTAAAACATGATGTCACACTTGAAAATTATCAATATCACTTATTAGATTGAGAATTTAAAGAATTTTTTAGCTTTTTTTTTACCTTGTTAACTCTTTTCTTTTCCGGAGCGATATCAGGTTTACCAACTTTTTCCAACCACTAAAGGTAACAAAATCTCGGTTAAAGCATGGCTTGATCGCCACAAAGTGGAAATCTTAGGTAAGTCTAAGATTACAAAGATCGATAGTAATTATAATAGTAATTATAAAAAATTAAACATAAAAGCTTTTGAAAGTACTACTGCGATGTTTATAATTGATATTATGTTAGAGATTATTTTGTTCATCTGTTCTTACATACGTGTCGACGTGAATTAAAACAAGGGTAAGAAACAACGTTTTGCCTATTTTTTCAAAACTATGGCTTTTCTTCCATGGGTCCAAAAAATTAACGCCAGCAAAATAAAAGCAGATAAATCAGTAAACCAACCTTTCTTTTGTTCTCGCTTATCACTCCACCCAAAAGATTAAATGAGAACTCAGGACCCTAAAGTAATTGCAACAAAATGAACAGTCAATTTCATGCGACGATTGTTAATAAAGCCTCTGCTATGGACGACTATTAATAAATCCTCTGCGATGGACGACTATTAATAAAGCCTTTGCGATGGACGACTATTAATAAAGCCTCTGCGATGACCGACTATTAATAAAGCCTTTGCGATGGACTACTATTAATAAAGCCTCCGCGATGACCGACTATTAATAAATCCTCTGCGATGGACGACTATTAGAAACGCCTCTGCGATGGACGACTATTAATAGAGCCAATGCAATAGACGTTCTGACTGTTAAGCTTTTCACTATTTTGCTCGCTCAAATAAAATCAACGAAAAGACAATCTACCTGTTCATCTTCACAGCATTTGGGACACTCCCAACTGTTATTAACTTTTTTTGAAATCTTACACGGCGCCCTTTTTGTTAAACACATCGGATGCACGATTTCGCCACATATATTACACTCCATCAACACTTCGTCTCTACCAGTCTTGCTTTCGTCACAAACAGTACAGACCACATAGCTGGGTAAGCGAGGCTAAATTAAAGTTAACACTTGATTAATATTGCTGTAACAATCGACTCAAAATTATTTTATATTTATTTTTCCAGAATAAGACTAATATGTTTGTTTTTTGCTATACTTGCAAGACCTGAACGAAAAAACTTTTAATTACAGGTTTTAAATTAACCAGTAACTTTTTTAACGTACTGGATATTTACAATACATCTTAAGGAGCATTTAATTTACGCGAGTTTTTAAAATTCGTGTTAAATTTGTGCCTCGTTAAATTCCTGAAATAAGGTTTCCGGTAAAATTCACCATTTTCACAATTCGCGTTGAAATTCGCGTTAACTCACCTCTTTAGTGTTCTGAAACAGGCAAACAACTGGAGTGAATAGAAAAAAATCCCAGCACTAGTACTGTTTTAGATTGAGTTAGGAAAATACTTTAAAGGGACTACGAAACGGCTGTTGGTTTTCGACTTTAGTGACTTACATGAAAGTCGAGCTAATGGCGGTGAAAAGGTTTATGATCATTGAGGACCAAAACAACATCTTAATCATCTTAATATCATATTGGGGATTGGATATTGGATATCCAATATAAGTAGGGACAATTTATTCTATATAAGCACTAAACCTCGAACTTTTTGAACTAGCTAACTAGCTATATCCTTCGAAATTTTGCACAGAAACATATTAGTTTATTTCACAAAAGCCAGTCAAAGCAACAACAATGACTTTAAAATTTTTTAGTGGTATTAATTACCTTCTTAAAGCTAGTAACTTAGCATTTTTGAACAAATACATCTTGCGTTGTCTATGTTCTCTCGTCAAAACAAACTTTCGATTTATTGATAGTTGATACATTGTACAGACCGTAGCTTAATTTACCGCCAAAAAGAATACTGAAGGAAATTTTCCATTTTTTCCATAATCAGGTTATCTAGACGTCTATGTGGCTCTAAAACGGGTATCATTTGCACCTTAACTTTTTTGTGAGCGGTCCTTTTGTTACACGCTATTTTTTAAAAATGTGCGATGATTAAGATTATTGAATCGTTTCGTAGCCCTTTTAAGAAAAGTACCCCAGATTTTCTAGACCACAATGCTTATAACAAACTCTTACATTTTTGCAGAATCGCATGGTGCATGGCTTGCGCAGTCGACCCATTCCTCCATTCTTCGGCATGTCCAAGCAAAATCGACACACATCACAGTTCTCTTGAATGCAACCTTCGCACGTTTGACATCTCACTCTCCGTATGATCGTCTTCTTTCTCTTCACGTGCTTTGAAACTCTTGGTTTCGTTTTAACGCCAGTCGATTTCTCCTGATCATGCTCGAAAGAGATTTTCCGTTTGGTTTCTTCGTCTTCGTCTATGACTTCTTTCTTGATTGAAATATTAGGAGGAGTTGGTGTCTCTTTCGGCGGTTTTTCAAGTGGTGTGTTCAGCGGAGATGTGGGCGGAACCTATGAAATAATAATAGCATCGTGTTTTTGCTACTTTATACCTGGGTGAAAAGGTGTTGCTCCGATCCTCGACAATTTTCCGCTGATAGGGATAACAAAATATGAATTACCAATATGCTACATCGCCAAATAGACATACCGATAAAACGAAATAACAGCGCTTCGACTATCTTTTCAAATCAAAATAATAAAAGAGAATTGAGGTTTTAGGTTTTTCTACAGTTTTGTGGGAAAGAAACTTTAAAGTTCAGCCAATATAATATCATTCTTACTTTTGATTCCTTTCTTAGTTCCATTTGCTGAAAGAAATTGATACCTCTACATGCAAGTATCTGATCATCATCCTCGTGATATTGTAACACTTCCTGATAAAAAACAAAACAAAGACAAAATGCCAACATTGACTTGATCAAAGATTTAACATTTATGTCAAATTACAAAATGTAAGGAAATATTTTGATCACACATTTTGAAGAAGGGTACAAACGAGCCAAACAAACTAAAAAACTAGTCATTAAAATAAGTCACGTGGAATTTTAATTTGCCAGCGATCAGTGAGCAATAAAACTCGATATATCAAAAAGCTTCACAAAACATGTTGTGAAATTGTCTTCAAAAGTAAAATGTCATTCCGTTTTGTAATACATGCAATTTAAAAAGGATAAATGATAAAAACGGCGATAATGCTGTCAAAAATAATCCAATGTGAAAACAGGGACAGAAAAATAAAAGCGCCACCATACCTCCAACCGATCCAAAAGCTCCATTCCATCTTCCGTTAGATCTTTCGGGTAGTTTGTTTTCGCATGAGTCCAGCTACGAAATCGTTCACAAAGCAACTTTAAGCCTTCCAGTTCATATACAGTCAAATAAACACATTGCCATTTTGCGTGGACTTTTTCAGATTCGCTGTCGATTTCGTCCTTGACAAGTTTAAATGCGCCCTCATCGTTGTCTTCTTCAAATTCTAACATACGCCTCTCATCTAAATCTTTCTCAAGAATGTCAACGTAACTTTTTATTATGTACCAATGAATTTCAGAAAAAAATGGATAGCGAAGCCGTTTGGGCACCTAAATGATTGAAAGAAGTTTATTTTAAACTCAGGAAGGTACAAGGTGTCTTTAAAGGACCCAAAAATTGCAGCTGGAAAGTAAATACCCATGGTGATAACTCATGAAATTAATATTAAAGGATATTAAGACAAATTAAAGTCAATTTTCTTCCGAAACAAATCTTTGTCATAAATCATATCAAAGCTGATCGAATAGAAACTAATGTAACATTTTATGGTTAATAGAAAGAAATATAGGATTTAAAGTAAACAAGGAAGCATCATGGCAATTGTTGTGCGATAATAAACTTCTTTGTAAAGAAAATTAACGGATGACGATAGGAAAAACACTTAAGGAGAATGGAATAAGGATAAAAAAAAAGTATCACGAAATATAGAGTGTGCTAGCTTTTAGAAAGTCACAGTAATAATTAAAGAGAAAAGAGAAAAATGAGAATGAGAAAACTCACGTGTGTATTCTCCTCTATATCATACGCTTTCAACTGCATCGCAATATTAAAACTGTGCAAGTAATTTCCACCAAATACTAGCGAGTCGTCTGGAGTATAAACGCTATGAATCCAACCTGCATTATACCAAATAAAAGTTTAAGCTTGGAGGTAAAAAGGTTTAAGAAAGGTATTGACAATGTTATTGACCCTTATGCTTAATATTTTGTAATTTTCTTTTTAAGGACTACCTGGCAATAGGAATACCGTTGAAAAGCTATTTTTCTTGCTTTTTCTTTCGAGTACTTATCACTGTCTTCCTCCCACGTGGGAACAGGACAAAGGGCTCTGCCTCTACAACCCTGAAATGTTATTATAAAATGTAATGTGATAATGAAATACATATAAACATGTCCCATGTGAATACTAGGCATAAGAAATATATTGCAGTCACTACAAAATGACGAAAGGTTGTGCGCATACGATTTGAAAGCTTAAAGAGTTATAAACAATGAATAAAGATTTCAATCTGATAGAAAAGTCAAACAGGTGATTTCATTCAGCTTGGACATACAAAAGATGTCAAATAAGCCTTGAAATAAGTGTACGATATGCTAAAATGTTATTATCTAGACATAACTATCATACAATTACACCATGCTCTTAAGGAGTAATGTAAAAAAGCCTCACCTGTAGGAATCATAAATGTATCACCAGCTACCAAATGAATCCTGTAACAGTTGTCAACTAAATCGCCCAAAAATACATCTTGCTGTCGACTAGACAACACCCATCGCTCATAGATATCCAAATTTTTTTCACTGGGCGGAATCAACCAAAAGACCTAAAGTAACAGAATCACAGTAAAATTAGATATTTTACCCCACATATCCAAAATGTTTGTGGGTACATAAATTTTTTCAGCCATTTTGTAACTTAGTGCTGGGAATCCTTTAAATTACATGGGAAAACTTCTGTACTTGGGAACTTTTTAGGTGTGGGACTGAAAACCCTTTAGTTTTATGCATTATCAGAACATTGTACTGCAAGAAAGCTCTTTTGCCACTCTTAAAACAACTTAATCTCACAATACACATATAACAGACCTGTTAGATGTTCTTGTATACATCAACAACATTAAAATTGTTGTTCAATCCAAAATTAAGTTGCTGCAAACACAATGGGGGTATAGCTTCCGAATAAGTAGTACAATTCCTGAGCAACGTAATGACGTCAAAATCGGATTAAATCCAAAATATATGTTTAAACAAAAAAACATTTCAAAATGGCTGAGGAAAAGTGACTGAAGTGGGAGAAACATATTCTTTAAGGTTCAATTTCTGTTCTTTTATGAAGTTAACTTTTTTGAGAGTGGGAGGTAAGCTTTAATACTAATTATTTTAGATTTTTATAATGATTAAGTCTTTTTGTACAGTTCCTCAAAAAATGGGGATAAGCAAATAATAAAAAAGAAAAATATATCTATATTCGAAAAATTGAAGTTATATGCCCTTTTGATTTTTGGCCAGCACATCAATTGGTACTTCAGGAAAAATTTTTTTTACACCTAATAGTTTTTTTTCTTAATGCCATTCTTAAAAATAACTGTTTATATGTGGAAAAGTTTGAAATCTTATTTCAATTGCTTAAAGTATGTAAGCTTTAAACAACAACTAAGGTTGATAAATTTTGGTTAGATCAAGACAGTTTTTAAAGTTCTAGGTATAACAATTTTTTTTCAAGAGATTGGAACTCATCTAAATGCCACGAACGAAACACTATGAATGCCCAGAAAAATCATGTTCCACACAAGGGAAGCTTTGGGTTATAACTCTTTCATTACTGCAATAGAAGGCAAACATATTAAACCTATTAAATAATAATAATAATAATAATCAATGACATACCTTTGCCCCTTTCAAGACATGATACCAAACTGAAGTACCACCAAAGTCGATATGAAAATCTGTGTAGCAGCCAGCAACACTCATCAGGACGTATCTGTAAAGAGATGAAACCAAAAATGTTTAGAGAAACACTAAAGTAAAAGTATTATTTTAACCTTGTTCAAAAATGAACTTACTTTCGAACCTTTGGATACTTCATGTTTTCAATAGTGTTTGTAGTATCTTTTTGTTCTGCAAGTAAATGTTTTGGCCAAGCCAACTGGACCCAATCTAAATCTTTTGTCACCTAAATAAAAAAAATGAACCTTATTAGTAACAAGTGGTTAAAATCAGATGTTTGTTTTAACTTTAATGACTTTAAAGTTATAGGGGGACGTTCATTTGGAGACACTTATTTAACCACATAAACATTTCAAACCACTTTTAAGATCATTAACTTATATTTTCCCCTGTTAAAAGATATAAGTGTCAATAAAATGATATAAGTCGTGTTAAGT
This sequence comes from Hydractinia echinata, assembly GCA_030067915.1. Lineage (NCBI taxonomy): Eukaryota > Metazoa > Cnidaria > Hydrozoa > Anthoathecata > Hydractiniidae > Hydractinia > Hydractinia echinata. The sequence continues at coordinate 1,534,180 of JASGCC010000050.1, read as the reverse complement.
AAAAGTCATTAAAACACTTTAAAGCATCGCTGTGAGTTCGACTCTCAGCGGTGTGTAAAATAAATTTTTTGTTGGCCCACTGAAGATGCGACTGGACAAGCTTATATGTGTTGCGGTTTAGAACGGCAGGTATGAGACACTAGCCAAACAGAGAAAAAATGTGAATTTCAGATATTGTTTAACTCTACCTGGCATAATTTAAAAATACAACAAGACTTAACCTTGACAAAAATATCAATCTTCAACTAACATACCGTTGTTGGGCATTCCACAATTCGATCAAGTCCAGTGTGACTGAATTCAAGGCTAGTGACGTTTAATATTTTTTCTCGTTCTGAGCCAGTGTAATACCGTACCCAGTGATGCACACTCATTTGGTCAGCCTGATGTGTATCACAATCAAACACATCTATCATTCGGCGAGCTCCTGCAAACAAACGGTAATGTTATTTGTATTACAACTACACACTCAGTGATATGATATGATTGCTCATGTTACAGAAAAAGTGTTTCTCGTTATTATGCTGTTTGCAAAAAAAAGCTAAGTAAAAAATGCCTGTGTGAAAGTTTGTTTTGACATGTTTGCTATTATCCAACTAAAATATTGTCTCATCTCATTTATCAGAATGTGAAGAAATTAGGAGTTGTTAGAGAAATTAAGAGATTTTAGGTATTTTGTATCATTAATTCTTTTTTCATTTTTTTCCTTGAATCAGCAAGAACACATCCTTTTGGCAGGACAAAACATCATGATACTATATGTCTGTCTAATTTCCTTGATTGTGTGTGACGAGATGCTACCCCTATTAATAATTAGTTCTGTTGTCCCGTTAAACATGTATTCTGAAGTCAAGCAATGATCTGGTTTTTCCTATCACACCTTTGAGTTAGTTGGTTTAGCAGTCAATTGTTGTTAGACTCTTTCTTGGTTAAAATGAAGAGTTACCATAACCAGGACTTAATTTCAAAAGTCCCAATAACCTCTTTGTACTAAAAACATCATTTAGCTTTTGCCATCATCGAGGAGCCCTCCTGTTCCAAGTTCATGTTGATAAAATTTTACTGTCATTACAACTTTTGCACAAAAAGCATACTGTCATTCTGGTAAATATTTCTTTATTCCCTGTATGTTGATCAATATTATTTCATCGCACATGAAAAAAATGTTTTCTTTCTTTAGTAGTAATACTAATGCATAATTAAATGCTACCCTCTTTTTTCCAGAATATTTTCAAAATTAACACTCTTTCAAAATAGTATTTTAAAACATAATATAAATGTTCAATTTAATTGATAAGGATTTTCATAAAAAAATATTCAAAATAACGGAAGAAGATAGTTGGTGCTGCACCAACTTTTAATATAATTGGCAAATATGACATTAACAACAATGTAGATAAAAAAAATGTATTACACTAGCAATAAAAAAGAATAATCCAAAAACCTTAAATAAAAATGATACAATTTCAGATGAATGCTTATTCAATGAATGCTTTACATACCAACATAACTTTTAACATCGTTTACAGTGAACAGTTCGGCATCTGGCATCCTGTAAAGTAAATACATGGCGATAACAACCCGAATTTCAAGCTGATTGAAATGGTAAATAAATTATTACACACCTTAATCCAAGACCGTCTTTTTTCTTAAACAAAATTGGTGTGTTGAAGCCATGCTCTTGGATATACTTTAGGTCAAAATCTACATAGATAAAGTATCTTTTATTAAAATTTAATATTAGAAAGTCTGGATTTGTTAGTTATACAGGATCTTGTCGTTTCCTTTTTTTTCTTAAAACAAATGGAAACAAACATATAACTTAAATTAAAAGTGGATTCTACTACGAATTTTACGATCAGGAAATTTCAGGATTATTTAGGAAGGTTTTTTTTTAGGATTTTTAGGAGGAGTGTGAACCCTGTGCAAGGGCCGTTGTCCCGTTTTAAAGGTTTTTAACAATGTGATTTAATATTTGCAATTATTGCATATTATATTCAATTTTGTCATTGCCTAACTTGAATCTACTATTATAACATTATGCTTGCAACTAGCCAAACAATAAAAAAACAGGAGGATAATGAACAAGAGCATATTATAATAATTCACGTAAAACAGTTTAGAGTACACAAATTTAAACAATAAAAACTCACCTTTTCCAGACAACTCTAAGATAAAATCTGATAGATTCTGATTGAACTTTTCATCGTGCAATTTTTCTTCAACATCAAACTTTCTTTTCCCCTCTATTTCATCATCCACTCTAGAATCATTGTAGATTTTTCTTTCCTTGATACGCTGAAAAGTAAATTTTAACTATTTTCTATCTCGTTTACGCATTTGTGTCTAATTGCCTAAAAATGTGACCAACTAATAAAATATCAAATTTAGGCCTTCTAATAAAGTTCATTTATGTTTCTATCTTAAAGACAAACGAAAAAGACGAACAAGAAAATATATCAAATCAACAATTTAAAAAACCTAAAATGTTGATTTATGAGCTATACATGGGTAAGATGAACAAACCTGTTTTTAGCTTTCAAAAAACAACCAAAAAACTAAAGGCATAATTGCAAGTTGAAATAGTGTAGTGTAGTGGTGTTAGTTTAGCTTTAAAGACTGCATCCAATTAAAATATGTACACATGACATAAGAAAAAACACATATTGGAAGGATTCACCAAGACTTAACATCTACTTAGGAAATTCCCCTATCTGAACCTGAAGATACTTATAAGCATTATGCTTATTTAAACCAGCCACCACAATTTAGCAAAAAGCGCCTCAGGAAAAAAATGACGACGCAAATCAAAAGGCCTTTAACAAATGGTGACATGCAGTTGTCACATGCCATACTTATTCCACAATATGCTCATAAATGTGGTTGCTTTTTTATTTGGCTAAGCCATTCATGTTTTTCATGTTGGAGACAAGTTGGGCCATGTTACATGAATATCTCCCATCTGATGCAACAAGATGTGTTGAAATGTTTAACATGTTCGCTTCAGAGTGTTTTTCCTTTATCTTTCGTCACTGCTGTGGGTTTTTAAAATGACGCTTCCTTACAACCAAGTTTTTTCGCTAAGGACTTCCCCAGTCATCATCTCTGAATAAAGGATTTACTACAAATTTACTGAATTTTACCATGCGCCACGCTACGAGGTATCTCATTCGAGTTTTCTTGTATGTTGGCGCTGGACACCAATGAATACGGACAGACTGCTTCACTACGAGATATCTCGTAGCGTCAGGTAAACTCTCAGTCTTTGAAAAAATTCTATTTACACTATTGTTGAATGATTTTCAAACATTGTGTTGCACTATTTTCGAACGTATTTTTGAATATCGCATTTGATCTCCATTTGGATAACATTGTAAGACATTAATTGTAGGCCACTTGTCCTGTGTGTAAAAGGTATGGTATATTTTGATTTGTGAGATTGCACAAGAAGAGCTATGGAAGCCTGAGTCTAATCAACCACCTAATTTTTCTTTGATGAAAATCCAGATTTAAAAATTCATACAATATCTAATTGATTTTATGAATCTATTTATGACCCAAGACTTGATTGATACCATGGCAATGGAAACCAACAGGTATGCTGAAGCTGAGATTACCAAGCAAAGGCCGTTACGAAGAAGTTCTCATCTACATCAGTGGAAAGATGTTTCCTCTCAAGAAATGAGATGCTTTATAGCAGTAATGCTCCACATGGGTCATGTTAAACATGCCCACAATAGAAAATTATTGGTCACAAGATATCGTGTACAAATCTTCTTTTTTGTCAAGAGTCTGAATCGTTTCAAGCTAATTCTTTAATTTTGGCAATTTTCTGACAAAAACTGTATTGGACGTTAAGGAAAGCTTGGCAATCTTCTGGAACATTTCAACCAGACAATGCGGAGGATATTATAATCCTGATCGAGATCTATCATTGTATGAATCCATGGTTTTATGAAGTTCGCAACACGAAAACCAAACATCGTAAGGAACTATAACTTGGGAATGTCTTGAATTGACTGATCAGATCAGCTTATGTCCTCTACGATTCACTCAGAAAAACCAATCCCTGGTACAATAAGATCGCTATGCACTTGATTGGGATGTTTTTGTACAACTCTGATCACCTGTTCAACATAACATGCTCAAAAGCAAGAGAAAAGATTACATTACTGATATTAAGGGAATGTGTCATCAAATCTTTTATTGGTGAACAAACACTGGCAGATCTAGTACCCAAACCAAAAATGGAAATCCACTATCTTGAAGAGTTGCCACCAACAGAAAAGAAAGCCAGATCAACTCAGCCATGTAGAAATTGTGCGTCTAAGAAAATGAGAAGGGAAACCAGATATTTCGGCCCAAATAATCCTGTATTATGCGGTAAAAAATGTTATCATGAATGTCATTCATAAAATAACAACAACAAAAACTATTCAAACTACTTCATTGTAGTTTCAATATGTTATTATACGCTTCTTTGAAATATATGCATTATTCCCTGACCCATCAAAATCCACCAATTTCAGTGTAAAGTATTCATACGGCGGATAAGCCATATAGTAGCAACTGCCTGTCTTTTCCGTGTTTCAAATTTATTAAGGAAAAACGGACAACCATTATTCTCCCATTTATATGTTTCAAAATAAAGCAATGAAGTAAAAAGTCAGGTACAAGAATAATCGTAGTTGGTAAGATTGTTACAAGCGAACTTACAAACTCGTAGTTGACAAATATGTTTGAAGCGGAATTTCTGAGAAAACTCATATTTGGCAAATTTTTAACAATACAGCACTACCAGTATAGTCGTAGTTGGCAGCAAATGTGTTAACAAAAGAATATTATTTTGCTGATTTCATGAGTTTTTTAATGTGCCCACAAGTGAATCAAAATTAATGGTATCAAAGCAACTGAAAGTTCCAACCCTTTTTCACATTGTGTTATTACAGACACTGCCTTCATCTACAAAGGAGAATAATCAATTTTGTGGCTTGTTTCTGATTTAATGAGGTTAAAGCCGCATAGTCACCTTATTGCCAAGTTCCTATTTTATCGTAAAAACTGAAAGATGTACAGAGGAAACATTATCCTGAAATTTAATCAAAAACTGAAATTGTGATGCTCTCTAGGAAAATCGACTGCTTCTATTTTTAATTCGTATTTTTAAGACAATAGAATTCCGTATTTTTAAAAATACGAATTGCGTATTTTTAAATACAAATTTCGTATTTTCAAAAATCTGAAATTTGTATTTAAAAATACGCGTATTTTAAAATACGAATTTCGTATTTTTGAAAATACGAAATTCGTATTTAAAAATACGCAATTCGTATTCAAAAATGCGCGTATTTCTAAAAATACGCTGTAGATTTAAAATGCAAAGACATAAAAAAGTAATTACTGGTTAGGGATCGTCTCTGAGATCGTTTTATTTTTGATACGAATTAAAACGATTTTCATCATATAGGAATCGCTTCATTTTTTTTAACATCGTTTCATAATCGTATCATGAAACGAATTAAATGTTTTATATGTTTTTCACGAAACGATTATATTATTTACTATAAAAAATGAAACGATTTTTTGTATATATGAAGTTTTAAAGTTGCCGTACTTTACTCTAAAATGACGAGTAAACGTTCCTGCGAAGCTCTAAAGTTGCCGTATTTCACTCCAAAATGACGAGAAAACGTCCCTGCGAAGCTCTAAAGTTGCCGTATTTCATTCTAAAATGATGAGAAAACGTCCCTGCAAAGCTTCAAAGTTGCCGTATTTCATCCTAAAATGATGTGAAAACGTCCCTGCGAAGCTTCAAAGTTGCCGTATTTCATTCTAAAATGACGAGAAAACGTCCCTATGAAGCTTCAAAGTTGCCGTATTTCATTCTAAAATGACGAGAAAACGTCCCTGGGAAGCTCTAGAGTTGCCGTATTTCATTCTAAAATGACGAGAAAACGTCCTTGCAAATTTTTAAAGTTGCCTTATTTCATTCTAAAATGACGAGAAAACGTCCCTGCGAAGCTCTAGAGTTGCCCTATTTCATTCTAAAATGACGAGAAAACGTCCCTGCGAAGCTCTAAAGTTGCCGTATATCATTCTAAAATGACGAGAAAACGTCCCTGCAAAGCTTTAGAGTTGCCGTATTTAATTCTAAGGTGATGAAAAAACGTCCCTGGGAAATCATTGAGCCAATTAAAAACATATTAAAAACAAACTTGTAAAATTGAGTAATTTTTCTACTCAGCTTATACACGTAACATTTTTAAGTATTTTAAAATACGAAATCCGTATTTTTTAATACGAAATTTTCGTATTTCGTATTTCTTAATACGAAAAGAGAAGTGGTCGATTTTCCTAGAGAGCATCACAAATGAGAACATGTTCACATGTTTTACTGAAATAGTGAACTCAATTTAAATTTTTCTCTGCCTACAGAGAGAAATTACAATTCATTGCACAATTCACGTGATCATGAACGGACAGCAAAACCAATCACATGGTTGCTTGGTGCATGCCTTCATAGCAAATGAGTGAGAGAATCTGCAGCTTCATCATTCTCGTCTTAAAGGGGAAGTAACCTCAAAAATGTGAATTTTTTTTTTTTGACTACGTATTTGTATTTGAACTTATAAAATCAGAAAAATAACACATAAACACAAGAATTTATCTCTAAATACCTATATTCCCTGTTCATATCTCCGTAAAAACTTCGTTTTTGAAAAAAGCGCGTCAAAATAAAAAAGACTGGGTTCTAATTTGAATATGACGTTTTATAGTTCAAAACATTGCGCTAGCTAGACGAGGCCCTATGTTGGTGCTTATAATGCAACAGACTTTCCAATAAGAAACAAAAAAATGCATCATAGTTTCTTGTGCAGTGACGAAGAAAACACTGTTCCAGACATTTCGGCTCTAAAGCCATTTAGTTTTGAGCCTGAAATGTTGTTGGAAGAGCAAGATAAATTTTTAAGTTCAAACCATGAAGACGAAGTTATACAAAAAGAAGGCAATCGAATTGGAAACAATAATTGGTGTAAATGAGGTGGTCACTGTAGACCGATGAGTTTACTCTCTGAAAGTTTGTGCTGCAAAGATAATAATGAAATTCCTGACGACTAATTCGAAAGTACAAATAATTTCGCCAAATATAAAGTCTTTCATATTTATAATCATGACTGAAGTGATATCCATTTCATATCTTTAACATCCTTCTGTCTTCAATTAATTGAAATTGTTAAATTGAATCGTGTTAAAAATAAAAAGTCCGATAAAAAAGGAAATACATTTTCCATACGCACATGATAAAAAGTTTCCCACCAAGCTCTTTACAATAAACTTTTCAACACAATCTTTTGTAAAAAAAAAACATCTTGCTCTCCATCCGAAATATTTTATGCAACTGCATCTTTGAAATTCAATGAAGAAGGCCCGGAAAGCAACAATGATGAAGGGATTAAAAAAAATAGAATACCGAAGATGCGTTCTAATGAAGAAATACAATAGTGAGATGTGCTCTCAATGAGTGTACGTGAACAGGGGGTAAATTCTAAATTTCCTATTTTAGGAAAAACATGTATTACAGATTTGATGGGTACATAATCGATTAGAAAAAGATGTTCAGAAAGACATACCATCGTGTGCTTTATGGGCAATCCGCAATAAATACTCTAAAGCCGATAGATATTTCCGAATTGTTGTCACTACCCCCGTCTGTCAAGACATGCATGCGACGAAGAAAACATTTACTTGTTGTGAGGTGCATAATTTTTGAATTTGAAAGTCAAAGTAAGTTTGAAAAAAAATGAATCAACGAAACAAAGTTATTAGGAAATCATTAATGTTAAAAGAAAGAATTATCATTGTGTAAAATATAATTTTTGTTGGCTTGGTATGTAATTGTTGGTTACGAACACGAAGTTTATACCGAGCTTGTATCTTTTTATTTTGATAAACAAATAACGAAAGAAGCATGTGTTTGGTTGATACATACAAAATCAAATGATTTACGTAAATCAGGTAATTGCCTGAAGATCTCTTTCAAAGCAGTCTGGCTCAAAGTGCGTGGAACATATATAAAATCCTGAATCCTTAGGCAAGGGACCAGTTCTTCTAATGTTATGTGACCATCTTTTTTTGAAGCTCGTTTTTTTTCTCTGCGCTGGGAATTTTGAAAAAAACTACAACATCGTCAACATTTTCTTTTGATTTATTATTACCAGTTCTGTTAGTGCAGTTGATGGTGGCGCAATTTGGCATGTTTTCAAGCAGTTAAACTCAAATGTTTAAGTAAATTAACAACTAATACTACTACCACCGCCAGTACACTACACTTTCTGAACTAAAAAACGTCATAATTTCAACTCGACCCAATCCTTTTAAAATCGCAAAGGGGTCAGAATAACGAAGCGATTTCACGCGTAGTAAACACAACTTTTTACTAAGTTAGTGAAACTTTTATATGAAAAGAAATAGGTATTTCAAGTTTTTTTTGTTGCAGCTACTGTTTTTTTAAAGAAAAAATTAGAGCTTACTTCCCCTTTAACGTTCGTTTTCCATGCTAGCATGGGTTGGATGGGGTATATTAATAACTTCTTCCAATCTGATCTAGACTGCGTTAGATCTAAACTTAAATTCCTCTTCATCAAGTCTGCCTTTAATACCTTCTGCCAAGTTTTTCTTGGTGTACCACTGGGCTTTGCCCAAGAACTATTAAGTTTCTACACTTTGTTACCCAATTATCCTACTCCATTCTTTTCAAGGGTCCCAACTAACTTAATCTTCTTAACATCAATATGCTACTGATACCTAGCCTGCTTCTTAGCTCATCTGAACTCTTCCTGTCTCTCAGACTGGCGTTACACATCCACCTAACCATCCCTCTAAATTATAACGTTGCCAATTTATTGATTTTTTTAACAATTGTCAACTTCAAATGATTTTTTCTAATAAGTTTTGACAGGCAGAAATATGAATTTAGTTATATATTAATAAACTAGTCGACAAGGCCCATGGAAAAATCCACTTAGAATTTTGATATGTCAGCAGTGTCCCGTTCATATACATAAAAATTATTCTCAGAATTTAATAGACTGGTATATATAGCATCTATTGTGAAGAACTTAAAACTCTGAACAAAATAATGTAATAAACATGTATATACAAATAACGAACAGATAAGGAGAGAGATATGTTCAAACATTTTGCTGACGTCAGCGACGTTAGAAATTGGTATACCCATTGCCTTCATCATGTATATAGATCTCAAAACGCTGATCAAGAAAATGTATGAGATCATGTACTTTTGACAAACAGTTGCAGAGATATTGAGGTTTAAAGGTTTTTTGATGACGTCATCAACCCGTCCATTCAGAAACAGATTTGGGAAAACTTACCCAATTTAGTCCCGGGCCTCACATTTTAACAAATGGATAAAAAGGCAAGGCTGTCTGTTTACCTATGTCTGAACAAGATCAATTTGTGAAGGCCTATTTCTTTGCCAGGACAAGGTGATAGTTAAATATGGTGACTGGCAAAACATTATTTATAGTTCTAACTAGTAACTTTTAATTTTTGAACTTTCAGGAAAGTCACTTGTCCTGGACTGTAAATCTAAAAAGTGTATAACATAATTCCATAATGGCAATTACACGCCTCTAAACTATGGTCTCAAAAAATTAGCTTAGACTGAATAAATATGATAGTTTTCCGCTCACGGCCATTCCATATATATATTTTGCTCACATCCTTTTTCTTAAAATGACACAGTTGGTCGATCACCCTTAGATTTTTTTTATTTTTGACTCAATAGAGGTAAAAAAGACATGCATCTCATTCCCTAAAAATCTCATGATCATTTTTGATCATTTAATAAAACAAGAAAGTGGTTTCGGTTCCAATTAGGAGAAATTATCACGTGCAGAAATCAAAACTTGAGTGCCAGAGTGAGTAAATTAGTAGTTACCAACATCGGGTGTACAAAGGTTGGGGTCTAGCTTGCTTGAGCTTTAACAAATTGCTAGCTACAGTACAGAAAGTGATTGGTAAAATTTCTTTTTTTTTTTTACTTTACAAATAAAATATTCCAGGAATTTTTCAAAATTTGAATAGAAGCGAACCGCAGATTTCCAGGAACAACCTAATTAGCAGTACTCGTTTTTTAGTTAGCTATTTTCCCAGAATGTCAGTTTTGTCAAAATAAAAGAGCGTCAGTAATATACCCTCATTAATCCAAGAGTGATGATGATTCTCCTTGCCGTCCTGGTCAGAATATCACGTGGTTAAAGGAAAATATTCTTTGAAAAATTCAGTCCCTGTTGATGAAGGGGTCACTGGGTGAACGGAGTGTTTTCCCACAAATCATAATGGCTACCCTGAAAACCTGTAATTGGTTTAGAAGAAGTATCATGTGACATTTTGCACTGATCGGGAGAATGATAATGCCAGAAGCTCATCTAACCAGGAAACATCTAGACATTGGATGTTTCCTGGTGAGATGATACATTTAGGTGTCCAATAGGCCTACTCTGCATCAATACTTGCTAAAGACTAAATAAATCTAGGTTATATATAGCTAGCTAGCTACGGATTTTTGCGAAAAATACAGACAAAGAAACCTACCAAAGAGCGTCCCGCGAAAGTTTCCAATCCCTCCATATTTTCCAGGGCTTTAAATTTGCATCAGATAAATTACGGATAATTCGGGACATGTATATAGCTAGCTAATTATGTGAAAGTTTTGTAGCTAGTTTAATGATCGTTTAGTTTTTGATTTTCCTTGGTTTTTACTGCGTCTTGTTGTTTTTCTTCCAGTCTTTTGTCTAGCGAAATCACTACGAGGCTAGGCTAAAAAAAAACCTATTATGTACCGGGCGGTGTAGGCACGATTCTAAGAATAAGGGTCACCTGTACTTAACCAACATCATAACAAAACTCTCCTTGACAAAATAAAGGGGTCAGAGTGAATTTCTTTTAGTAAGCAACTTTCTACGAAAATCTGTTGTTTTACTGCTAGAAATTAAAAAGCTAATGCCTTTACGAATTTAAACACACACAAAAAATGAATGGATTAATAAACCGAGAAGCGAAAGGCACTCAAAATGGAAATAAACAGCTGGAATATCTTAGTTGGAGAAAATTGTTTTTGAGTAAAGCAAAATTGAAAGCTTCGAGTAGAACTTCTGGACTGATGTCTGGTTTTGCAATGGTAGGTAGATTAATTAGTATATAACACTTGATAATTAATTTGAATTTGTTGGATTCTTTCATTGTGCAGAATATTTAAAGCAAAAAATCTATAAGGCCGCCATCAAAAATATGTTATGTTCGCGTCCTCCGACCGACTCACTTTTGGCAATAAAAACCCGAGTCGGTAAGTCGGAAAAAACCCAGAAAAAACTTTTTGATCCAAACGAGATATATTTGAAAAAAAAAATTCGTGAGAACTAATTTTCCCAAAAACTCGCGAAAATTAATTCCAGTAAAAATTAATATCTTTAGGGTACTCATGGCAAGTTTACAGACAGAGCGGCGAAAAAAGGGTCTGTCGAGTGGCGCTATACTGTTTTTTGACCCTGGGAACGAATTTTGCCCCCATCTGAAAATACCGGGAAAAAATACGCCCGACCGACCGACCGACTCATTTTTGCGGGGTCTTCAGGACGCGAACATAACATATTTTTGATGGTGGCCTAATTGGTGCTTATTTGTAGCTAAATTACATAGTCAACTATCTGACTGACTGACATTTTGTGTTTCGATGTTCATAATTAGAAAATACGTTTTGTTTATAAACTTTGCTAATGTGTCTAACAATATCAATCCACAATTTAATGCCATGTAGGTTGCCATGGTGGAAATCAATTTAGAAGATAACATTCCAAATGGATTGTTGATAGTATTTAGTCTCTTAACCACAATTTTGATATCAGTTCATGTATTTGCTCTGATGATATCTGTTTGCATTCTACCAAATATCGAAACAGTGGAGCAAATGCATACTAGTGTCTATGCACAACAAGACGTTACAGTGAAGACGCTGCCATCTGACTCCCCGCACAAGCAATTACAAAGATACATTGAAACTGCTTGGGTCTTCAGCACAGGCTTGGGAACGCTATTGTTTTTAATGGAAATCCCAATGTTGATGTGGGTAAAATTTTACAATCAAAGTAAAGAGGCTGCTATAGCGTCAACAGGTGTGATGGTTCCTGTTTGCATTTTATTTGTAATATTTGCCATGAGGTTTTATCGTAAACTTATTGCTCACAAGTATGATAAAAATTCAAAAGAAATCGAAGAACTTCAGATGATTGTGACACATCTTAATGAGGAAGATCAGGATCCTTTGAATAATGACAGCCCACATATCAAATAAGGGAAGACATTCTAGATAACTCCATAAACATATTTCTTATTGTCTGCTATGGAAGTTTTAGCTCAGGTTTTTTCAATAAGGTTAAGATATATTGAGTATATATACTGATGCTAAAAGAATGAGACGATCTTAACAATTTATAACAGTATTTTTTGTGTACCTTGAGCTTTGTTTTACAGTCACAATGAAAAACGACATATATAAAAAACAAAATAGGTATCTATTTTCTATTGAAATCACGAAAGAATTAGGACCAACATTCGTCAATTGAAGTCAACTCGCGACCATATAGAAAGAAGATTTGTTATAAATAGTATTTTGAATTATTTAAATTTTATTTTATTAGTTTAGACTATATTTTTTAAAAAAAATGTTAAAGCTCATTGAAGGTTCCATTCTGTAACTGTAAATAAGATATATATCAGATGATATTGTTGTTGCTGTGTTGCCAAAAAAATAACTAAAAATGACTTTTTCAAATAAACCTACTTTTTCTCTTCTTTTTTGAATTTTTCGAAAAACTTGCTGACGAAGCTAAACCATGTTTTCATTTAAATTATATAATCCTTTTAAAATTGTTTTTCTAAAAAAATTTTGGAAGGATTTTATTTAGACTCCTTAAAGCAAGAATATCATTGAAAGTAAATATTGATAGTATAATATTTAGACTTGCTTGGTATATATAAACACTTGGTCACTTGATGTTCACAAAATTTATTGGCTTTTTTTTTTTGCAAAAATTAATTCAAAATATTTTTTTAAAACAAGCACTATTCAAATAAGAAATGGATAATAGAACATCACACACCAAAGGATTCTAGATATAAACCTTTGTAGTCTCACTTCTAAGAAATTTTTATGCACAGAGAAAAAACTTGACTTGGTTGGTAAAAAGCCTTGGTAAAAAATTTGATCACTTTTTACCGACTTTTTTTACCAATAAGGTAAAAATTATATATATATAAAGACAAATATTTTTATGTTTAAGATGAGAAACAATATCAGTATGTCTGTTCAGTTCTGATAATATTGTTGCAGGTTTATCATTTCTTAGACATTATTTTTTTTTATAAAAAACACTCGTATATATATTGTTATAAACGATATGAATATTGTATAGTTTTAACGTGAATAATGAGACAATCACTTTATTTGCATGAATATCAGTATGTCTGTTCAGATGAGAAACAATATCAGTATGTCTGTTCAGTTCTGATAATATTGTTGCAGGTTTATCATTTCTTAGACATTATTTTTTTTTATAAAAAACACTCGTATATATATTGTTATAAACGATATGAATATTGTATAGTTTTAACGTGAATAATGAGACAATCACTTTATTTGCATGACCGCACTGTGAAAATAAAATATTGTAAAATAAAATATTTACAGTTATATACATATGCACGTTTTTTTTCATAATTTCAAATTTCAAATTCATTTATAAAAAACTGGCTATTTTTATAAGAAACCAAGCAAATGGCCAACTAGCAGAAAAGTCTTAAATACAACTTTCCCGAATTTAATTTTTCAACTACATCATTGCTATGGAAAATTCTAACACTATAAAAACAAAACTGAGCGAAAATGTTGCATATTTCATGACTTTTCTTGTTGCCATATGGTAAATCATCCAAGCACAAATCTCATATAAATAATCCATCACTAAAACACACTGTAAACTTCATTAGCCAAAAATATAATATTACTGTTTTTGTTTTGTTTTCATAAGGAGAGTAAGTTTTAGTAACTTTCTTGCTAACTAAAAATCTAGTCATTCTTCAAGATTGTCCTCTTCAATGTTTATAATGAACGCGAATATGTTTCTTAAGATTTGCCTATTTTTACTCACAGAATATAAATTTAGAAAGGGTGTATTCTACCAGAAAAAGTTCTGAACAAGTTTCTTAATTTGACGGGGTCCGTGAGTAGAATGTTCAATCAAAAACATGATTTTCACACAAAGAGAATTTCATCAACATGTCTGTTCCGTTGAAATCGCCAATTTTTAAGTCTTCCGATTTGTCAGCATAAGCTACTTATATTTGCCCAATTTGTTGTTATGCCAGGTAATACCTGAATGTCTTTCGAATCAACCTCGTCTCCAGAAAGAGGCGAGTATGATATGTAACCTGATTGGTGCGGATATGACATAATTATTGCGTCACAAAAAACCATTTTGGCGAGGCAGCGAGTACGGGATGAACAGAAGAAAGCTGTTCGTATTAAAATGGCGGAAGAGCTGTAGCATGTGTTTTTTCAAAGAGAATTCGCAGTTTTTTTCAAATTAAAATAAATAAATAAAAAAGCGCTACTAACAACTAGAAAAGTAACAAACTGTCAAGCTAAAACCAAATAGAAAGAAAATTAACTTGTTTCCGAGTGGCAGGCGAACTTTTATTTTCAGCTTTATGCAGAGATTGACATTACATTAGGAACGAACATTTTCGGACGGAAAACCTTTCGTAAGTTTTTAGGTCTTTTTTACGAAATGCTTATCAGATGTTTTGACTTAACCAAATCAGGTTGTGGTTAGAAAGCATTTTTTATTTATTTTTTGTGCGTGCACGGCTATTGTAAACCTTGTATTGATCATATTATATCTGTGATTTATTGTATACAGTGAAAATAACCAAACGTTTTTGTAGTTCGATGATTAAAGGAGAAATAAATAACGAACTTTGAGAATTTTAAAAAAAATATTCATGATTTCGCGTGCAAAGACTTTTGCGTTTTGCTGATTTATAATCTCCAAAGGCATAAACTTTCGCGAAAATGACCAAAAACGCAAAAGTTTCTGCCCGCGAACGTATACGTTTTTCAGGTATCCAAATAGTTACCCAAATAAGTCTACTGAATTATGGCGATAGTGATTGAGAGCTACGCCTTGCCATAGCTTATGCTATCAAAAAATCTACACGAAAGAAATTTTTGACAGTTCATTGGAGTCATAGCTCGCATCAAGACACGAGACATGTGATTGGACATCTTACCCAGCACAAGATATCCCCGCTATTAATCAAGACCCCCAAAAATATATACTCGCATGGAGCCTCCTGGTATAGTGAAGGATCAGCATTAACGATGTCGTTTGACCTTGGCGATTGTCCGGGGGCTGGCAAAGTATATAGATCAATGAAAAAAGGTGGAGGAGCCAACTTTTAACAGCTTTCGATTCCGAACTTGTGAAAAGGAAACGTACATCTCAGGTAAGCCTAAAGCAATTGGTAGACAGTGTACGTACCAAGTTTCATAAAAAGGATGTAGCACAGAATCCTTACGAGTTGCAGCGCGATCCTGAAAATTTCAAGCGTGTATGTGCAAGGAAAAAATTGGTTCCCGCAGACCTACCTGGAAGAGTACAATAACGTAGTCAGGGCGCTAGTGGAATTATTTAAAAATCAACATTTAAAAAAAATAATATGTTAATCGAAAGTTCCTTAAAATGGAACAAAAAATGCTAAAACACCATGTTTATTATTAAAATGTTGGTTCACACTAACTTTCCTACAATTTTAATAGAGAAGAAAAAGTATTTGTTTTCCTGTGCGACAATAAAAATATACAGAACTGAAAACGCCAAACTCGTCCCCAGCGCCTTAAAAAAAAGAGACAAAAGGCGCTGGGGACGAGTTTGTGAAAACGCATGAACTCATAATCTGGCAAAGTTTGTACACATATGGCGAAGTTGAAAATTTACCATGATTTAAAGCGCCCCTTAGATAAAAAATAACAAGAAGCCCAGGGGCTTGAAGATTTCCGCCATTAGCCTAAAAGATTTTTAAAATTTGAAGTTGATATATTGAAAACGGAGAATTATGGGGTTAAACAAATCATTGAGTATTCTCAATTATTATTGTAAAGGGCCTGATACACTTGTACAATATCACTGAAATATCACTTATAATATCAATATAATTTCTTAAAATATGTTTAAAATAGAGTTATAATTTCTTATAATTTCTTATAATATAGCTATAATAAGTATAATTTCAACACCTGACATGTGCGTCATAACCTCATAATTTGCTGCATGGCTATAATATTTGAATAAAATCAAACGAGTTTGATTTTAATAATATTGTTGGTGATCTGGTTTCGAATGCCTTTTGTTTGTGTGACAATAGATCTATTATCAGCTAGCGTTGTTGTGGCAACGATGTTATGAAATTAAATGAAATTATAACGATATTTTAACAAATTATAAGTATATGTAGAAAAATTTATAACTGTATTATAAGAATATATTTAATAATATTATACAAGTGTATCCTGGCCTTAACTAACCTGCAATGTTAAAATACAACTCAATAAATAAAAAATAAAATTCATGAATAATTAATTAGTTCTGCTGAATATAGCTTTAGTCTACGTGCTTGAAAAATTGTACAGAAAGAAATGACGTAGATAGATAGATAGATAGATAGTTTATTTTCTACTTTAACTACATTTACAAGAATCTAGTTTAAAACAAAATAAAAAATAATCGTGAATAACATCAATATACTATATAAATCGCGTGTCGTTTTCTATAGTTTCGTGTAAGTGTAGAGAAAGTTCGGGTAACTCGAAGAAGACTTCATGTGAGTCTTGTCACCGAGAACCGATGTAGAAAACTGGTTAATTCTCTAAATTAAAGCTTTTGATTTAGTGGATAATAAGATATTTTTTCTTATTATATTTTCAAGATATTTTTAAAAAATATGAATCAATTTCGTGTAAGGTTTTGATATTTGCTTTAACTTTACTCTTAAAAACGTTTAAAAGAATATATTTCTTGTACTTTCTAAAATTAGAGGGTGTAATTTTGTTCCATAAGTGTGGTGCACGATAGCTGATGCAAAAATTCTTCATACTTGTTTTTTATTATTGGTTCTTTGAGTTGTTTTTGATCTTGTATTGTATTTTCCTGATAACTTTCTGTATACAAGTTATGAAATATACGAGGAGATAGGCCTATTTTACATTTTAAACATAAAAACAAAGGTTTTGATAAATATTAATTTCCATTTAGGGTTTGGATTTTCAATTTTCTTCAAACAGTGCTTAGAAGGTGTAGACGATCTTCAAAAAGTAATAACTCGGATTGCATGTTTTGTTTTCTGTAAGTTTTAATAGCTTAGTTTTATTGGTACTTGCCCAGGCTATATTACCATATGATAAGTGACTATGGACGAAGGAAAAGTTAATAATTGTTTAAGCAGATACTTTGGCAATAAGTTTCTTGATTTATATAGGATACCTATGCTCCTGGAAATTTGCTACAGTATTGTATCAATATGATGTTTCCATGTTAAATTTTCATCAATATATATCCCTAAAAATTTTGTAACTTTGTCTCTCTTAATCTCTGTATTATCCATTTGAAGTTTTGGAAGGGTAGAAGGAATTTTTTTCTTCTGATATTGTGAATGAAAGATTGAGTATTTAGTTTTTAGAAACATTTAATGATAACTTATTTGCTTTAAACCATAATGAAATTTTTTTGGAGTTCAAGATTCATTTCTACAAAAAGATCTTGAAACGTTTTTACCTGATTTAAATAAGTTTGTATCGTCTGCAAACATGACGTTAAAAAGTTTTGATGAGCTTTATAGAGATCGTTTGATGTATATTATAAACAAAAGTGGTCCAAGAATTGAACCCTGTGGTACTCCACAAATTATATTCAAAGCTTCTGAAGTTTGTCATTATCATAAGAAAACATGCTGCTTTCTATTTTTAAGGTAATTTTTTTAACAGTTTGTGAGTTTGTTTGTAATTCCGTAATATTCTAGTTTTCGTAATAAGATCTCATGATTTACTGTATCGAAAGCTTTAGACAAATCAATAAAAATTCCTAGTGTTACTTCTCCTTTAGAAAAACCTTTTATGATATCATCAGCTAATTGCAAAATGGCATGGCTCAGTTGAGGTATTTTTTTGAAAACCAAAATTGTCTAGAAAAAAGAAGATTATGTTTATTGAGATGAGAATAAATTCTATTATATATAATGTGCTCTAAAATTTTTGAAAAAATTGGAAGAACAGATATAGGTCGGTAATTTCCTACTCCAGTTGAATCACCTGCTTTAAAAATGGGTATAACTTTGGCTATTTTGAGATCGTCAGGAAAAATTTCATTATGCTACACTGCACGAGCTTTAACTTTTGATAGCATATAAACTTTAAAATAAAGTATTGTTCATTGGATAATAAAACAATCTGTTGCACTGTTAGGATTCTTATTGGCTTAAAACTAATTTTAGCCTCGTTCTCAGAAAAAAATCTTTAGCCTGGATAAGTTTCGGGCGTCCAGCCTAGCTGCGCTGTCTCTATCTCTCTATCTCTCTATCTCCTCAGGCGATTTTAAAGATTCCGCCTTCGCTGGCGGAAATCAAAAACCCAACGTTATTGATAAAAATAAAAAAACAACGTTTGATCCTTTGTTTACCACACTCTCAATATGGCATGCATGAGAAAGAATATATTTTAATAATTGTGTAAGTGCATGCTAGTAAATCTACATGTTGTGCACGGAGAAATTTCGTTTCCATGGGCAGGCATAGTAATTTGCATTCACCATTAAAGGTATTCTCATAGTAAAGACATAATAGACGTCACCTAGAAAAAATTTCGTCAATTCCGCGAACTGTTTTATTTACTGTTACGACACGCTACGAAATCTTTTTGAAGAATTCAAACGTCAAATCAGTGAAGAAACCGATTGGTCCAACTCAGTATTGTCTTCTGGTTATGTATGATACTACTACTTTCACAACCTCGTTCCCAGGACTTTTTATCTTTCATCAGCGCTGCGCTTAATGATCGCCGTCCAATATGCAAAAAGAGACAACAAGTCCTGGGATCGATATTGCTACCTCCGTTGTACCTTGAAAACTATGAGCATTGATCGTCATCCATTAAATTAAATTTTGATTATGTGCTGCATTATACATAACTCCCTTTCATTATAACTCCCTTCGCGAATTCCTTTTTGACTGGGAGGACAGAGCAGAACGAATTGTTCAGACTTTTATTTGTAGTTAAATATTTTGTTCCTTTCCTTATATTTAAACCTTGCAATATTACTAATAATTGAGCATGGTCGACGCTTATTAAAAATGAACTATAAACCAATACACTCTTTCGTTAACAGACGAGTGTGGTCGTCAACTCGCGGGAAGAAGGCGGAGAAACTCATAAGTAAGCAGAATCGAAATATTTATTTTTTCAAGCTGGGGATTGTTTAAGACATTTTCATCAGTAACATATCTTTACCTGAACTTTTTTGAAAAATATCGCAGACAGTGATTTTCATGTTCAATGTTTAAAATAACTATCGAGTTTGAAGGATTTTTTCTCGGTTTCTAATTTAATAATGCAACTTCCTCGACCGATATATGCCTAACATTTTTGTGTTTTAATCAGCGAATAAATATTGTTTTTTTACTATGCTCAATGTTTGTTATGAGCTTGTTTTTGATTCCTTACCAAAAATTACAAGCGAAATCAATTTTTGCTCTCTCTGACTATTGTTCCACTTGACAAGAAGCCAGGACTTCGGCCGATGGGTGTTGGGCAAGTGTTACTTCGCATCACAGGGAAAGTTGTTACGGGTGCTTTGAATGAAGAAGTAATCAAAGCTTCATCTAGAGCACAAATGTGTGAAGGTTTGACAACGAACGAACAGACGAACAGTCTGAAGAGAACGAACGAACAATCTGAAGAGAAAAGTACTGTTACACAATATTCGAATTATATGTTCATTGATGACAACATATGTCACAAATTGTTATCAGATAACGGGTACACCTTTCGTTATCAGTTGGTTTAAATTGCAGTCAGGCGAAGGTAGGACACAAGGAGACACTTTAGGTTAGTTATCTACGCCATTGGAATAACGCCACTACTAGACATAATGCTGAATACAATTGGTGATGATTATAACAACATGGTTACCTCGCGGGTGATGTTACAGCGACTGGGAATCTTGAGGCGTTAAAAGATAGTGGGATGGTGTATTTGAGGTTAAACCAAGCTTCGGGTATGATCCTCAACCAACTAAATATTGGTTAACCGTTAAGCCGGAGAGACTCACTGAAACCATCACTCTTTTTGACTGTTGTACTGTTGTGCAACTTTCTGGAAATGGTGAGAGACACGTGGTAGCGGTTATTCGCATTAAATCGTTCAAGAATTGTTTCGTACAAAGGTTCCTAACGAAACGGATCAACGAGATTTCCCTACTTTCTCAAATACCAATTACGCAACCACAAGCAGCCTACATGTGCTTTGTTGCTGGTTACCAACACATGTTCACATCCTTTCTACGCACGATTCCTGAGATTGGGAAACAGTTAGTGGAAGTCGACGAAATCATTCGACACCAATTTATTCCAGCAATCACATGTGGTCACATTGTCAACGATACCAAAAGGTAGGTTTCTATGTTTCGTACTGTGTGTCACGTATTAGTATGTAAACCTGTATCTTCGTATCGAGAATGAGTTTAAGTTCAGCATACATACGAAAGACATTATTTAATTAACTTAACGGTGGAAAGGCTTTACACCTTTATACCTACTCTTAAAGTCCCTAACCCGGTGTGCAAAATTGTCTACCTGCACTTAAGCGCTCAGCCTGGGTTCAACGCTGGATTACTGGTGGCTCAACCCAGTGTTTAGACGCAGGGTCTAGTCTATATTACAATACCCACCGTACGTGTATATTCTCCTTCATCTAACCGCCGCCCGTTACTACCCATGTCCAAATTTAAACTTTCAAACTGGTCACTGTTAGTATTACCGCATTCTCGCACACTAACCAATCAAAAATCTTATACGTGCTTAGCCATGCCTGAGTTAAGTTTAAAACGAGGGTGTCCACGAGATTACCAGAATGTGCAATCACGACGCTACGCAAACATGGGGATGCAGGGGCGGATACAGGAATTTAAACAAGTTAGTCCATTTTTTTTACAGTCACTAAGAAATGGGCGTTAAAAGAAAGCAAGGCGTTTAAGGGCGTTTTTTACTTAGCGCATAAAATCCCATATTAAAAAATACATTAAAGCTAATATGAGGAAAACCAGGTCTATATATTAGCCAGTTTTATACTGAGATTTAAGCCGGTTTACTTAAAATGACATGTTTCATAAAGTGACCAGTTTGCACACTGTGTTGAGGTCAAAATTTATGCACGCTTTGAAAAAAATCTTGAGTATTTTAACCCTCTATCCAGGAGGCATTTTTTTAAGAACTACAAATTTTTGTATACCGCATGACTTACTCTACGCTGAAGAGCATATTTAAATAGATTTTTGGTGACCAGCCGAATAAGAGTACCGTTTTATGAAAGCGTGTGTGAGAAAAAAAAGCAGAATAAAATTTATACAAGACAACATAAAAATATATTTTATAAATTAAAAATTTTTTATGTGAATAATTTCCGTTTTTATATAACTAACAAAAAATTTATTGCTCAGTTATTTTTTATCTTACTAGTTCAAAAATAGTACTAAAGTTTTTCTGCACAATTTATCTGCATTCTAACTAGCTAAAAACACAAACATTACAAAATCTCCTTCTACCTAAACACCATCCATCGATAAACAAAGTTCACCAGAAAATAGTATTTTTCGAGGTCTTGTAAAGTAAACCATTCTTTTAAGCTAAAATCGTTGATTTAAAAAGAGCAGCTTATTCCACTTCACATCTGCTTTTAATTCGAAAATTCGTAGTGCCAGGCACAACAACTTTCTTTATCCAACTTAACTAAGAGCAAAGCTTTAATAAAAAACATCATGCGTTTTTTTTCTCCAGCTGACAAAAAAACTTTGTACGAACACCACACGGCTTCAAAGTTTCATATTCAGTTCAGCATTAGCCTAGTTAACTAAGCTTTCTTCCTCGAGTTGTTAAAATGAGTTTCTCTCAAACTAAACTTAGACGCAAACGAATGACTCAGCGGAAACCCCGAGTTTAAATTGGACAATGTGACTAATCGCTTCGGAGGCCATTTTAATTTATCTGTGAGTTGTTTACCAAGCTTGGCCACATCTTACTCTGGTAAAAACTTTATAGTTTACTAATGTTTGTTAGGGTGAGTGAAACCACTCGCTGGAATATTCGGATGAAAAGGGCTTTCCCCGACATGGACCACGTGAGCAAAGAACAATAGAATTAGCCAATCAAAAAGCGCGGCCAGATTTTGGTCGCAGAAAAATCGTTTGAGACCCAGCGTAATTTTTCCCACCTTCATTACACCGATTTCCCGGTGGTAAGAAAAATTACGCTGGGTCTCCTGGCTAGTTCAGCATGAAAATCTCTTCACAAGTCAGTCGCAATAAATTTATCAGGGGGTAGTTGTACCATTTTTGTCAAGTCCTTATTTCTTTGCTGTTTTATGACCTTGATAACAAATCTTCAAAAGTAAATATGTTGTTTATTATTTTATTTTTGTTGCGAAAAACTATTGTGCGACGAAGTAAAGCATTATTTGTTATTGTTTTTAACGGTATTTCACAAGCCACTACCCCTTAATGAATATTCTCGCCTTATTCGACTTACTTATGTTAAAATAACGGGGGTTGGATTATGCTTTTTACGGTCACATGTTACCATTATTTATATTTTTCACCCCCTAATACAACAAGTAAGTCGAAGTACAGCGAGATTAAATTAGGGGGTATACGCTACAATTTTTACAGTGAATTAAAGCAAATAACTGAATTTTGTGCACCCTAATGAAACAACATGCGAAGTTACTCGCAGGATAATTAAGCAGCTTCTTACGTATTACGCCATATCATTGATGAATATGCGCTCAACTATATAATACATGCATGTGTGTATTATGTGTAGAAATTCTATAGAAATTCAACCCAGAGCATATTACGAAGCCACCCTGGAAGATTTTTGTGCTTAAGCAAAATACTTTTTTGAAATTGCAACAACAAGGCTTTTGACGAAAATTAAGTACGTCCAACCGACTAGCTTGACATACCCTAAATCCGCCACTGGGGTGGGTTGCTTTTATGCAGCTAATCAGTTCTTTATCTCTTTTTTCACCTATATAAAAATTTCAAACGTATTTATTTTGATGTTTTAGCTACCTATCTATGGGGACCAAAAGATACTTTCGTTTTATGATCTCGAATTAACCTAGCTACCATACTATATTACTTGTGATTTTTAGCTACCTTCATTCCTCATTTTATATTTTGGTTAACAATGAAAATACCTAGCCAGCGCATGTATATTTCAGGGGAAAACAGCAACATAAAAGAAAATAACATTACAGAGCTATTTTCTGTTAAAGGAAACAGGTGCAAGTCAAAAGTTTAAAAGTGCACAGTTAAATATCTAAGGTGGTTGTATAATTAAGCAGTTGTTGTGCTTTAACTGCTTTCGTAAAAATAAAGTTCCATAAAATGATTCCCGCCAAAATTCTTTCCTTAAGGTAAATAAAACGAATTCTGCTATATATACAGTGCGCAAAAAATAATACAATACATATTCACATACTAAAAAGATATAGGTTCACGTCACTTTTGAAGTAAATATTCTTAAGAACACAACAGTCACTATTCTCTCTCAAAAAAAAACTTAAAATACTGTATGTCATGTTTCGTGCTTGTAGATAACATTTTTAGGCATAACGACCCTGAATCCATAATAAACGACAGTTTACATGGAACATCCATTGACTGTAGACATAGTTGTTTTAAACCTCCTTGGTTTGACTAGTTTACACCGAAAATATTTGATATAATTTGGAATTTTGTATAATAGATATCTTAATGTTTATGTAATTTTATTTCTCTCTTAGAACATAGAGATATAATCTCTATGCTTAGAAGAATGAAAACGTGTTGCCACAATACATTTGGCTGAATTTTCAAATTAATCACACTTTCTTTTTCAATCTCGCAATAACAACAGTAAAATATTTATCTCTATTATTATTTGTTTTCGAACGCCAGAATCCATTAAAAAGACTAGCTTCGCCAAAATACCATCCACCACGTTCATATGTTTGTGCCTTATATTGAGCGTAACCATGATCGTAGGTACTGAATGTGTTTCCATCTAATGTTGAGAAATCATCCCGGAGATTCCCTAAAGGTATTGGAAATACATATATGGTCAGGCGAATTTGTACATTTCAAATTTTTTTTAAATTTGTTATTAACTCAAATTCGGTTGCACTTGAAGGCTTAAAAGCCGAGGGGATGGCTGACTTTAGGGCTTAAAAGCCGAGCGGATATTTTTATTTAGTTCACTTTTAAAGGATTGATCTTGACATATACGGGAAAAAATCAAGCAAAAATACTCCTGGGAACTAGGTTGTCATGAAAAGTACTAGGGGATGAATTAGGCTACCCAACGTAGAAAAAAAATGAATCAGGTCTTTCAGAAAGCTGATTATTTTTTCACTGAAAAAAGAAAGCCGTACTAAAAAGGTTAAAATAAAACCTTAAATTTATAAACCTTTTTTCTGTTAAAAGTATAGTCAATTTTTTCACATTTCCTTTCACTTTTTGAGTAACAACATGTCATTGCTCGACTAGCAGAAAAAAAAACATACCTCCTTCTACCAAATTAAATCCATCGATTTTCATCTTGTACAAATTTTCTTCGCTTCGCAACAGAAAATGATTATAGTAGAATTTGTAGGTGCCTTGTGGTCCAGACATGTATACGTGTAATTCACATTGATGTGACGTTGTTACTTGGTGAATTAACTCGTTCCCCACATAAAATTCATCTCCACCAAACCCCTCCTTATATTCTTGCCAGCCACGATCAAAATTTTCCTTCTCTTGATTGCTCTTCCTACTTAAGATGACAAATGAACCTGTGAAGAGAAAGCAGACGAGACCTAACGCGTGAAAATCAATAAGTGTAGATATTAGTTACACGCTTTTTTATAAGCAACAAAATTTTCTTCAATGCTCTTAAATTTTGTTCTTACAGATGAATTCCTTTGTTTACATTTTTAGCAGTAAGCTATTTCGGGTCTGGCATTTGCGTGGCAGGAAAAAAGATGGGCGTTAGGTGAATCAGTCCATTTCGTCACATGTAGGCATTGTTAGGATTCAAATAAATCAGAAGGCATCAATCTTCACTCGATAATAGTTTAAAACTTCAAACGATGTTTCCATGAGAAGAAATTCACAGGAAAAGACCTCTTTTTACCAAATCCTAGCATCTTTTTTCCTGCCACGCAAATGCCAGAGCCAAAGAGCTTACCGCCGAAAACAAATAAACACCGCTAAACAAATAATGTCACGCTATTGTTGCGTTTAAAAGTAGCCTCGGATAACACATGGTTCCTAGTGTAATATGATAAATATTTTTGGAATTTCTAGGCAAGTAGAACTGCCGAAATTTTCGAATAAGGAGAAAAATAGGATATATTGCGCGAGATAAAATTTATCATTAGCATGAAGAATATTTTTTTTAAATATTGAGCTTTAAAAAAGCCCATCAAAAATTAAAAAGAAAAAAACAACGCCTAGTTTTTTAAATATAAAAATACACCGTTAAGACAACCTTGTTTTTCGTCCCCCTAGCGAAAGCGAAAAAGGGTCTAGAAACAAAGATGATAGTTAAAAACGCAAGGCTTTTTTATATGTTATAGAGGATTAAAAATTAATTATCAAGTGTATTTTTAGAAATCTTTTCAATTCTTAAGGAATATTTAGCTTCAAAGATTCCCATTTGTGTTTATTCCTTTCTTATTGATGATGTGATAATGTAATAATTTGGTTAAATATCTTGCAGAGTTCACAAACTTAAAACTTTAAACTCCTAATAATATCTTGACATAATCAAGACCTTATTTTCAATTACATTATAGCAATGCATTTTTACAGAACTTTACGAGTTCCGGAATTTTAAGTATTTAAATTTTAAATACCATTCCAAGACTTGATACGCAACTGTATCCCATAGAAGATTCAAATTTATCTCTCTGAAGCGTTGGGAGTTCGGATCTCAAAGATAATTTTGCCTCGATAAGTAGAAGTAGCTTAGATTAGATTTTTTATCGAGTGTTCAGTGCATTTGTGTTTACCGTCTTAACCTTCATTCGTTTTATTTACCTAAATTTAAATGCGTCAACGAAACAAACAAATCAATAAATAAACAAACAAACACAGATTTTTTGGATGTGGTAAAATTAAGGTTCGTCATGTCCCATTACGAATTTTTTTGTTATTTTTCACTGGAAACACTTGCATTTTGAACTACCGAGAATTTTACTCGTCAATTGGTCATCTGTTACGTGTATTACTCCTCTTTCCCAATGACGTCCGAGATACCTTTTTCACTTCAATGACAAGGGTAGATTTTTGCTTTACATCTGTAGCTTTCGATGAATTCTTACTTTGTTTGTTATAGTAAAAACAGAAACTAAGAATTTAGCCTCACTCTGCTCTCATTTATTCAATTTATTTCTCGCATTTTTTAAAATTTTGTAGCTATTTACATGAAGAAATTAGTTGTTTTTGTTGCAGTTGCAACTCTAAAATTGTGGTAATGAACGATCCCCATATGAGCACTATTTTGCAGTTATTGCAAGTGAGACAAGAAACGATCACAAGCAAAAAGAATTTGTGTCCCCGATTGTTCTTGTTTTATGGAACAGTTTAGGCTTAGGTTGTTCTTAGGTTCAAAAGTATGATTTGAGTCTAAGTTCGTTCTTATTTTATTCTAATTGTTCGGCAAAATCTGAGGCTTGTGTTCTGATAAAAATTTTCTTATATAACGAACAACTCGTATTTCGAAAGTGGACGAGTAGTATAAAAAAGAAATAATTTTTACCATGAATGTTTGCTGTGTCGCATACATGACAGAACGGTGTTGGAATTGCTGCTTCAAGTAAAATCCACGTGCTACTTCCTGTTGTCGGACAGAAATGAGGCCACTCTATACCAGTCTTGTTTTGACAGCTATATGATGTTAAAGATTCATCTGGAATACACTGTGAGTAATCCGGGCATAAGTTGTAAATCTGGGTGCATGGATTCTGTGAAAGAAAACAATTACAAGATCATGCAATTGTCTGTCTGCTTTATCTGTTGCCATTTCAGTGATACATTAGAAACGAAAAATTTCGGACGGAAAAACTTCCGGATATTGTTTGTCCGAAAATTTTTCCGTCCGGAATTTGTGTCTGCCAAAGGTTTTTTTGGCTGAACATTTTTGGTTTTTCTAATTTTTTTAAAAAAGCACCAGTGCATAGAAATTATATATAGGGTAATCAGAAAATCAATAAAAACTGCAGTTTTTTAAGTTATTATTTTCGTTATTTTCTCATTTGGCTGATGCTCTATTTATAAAGTTGGATCCTGAACACCCTTTTGTAGATCCTGATTGAATATATGTACACTATAAATGCTTCTAGCCTTCATTTAGTGTCATTTTCCATAACCATTACTTCTGAAATTTGGTTAAAATTCGTTCAAAAGACTTCCCATTTACATTTTTTGACTTTATAAATCTTTTCCAAAAATTTTTCACTGAAATAAAAAATTGTGTCCGAAAGTTCTTCCGCCGAAAATTTTATTTCTTAATGTAGTTGAGAAAACTTTTGTTATTAATGTTGTTGGAAGAAAAAGCAATAACGTCAAATCTCGATACTTGTATCAAATTACATCAACATTTTTATTTTCCTTTGTGTTAATACGCAACTGCGCATATCTGTTTGTCTGTAACAGGCAAAGTTGATTATGTAAAATTTTCTTTTAAAGCGCCAATAAGATACCCCTTATAAAACTTTTTTTACATGTTTGATTGGCTTAAAGCAAGTCATGCGAGAAAATTTCATGTATTATCATCAAGAAAAGAGATTGACATGGCGAAACTATTGTCAATGATTCCACGTCATTAACCAATTATCGCATAATTATTTTTCAAAGCAAAAAAAGAAAAAATGATTTTGAACTTTCAACAATGTGTTGTCAATTTCAGTTAATGAAAAATATTTTTCCGCCTTTATTTTCCGTTTTAAGAAATTACCAAACTTTTTGACGTAAATACTCGTTTCCATTCCTCTGTATTTTCTGTTATAGCGCAAACAGAAAAAACCTGAATAGGGTTTATGACGATATAAATATATGTATATATCTATGGACGCTAAAGTGACAAAGTGTTTTTTTTGTTTCTATCGAATTCATGGTTACCTGCAAATAAATTTTTCAAAAAACGTTTCTAAATCAAATAAATTATATAAACTTTATTAAGTTTAAGCCGCAAGTACATAATTCTTTCTTATTTTCACCATTTTATGTCGATTTAGAATGTGTACAAGAATATATATTTGTAATAGATATGATTCATAATTAAATCGACCTTTTTATGTTAAGGGCTGCCCACTGTGCAAAAGTTTGTTGTCGCCAACCAGTGAAATTGCAGTAAAAAAAAAAGTTTTTTTTCACGGAAAGTGCAAGCAATACATATGGTTTTATAAAGAATTTGTGAACATTAAACTAGGCTAAACCATATTCAGGGAGGAGGCCTTCCCCTCGAAAAAATATATCAAAGAAGACATTTCATTGTTACCCTAGCTTCCACAAATAGTTGTTCCACATTTTTGCTGTAATTCTTTTATAAAAATCATCAAGGATCAATTTACCAATTTTTAAGAATATTCTAAGAAAATGACTCGATTATAAAATAAAGAATTGTTTTTGTAAATATTAACTTTTGCAACATTTTTCTCGAAGAATATTATTGGAATATAAATTATTGTAGTGTAACCAATATCATGCAGATGTAGCTACATTTATTTGCTCTTTAATTGATAATCATTTTGAAATAAATCGTTGTTTTAACGCAATTAACGTGATATTACGTTTAAGTACATAAAATTGCATAATTTAACCTGTAATATTTTTTATACAAAAATTTAAATCAATTATTTCATAATTGTCAAACAAAATTAAAAAATTAACATCAGGAAATAAAGTCGGACAGGAAGAACTTCATTCGAAATAATATGTCGACAGCAAGAGAGGTGGAACTTTGTCTCTCTCATGCTGTTATACCTTGGAAGAAGGTTATACTTACAGATGTGGTGTAATGTATTCCAGTCATGTGCCTTTCCATTTTGCAAGGGTTGCCATAAAACGTAGTATTCAGTAGCTGGCATTGAAAATTATCCAACTCTGGTAACAGATTAAAACTTTTGCAGATTCCATTGAGGAGACACAGTCTTTGACATTGGCCAACATTTGAAACGTCCTGTTGATGGAATGAAGTTGTGTTAAAAAGACGCTGTGAATATTTCTTAAAACTAACCCAACCAACTTTGATATTACTGAAGCCCTGCAGAGGACTCATGCGGTAAATATGTTGCGTTGTGCTGTTCACCGTGAAGTATATAATAATGCAGAAAGATAACTTTATACAGCTAGATATATTCATTTTGGCAGTAAACTTTTACTTCCTTTCTATATCTGAAACCAAACAAACATAAAACCGAATTCTGAAATGTGATTGAATATAAAGTTTTAAGTTGCGATTGTACAGATATATAGAATCTCCACGGTAACATTTCATTCATAAAAAGTTTGTATATGTATATGTTTGTATATGTTTGTATATTCATATATGTAAAAAATATGGTTAGGGTACATTCATGTACTAGCTACAATTGACAATTACTTCAAAAATAAATAGAGTCATAAAAGGAGGACTGTGGGAATGAGAGTAAAAAAAAATTCTTCTCTCACTAGAAAGAGATCTCGTGAGCCCAAATAAATGCCAGTAGACAGAGACAGAGATAGGGAAATGTATGTTCTAGCGCAGTCGCAGTGCGCGCCCACTGACGCCCACAGACGTCCACGGTCAAACACAACAAATCCGGTACCATCCAACACAGGTCCAATATTATACAGCAAATGAGTCAAAATAACTCTAGCGCACTATGTAGGGGAATTCCCTAATGATACTAAATATCATCAAAAAATCAACGCATGCGCAATAAAGAGGTGTTTTGACCACATCGAAATTCACGGACAATTTACATAATAAATGAACACGTACACAGTGAAAGAATTACGTAATATCGCGAAAGGTCGTGGTTTAACAGGGTATTATAGACTACGCAAGGCTGAATTGATTGAATATATAGAACGTGATGTTGCAAGCCAGGAAAGAAGGGATTTTGAGGATATGGATCTCTTCGAGAGACAGGAAATGTCGAAAAATCGTTCGGTTGTGGGGGATAAGATGAAAGACTGGTACAACTGGCTAGTGAACACAGTTCCAAAGCCTATAAAAGAGGGGGTCAGGGCAACCTATGCAGCCTTTAAACGTACGGTTATGGGGCTCTATAACAGGACAGCCAACACAAGACCTACACTTCATGACGAGGTCGAACAGGAGGCCGAGGAAGACTATATTGACAATCAACCGGGGCAAGATTTTACACCTCAGGAACATAAACATGCTCACCACAGGACCTTCCGAAGTTTCCGCATTCCCGGTTTAGGAGGAGCCGACGTTGACGGCTATATAGGGATGGTGAGACCCAGCGTGAAAACATTGGTTGAAGGGCAGGTGGAAGATATGGGCTCGACAAAGATACAGCTGTCACTATGGATCATGTGGAAGAAACCAATAGAGGGGGCCAACGACGAGGAGTATATTGAAGTGAAGAAGGTATTCCATAGTAATATGGCCTCGGTCTTCCAGGGTAGCGATGTAGACGATGTGCTAGATAGGATGTTTGCCCAGGTTAAAACATATGTGGAGAATCCGGCACTACCAAAAAGTGGCTTTACGATCTCTCAATTCCTATACCTTGATGTGGACTTTCACAAACTGAGGCTAACGAGGGGCTCATCATATATACAAGCACCTAGATTTATAGCCTCAAGGCTAATAACAAGTATATGGGAGACCAGTATAACCCAGACGAGGAGTCATCCTACCTCCAGTACCTCGACGCAAACAATCTGTACGGCTGGGCGATGCGTCAAGACCTGCCCACGGATGGCTTCAAATGGGTATCGAACATCGAGGCCTTTACAGAAAAGCGGATCGGTAAGCTTGTTGTGGACAACAGGCATAGGTATATACTGGAGGTTGACATCGACTACCCGGGGAGACTACACGACAAGCATAGCGATTTGCCGTTCCTACCCGAACGCATGATGGTTCACAAGGTCGAGAAATTGGTACCAAATTTGGAGGACAAGCGTAGATATGTGGTGCATATCAGGGCATTAAATGAGCCTATAAAACATGGTCTTGAACTGAAGAGGGTGCGTAGAGTGATCCGATTTAATCAGAAGGCATGGCTGAAGGGTTACATCGATCACAATACTAGGCTGAGAACTAATGCCAAAAATGAGTTTGAGAAGGATTTCTACAAGCTCATGAACCTCTCGGTGTTCGGCAAGACGATGGAGAATATCAGAAATCTCCGCAACATCCAGCTTGTTACCAACGAGGACAAGTACACGAAACTTGTGATGAAACCAAATTTCAAGGGTGTAAGCCGGTTCAGTAAACACCTCCTAGGCGTTGAAATGGGCAAGACCGAGGTCAAGATGAACCGGCCCATATACATAGGCCAGGCCATTCTCGACATGTCAAAAATGGTCATGTACGAGTTTCATTATGACTACATGCAGCCTAAGTACGGTAGCAAGTTGCAAATCTGTTACATGGATACGGACAGCTTCGTGTACCACATACGAACAGAAGACTTTTATCGCGACATTGCCAACGATGTCGAAACACGCTTTGACACCAGTGCGTATAGCGAGGACGATAACAGGCCTCTCCCCATAGGGAAAAACAAGAAGGTCGTGGGCCTCATGAAAGACGAACTAAGTGGGAAGGTCATGACCGAGTTCATTACGTTGAGGGCCAAGCTATATGCTTATGAAAGCCTTACAAAAGAGGGCGATGATCGCAAAGCCAAGGGTGTTAAAAGATGCGTGACGAAGAAATCAATCACATTCGACGATTATCGGCGATGTCTGGAAGAGGGCGTTGACGTCTACAAGAGTCAAGTCTTAATCCAAAATAAGAACCATAAGGTATACACCCAAGAGGTATCGAAGTTAGCACTCAACAGGGCAGATGACAAACGGATCGCTCAACCTGATCAAATTACAACACTTGCCCGTGGCCATTACCACCTGACGTCTACAGGGGAATAAAATGGAGATGTGCGTACTAATTGCTATACTTCTACCGTATGCATGATTGCTTATGTTTTTTTTAGATATCGTCGTATAATAAAAAGAATGTCAGATCTTACACAAGTATTCGACACAACCTCTACAGAATATGAACATGTAGAGAAACCCATCGATAAACGCCAAGCTTTGAAAGAGGCCCTACGTAAGGGCAAGGGGCATCTCCTACCTAAAAAATGTACAGAAGGGTTTGTCGACAAGGCTCCTGATGAGGCAATCGACAAGGTCCATACTGAATATCTTCAACTGGAACTCCACGAAAAGGGTAAGAGGACTGCTAGGGCACTGTCTACACATGTGATCAGTTTATATGCCAGCATGATCAGGAATTTTGTCGACAACGACAGCATTGACGAGCTACGTCGGGATATCGAGGAAGCCCCCATAATCCGGGACTCTATGACCGATCTAGGTATCCTTGTATACTGTACCATTGGGAGATGTTTAGCCCCACTACTTGTGGCAGGCCATACAGCGAGGCATATGACAAAAAAGAAACAAGAGGAGGTGGTGGAGACCAAGGAAGAGCCTCAGGCGGTACTATAATAAAATGAGTGAAGAGATTCAGCAGAAACAAGAAGAGGAGAGGGTCATAACTAAGAAAAATGAGGGCCGTGTTACTGCTGGCAAGAGACTTGCCGAATGGAACAGGAATAACAAGACTAATATACAGAAGAACGTGCGCAAAAGTACTTCACAGGATGAACAAGAACCTGTTGTAGGTCCTAGCAAGTCCATGGATAATGTCTACATGTACGGTGTAGGTACGCTTGCCGTGCTTGCGATAGGGGTTGGGATATGGTACAGATTTTCCCCAAAAAGTGGTGGAGAATCTAACAAGCCAGCGACTAATCCAGAGCCTCAGCAGGGGAAACAGGGCAAAACTCAGCCAAATATCTCTATGTTCAAAATGTTATAGACATTTTTCAAAAAATGACACTAAACAAATGACAACAAGCAACGTATCACCAAAAGAAAAGGAGATTTTGGACATGCTGTACGAAACAGTCGTAGATCTTAGTTTCACCTTTGCCTATGTCATGGCAGGTAAAAAGTTCCTTGGTATTACGAGGCCGTCTACCAAGATGGATACCAACGATGTTCTTAAGATGGTAGCGTACTTCGTGGCAGGGAGAGCAAGTCGCGAAATGGCCGTCAAAAAGGCATGGCTCCCAGGGTCCATTGTCCCCAAGCCAAAATAGAGCGCCCAGTAAAATTTTCTATTTGTCCTTGGGGACAAATAGAAAATGGAGGAGGGTAAAAAGTATACAAGAAATCTTTCCCTTGATAATTTCAGGATCAAGCCTTGTGGTCAGCTAAATCAACAGTGCATAAATTGCCTCAATATTAGCAAGACATCACGCAAACGTTGTACAAAGTGCCACCCAGGCAACCAGCCCTTATATGAGCTAATGACTATCTGTAGAGGTCATATCGAAGCCCAGTTTTCTGAGGGAATGACCTGGGAAGACTACGAGTTTTTGCATATTAATCACAAGGTATCGTTTAAATATATAGAAACAGGTAGGTCTCCAACGGTTGCTGATGTTGCTAGGGCATTGCACAAGGCGAGTCCCTGGATAGTAAATGGAAAGTAAAAGTTGCCCGAAGTGCAAAAAACTGCTTTCCCTGGACAGGTTCAAGATTAGGGGTAATAGCAGGACAAAAAGCTGCATAGAATGCTTGGATAAGGCAAAGCGGAATCCGTATATTAAAAAGGTCCTTGCCACTGATGCGGAAATTAGGGGGATTGAGCAGGATGAGCATTACCTAATTTTGTATACCCTGTTGACATATGGTATCATACCCCGGTACATCGAACTCGTCGAAGCACCACCCGGGAGCCATGAAAAGGAACTACTCGTCAAAAGGTACCGCAATGCATTGCGATGCCTTGTGGGCAAATTAAAATTTTCTCATCTACCCCACGAATATAAGACCCAAAATATCAAACTATGCCGTGCATGTCATGGCCTTCTGGAGAATGGGCATGGGGGTGTGCTAATATGCCGCGACTGTACCGGTGTATTTTCAAAAGTATGCGATCAGAAGTGGTTATATTATTAGTAAATGAACGTCGTAAGAGAACCCCACACGGCTATCTTTACAGGCCCGACGTCATGCGGAAAAACGCAACGTGTCCTTAATTTACTCGAAAATGAGTATAAAAAACACTATCATAATATTGTGATACTTTGCCCTACCCTACGATGGAATACGGCATACCTTGAAAGGGCCTCGCTCTGGAAGGATGATTACGTGTTCCTGATAGACCCCAAGGATCAGCTGTTTGAATGGATTCAAAAACTATCCTCATTGCTGGCAGGCGAGGAGACGTTGTTTGTCGTCGACGACATGATAGCCGACGATAGCCTCGATAAGCGGCGACAATCCCTGTTTGAATTGGCGGTTTAGGGCAGGCACAGGAAGCACAGTTTATGGCTATTAACGCAATCGTATACGGCTTTACCCAAAAATTTGAGGAGGCAGAAGAAGCAGTTGTTTGCCTGGTACCCTCATGAGAAGAGTGACATGAATCTGTTGGACGAGGAAACGAATCTCATCTCAGGCTGGGATGAGATTAAAATTGAACTGAGGAAATCTAAACACGCTTGCTTGTACGTGAGGTTGGAACATCCTAGGGGCTATAAGATTATCGAATGACCACGGTGAAATCCCATGGCCAACCATTGATATATTAGAAAGATGTCGCAGCTTTCCCTTGAATTTAACAATAGCAAACTACATACCGTGACCATCAACGGCCGCTCCTGGACTCGTGCTAAGGAAGTAGTACAAGGTGCGCTGGGGTACAAAAAAGACACGTCCGATACCATCCGCAATCACTGCAGTTCGGAAAATTACGCTCAAGCGGGGGAACCGGTAAACTGGCCATCCAACTCTCAAAATTACGACCTCTACATCAATGAGGAGGGTATGTACGAGCTGGTTTTTGGAAGCCAGCAACCCGGGGCAAGAAGGTTTAGGAAATACTGCTGCAACACAATGTTCCCAATAATCCGTGATCAACTACAGCGTCAAGCCCTTAAAGAAAAAGATATGGAGATTGCCATTCTCGAGGAAGATCTTGACTCCAGGGATGAACAACTTGTGGAGCTGGGGTACGAACTCTAGGTACAGACCCAGGAAAATGCGAGGCTCAAAGAACGGTACGTACCACATCCTCAAGATCCAGGTAAGGACAACATCATCATGATATAAAGAAAACATAGTGCACAGGATGACGACGAATACCATCATCTTCCATACTACTGTGCGCGTGTTCAAAGACGTATTATTCCTACCAAAAGGAGATGGTTCAGGGACAACTACCCAAAATCCGAAGAGATTGTTGTCATTGATAATCACAACGGTAAACATTCCTTTAATCCGTTTGAAGAGGATGGACATGTTGAACGTTTCAGGAACCATTTCAGTCTTATCGACCTTACCCGGGATGACCTGTATGACCTAGGTGTTCCGGCACTAGAGGACTAGGCAGGCGCTAATTTCAATACTCATAGGGGTATTAAAATGA
Source organism: Hydractinia echinata (assembly GCA_030067915.1). Classification (NCBI taxonomy): domain Eukaryota; kingdom Metazoa; phylum Cnidaria; class Hydrozoa; order Anthoathecata; family Hydractiniidae; genus Hydractinia; species Hydractinia echinata. Next base: position 1,498,063 of record JASGCC010000050.1, on the reverse strand, counting down.
CCACGGTGAAATCTTCTGGCTTGCGTCGATATATTAGAAAGATGTCGTCGCAAGTTATGTTCAACGCAGAAGCTATCGAGACCCTGTCCAACAACCAGGATCAACCTCTCTTCAAACGCGTCGATTTAGGACGTTTTCTGGGTCATGAAAAAGTTAAAAATATGCCAATATCTTCGGCATTCCTATCTACCAGGTCCGAAATTGTGGGGTCCAAGGGGGCATCTCCGCCGGGCCCCCGGTCAGGTATGCTAGGAGGGGGAAAAAATGGTCATGACGTCTTTGTCACGCTTGAAGGCGCCTTGGAAATTGTGCGTAGGTCAAAAAAGCCTAAGGCGGTAGGGGTCATCAAATTTTTAGCCCGGGCAGGTGTCCAAAAATTACAGGATATAATTAAAGAGCATCGCCAGGTCCTTGAGGACAGGGATATTGCCGTCGCTATACTCGGCGATGATCTGGAGGATAGGGATGAACAACTTGTGGAGCTGGGGTACCAGCTCGAGGTACAGGCCAAGGAAAATGCGAGACTTAAAGAAAGACATGTTCCACACCGTTATCAATATGATACCGTACTATGCGTGGTTGATAAAAACGATCCTAATGAGCATGGAAAAAAAGGTATACATAGGCACTATATGATCCGATGTCAGCGTAAGCAGCTAAGCACAAGAATAAGCACATTAAGAGCAATGTACCCCGATGTGACCGTAAGGAAACCGGAATGTGATGATCCGAATGCCGTACATGCCTGGTGCCGATTCAGAGACGATACCCTAGGTATTGGAAATTATTACCTAAATCACTTCACATTGCCGGACGATGATACGCGGGATCTATTTGAGGGCATGTTTTACATTGACATGTCGTAAATGGACACAATTTTCACTACCCTTGCGAGTAGTGAAAATTATAAGTAAAATTGCAGGGCTATTACCAATCCCTCACATGTTTCGGAGGTACCTCAACATCTTCCGGGATCAGCACCAACTCTTCCGACACGAAGCTACGATCGGGACCGTCCTTTAAATAATACAAAAGACGGCTACCCGCCACAATACGATCCAACCTATACATTTTCCTGCTCCAAAACGCGTCGGTGGCCCGCCTTTTCGAAACACCATGCTCCACTCCTGGTTGCAGCAGGTATAGGTACAAACCATCATCAGGTAGGGGTTTCTCTTCGGGATATTCCTCGCCTTTCGCGAGCGATATCTCCTCGAGCTTGATCGCTTTGTTAGGCTTCATATTGATCATGGCAGTCTTGGTATTGTTTAGATTTTTTACTATATTGTATAGGTGTTTCACCCAAATATTGCTTGTCTCATCAGAAACCAACTCTTGTGCATCTTGAGGCTTAAATAGCCTTTCAGCGAGTACTTTGTTATAACTTTCAACAAAGGCCGTGAAGGTATGGTGGTATTTGGTGGTAGCACGCTTGATTTCAACCCCCTTGTCCTCTAGCAACTTGGCTATATCTGATTTGAACTCACTACCGTTGTCGCACTGGAAGGTTTTGGGGTATCGTAAGTGTCCTGCCTTGTAGATTTCTTTGATCATGTCCGCGACCTCGCTGGCCGTTTTCGTTCTTAGGGGCCTGGCTACCTTGTATCTCGAGGCTACATCAATGCCTGTCAGGATATACTTGTACGTATTGCCATATACCCTATCGTGAGGCATATATAACAGATCGAACTGATGCATTTCATTAGGACTCGTATCAATAAAATGGGGATAGTCAATTTTTTTAGGGCCTTTGATGTATCTCAACCATAGCAGTTGACGAGACAACCAATGGGTTGCCAGCTTCCTGGATAAACCGCTATCCTTCGCGAGTAATTTGATAGCTTTCCGTCCGATCCAGAGATGCTCTGGGGTGTAGTAAATTTGGCTTAATTTCTCTGCCTCATCATCGGTAATAATATGTGGTGAATTTTTCTGACATATTTATTATATGTCAGAAAAACGCTCTTATAAATATTTGTAAGCTATAAAGCCTAGCAGGGACAGGGAGCCAAGGACGAATGTTAACTCACCATCCTGTTGCTTCTTGGAAGGGGTGTAATAGTCAGACAATTGCGGGGCGCTCTTTTCCGAGGCAATGTAATACTGATACATGTCGTCATCAAGCTCTCTCAGGCTCTTCCCTGCTTTTATTTGCAGTTCCCTTTCCTTCGCAAACCAATCAAGTTTCGCTTGCCGGCCTCGTATCCATTCGGCCTGGGCAGTATTTAATTTTTCCATAGCCTCGTCATGCCTCTTCCTCTCGGCCTCACCGTGTCCCGAGAGCTTGCTGAATAGAAAATTTGTGCCACTGACTGCAAGGGCGTTTATAGCAGCGCCAGCGACGATGACAGCGATCGTTGCCATACTTTTATTTAATACTCAACAGCATCAAGTCTACCCCCAAGGATATTCATTTGGGCGTCTTGTAAGAGGTATACATAACACGTAAAATCCCCGGTCCCGTCGGCCTTTTTAGTCATGTGCAACGTTATCCCATCACTAAGGCGTTGCAGGGGCCTTTCACTACCATGTAAAATCTCATCTGGAGAGGCTCGGAAATCGATAAATAAGGCATACCGTTCGTTAAAAAATTGGCCAATCATGACGCTTGAGTCGTGAGCGCCAAAAATATTGACAATTTGCTCCAGATGGTCTTTGGGTAGCATGGCATGGCTATATAGTTCATTGGGCTCACCTTCCACCGTGATGCTTGTTTTTTCTATCTTGGGGTTGTAGAACACCTCATTTATACCGGAATAGGGTTTAACTTTCCCAGGGTCCACAAACAGTAGTAAGACGCCCTTTAGGCTCTTGGCAGGGGTATCTATTTGCAAATTGTAGCTAGTATTCGATTTTTTCATGGTCACCACTTTTCTTCTTAGTATACGTTCATAGGGTAGGGCCAATAATGCATACCTTGACATCATCGCGCTTGCTAGGCCCTCATGTGTAATCTTGTCAAACTCAAGCCTAATATTGCTAATCTTATAAGCAGCATCAGCTGCCTTGGCAGTCGTAGATCCAACCGCGGCCGTGCCCCCATCCTTAATGACGTCACTGTATGACGCGAAATGTAGGCAGAATTGTGGCCGATCATGAAACCCCGCCTGATAGAACGGCAGCTCTCTGAATAATTCGAACATTTTACCTAAGGGTATGCAGAGGGTGTTGCCATACGCGGCGGTTATCGCTTTCTCTTCGTCTGTACCAACATGGTCGCTAGCTTTGACCTGTAAGGCTCTAATGGTGCCGTCATTGGGGTTGATACCCTCCAAAATTAGGTTATTTTCCCTATCAAATTTTGGCTGCCAGAGATCCCGGTACACTGCTAGGATATTGTAATTTGATATATTCTGAACCTCCTTAGCATTTAACGTAATACGTAAATTCTTAATCAGACTTTTCCCTATATTGCTGACAATAGTACGTTTTGTGTTGGTCCCCGTCAACGTCAGATCGAATAAGAGTTTGAGACTACCTGGAAAAATGACATCGTTCTGACCCATATTCGGGATTTCCACGTATAGGTCTTTATTCTGGTTTATCGTTGAGGGGGTATGTGAGATTTGGACCCTTTGACGGCGTCCCTTCATTCCTAGAAGCTGTTTCGTTTCTGCGTATGGATCCAATATATTTCCGTATCTATTCATTTATTATATATACGGAAATATTTAAGTAAAATGGGCGATAATCCGATATTTACGCATGAAGATGATATTGGAAAGGCTGGTGGGGATGATGGGCATGATGATGGTACACAACAGCTATCAACACATCAACTTCCATCAACACCAGGTGCCTCAACGTCAGGACGGCAGGGGCAGGGGCAGGGGCAGGGAGGTGCGCTTGGTGAACTCGCGAGAGGCCAACTAGAAACAGTAGTCAATGATTTTTACGAACATCTTAATTAGAACTGGAACCTTGGACATCTGGATGGAACTAAGATGGATATAAATATAATTAATGGTAACTTTAAACGTGGGGGGAACAGCTTTTTTTCAAAGATATAAGGCTTACAAAGTTGTATGGAAGAGGGTTCCTAGCCTTAAGTACATTGCAAACAAATGGTTTGACGGTCCAGGAAGTGCATGCCATGGGCTTTACCAATTATGTCTCTACGCCAAACAAAATGGAAGCAGCCCGGAAACTCGCGCTGGAGGTTGATGCTATTGTTAATGAGGGTGGAGAGGAGGATCTGGGTGAGATCATTCAGATGAAAACTATAGATAATATTAGGAAGGTTGTGCATGATGTAGGAACCCTTGTAGATGAAACTTCATTCACTAAATACACCCAACGCGAATTGAAGGGACTTGACCTTGAACTTCAAACATATCAGGGTAATATTAGAAGTCTAGAACATAAGATAGCTTCATATAATGATAAAATTAAGAAGGCAGAGGACGGTCTGAAACAACGTCAGGATCAGGAAGATGGGGCATATGATGGTGAGATGTCAGATCTTGATAAAAAAATAATAGAAGGTATCGAGAAAAACATAAAAAATATGAAGGATGAAAGGAATGCCCTACAGGAAAGGGTGAAAGAGCTCAAGCGTGAGATTTACAGCCAGCTGAGCAATATCAAGGACACTCTGTTGAAAATCTCAGGGGATAACACATCCTTGCTTGAAAAGCTAAAGATCCTCTTCAGGGAACAAGGTCTGACCATAGCTAGCATCGTTTCGGCTATTGGACTACTGATAAGCACCATCGTGCTCTCCGTTACGGGAGGAAGTGCCGCGACAGGCGCCGCAGGAGGAAGTGCCGCGGGTGGTGCCGGAAAGGGCTTCGTGGAGAAACAGTTGAACGATTGGGTAAATTCTTGAAGTATTTAGCAGGTAAGGCAGGTGCCGCATTACCTGGCATCATCGGTACCGTAGTATCCTTCCTCTTAAGTGTAGTGTCAACGGTCGTGGAATATGTTGGAAGGCATCTATATATGGCCATCGCCGCCGCTGCCGGGTTTGCCGTGTTCTATGTTAGGGGGGTCTAATATTAGTTATTTCTTCAGCCATATGTAGGCAATAATGATCCCTACCCCTGCTGTGATTAATACGGCTTTCGTATCCTCGTGCTGGTTTTGTGGGGGTTGTTCAGTGGCATGTATAGGAGGTGTGGCATGCTTGGTAGGCATAGGAGGTATAGCCTGTATGGTACGATCGGGAGTATTTATGGGAGGTGTAATAGATGTGGTATGCTTCGTAGGTATAGGAGGTGTGGCATGCCTTGGAAATTTGATATCTACCACATGCCTGATGGTATGCTCAGTATGCCTAAGAGGTATAGCATGCTTGGGAGGTATATGAGGTGTACCATGCTTTGTAGTACGTATGGGAGGTGTGGTATGCCTCACAATAGGCCTGTTATTTACGTCAATCTGTACACCTACATTTACATTGGCGGGTGCGATCAAAATGTTGTTGTTATACCCCACAATTTTACCTATCTGCAAGTTCATGTCGGAGGGCAGCATGTAGACGCTTGGCATGATAGCAAAATTCACTGGAGTCCGGGCATATTGAAGGACCTTCTGAAACTCTGTGATGTCATGTGCTACATTTTCCTGGCGCTCTACCATAGCTTCGAATTTTTGCATTAAAATCTGCCTTGCTGTGTAGTTATCCGCACCTGAGCCGAGTAAGGATGCCTTTGCCCCTGCCTGCGATCCTAGTAACAAGACCACGTAAACTCTTATACTCTCACTTAGCTTGGTCAGGCTCTCTGATGTCAAGTCCTGACTTGTGGGGGTAATGAACTTTGCCCAGTCCCCATCAACCTGGGGTCACCATCTCCCGTTTGTCAACAAGGCCGATACTGATTTGGTCTTGTATAGACCGTTAGGATCTGCACCATATTCGCAACATACCTGCGCATATCCAGATGTTGAATAGGGATTTTTGTACTGACTAAAGCCATCATTAAAAGACATGGGTACCTTCATCCTTGCTAGGATGCGACGCATGTGGTAATAGACATGGAATTTGAAGATTGAGTTGACAAGTGGCACGGAGCCCGTTAGATGTTTGGCGGAGATGCCTAATGCTGTGCTCCCGCAATTAGTTGCAAAGTTAACCTGAATATTCCAGTAGCCCAGGGCTTGTCCTCTTGTCCAGCCCTGAATGACAGGGTCGTTCAGGTAGGTTGATGTAACCCTGATAGGATATTCAGATAGGAGGTGAATTCAGGAAATACCACAGAAATATAACACTCCGTCCCAACATACAGGTCCTGAAGCTCCAAGTTGGTAACGATAAGTGGCCATTCACCCCTGTTTGACTTGTACTTTGCGTTGGTGTTGTACGAATACATGTTCATTCCTTTCTTGTAAGAAGAAAGGGATGAAGCAACTATACATTACTGATATTGCGAAACCCACCATATTTGAGGACTACCTAGGGCAAGATAGTAGGATTGCCTTAAAGTCCATCAGTATTCGACCCGTATGGCTGAACCTTTACAGCAATAATGAGCTCGTCATACGTAAGATGGGGCCTGATCAGAGAGAAATTAGGATCGAAATTATGAACGGCCTATACAGGATCGAGGATCTGGCATCTATCGTGAACAGTCAGGCACAGGACAGGATAAAACTGTTTGTCCTGAAAAATGGACTCTGTAGGCTCCGTGTCAGTGACGGGTACACGGTGGTTATTCATCCACAGCTGCAGGAGCTCCTGGGTCTATCCTACGACCCCAGTAAAAAGTACTATCAGAAGGGGGACTATGATTCCTTCTACAAGACTGACATCTACATTCGGCTACGACTCGTTTGCCCTCAGCTGGATGAATGTGATGCCCTGCTGGATGGCAAAAATCTAAAATTCTCGCTTTGTTACCCACCAAGGAATTAAACGCTTGGGGGGATATGCTGACATGGACTTTCGAGACCCCAGTTTACATGTCCTTGAAGGGCTCCACGGATCGTCTCGAGTTTATGTTGACGGACGAATTCCACCACGACAAAAACGTTTCGTTCACCGGGATAACCATGCAGCTGTTGATAGAATAAACATGAGCGATACCAGCAAACTATATCCTAGTTTGCCGAGTCTGCTGATGAACCTGATGAGGATCAGAAATATAGGCTTGGTGAGGTCGGTGAGATTGAAAAATATTTTGGGAATGAGATTAAAGAGCGGGACAAATTGGCAAAGAAATTTGAAATGCATGGGACCTGGATTCAATACTGTGATCATGGACTACTTGGTATTGGTGTAATAACATCAGGTATCGGTATAGGAACCCTGTTATCAGGAATGGGCGTGCCACTAGCAGTGGCAATGGGTGGCCTGACCGTGGCTGTAGGGGTAGGACAGGCAGGTCTTAGGACCGCTGGAAAGAAAATGGGCGTCAAGTCTAAGAAGCATGAGAATATAAGGCTGATCGCCGAGGCTAAATTGAACTCTATAGTCGATCTTATTTCAAGGGCCGTCGAAAATGGGGAGATTGATAAGTACGGGTTTGCTTTGATTATGCAGGAGAAGCAAAAGTATATGATACTTAAGGAACAAATGAGGCAACGTTTTAACCGTATTGTGAACGCCCTCAATGAACAGGAGAGGGCTCAGCTAGTTGCGAGGGGGAGACAAGAGGGTAGGGACGAATTTTAAAAAAAATTTCAGTCTGTACAGTATGCAAGCGGTATTTAGATTCCCCACCGGAGTATAAGCCTTAGTTTTTATATATTTTATAGGCATCATATGGCCTATAAAATATATGGTTTTTCAGCCCTCCCCTAGCAGCCATTTATTCAGTTTTGTATATTTACATTCAACAACATGGACCTGTGGGTAGTAGTTGCTACCTTGAGCGTATACGGATGATATCGCCAGCACACCATTAAGTTTGCAAGGCTCATCATAGGGTACTGATTGGCCATGGAATTTACTCGTAATCGCGTCCTTGTAATATTTTAGCTTGGCATTCACGTAACGGTCCTTTTTCACGGGACCCGTCGTCAATTTTTGAGATATAAACTCCTCAATCTTGTTCCATATTAAACGATATTTTTCAATCCAGTCGGGGTACTCTTCAAAATCAAGACTCATCGCCGGTACGGCATTGGCATTGTACCGGGTCACTCCATTCGGTGACCAGATTTTAGGTGTTTTTACCCTGAGTGCTACCACGAGGTCTATTGTATGGTACCCTATGATGTACCGCTGATCCTTGCGCCCGTTGGCTGGTACTGGATCTGACACTGTCAGGCAGTCCACGTTGATATCATTGATATCCTGAAAATTAGCGGTAAATGAGTGGAATAACTTGGGGTTGACAATCTATTTTTCAAATTTCAGCATCTTGTTTTATTGTAATTCGAACGACTTCAGGGAATTGCATGTCATCGTACATACACATCCACCTCCATTATATGTGATGTATTCCTGGTAGCAGTACCAGCACAGCATTTTAGCTTTCACCATAAACCTTCGTCCGCAGGTACACCTGTCATACTCATCCAGAATACGTTCACAGTCCTTACATTGTTCTCCCATTTATATTATCTAGGTCATTAAGGTGATCCCATAGATCCCGATTCCACCGACTATTATACTTATCCTTCTCTGATTCTTGTACTAATGTTAAGGCCATAAGTGGTAGGGAGATACCAATGCCAGCCATAAAGGTTATTATGACGACGATTCCAAAAATATCCAATTTTCTCTGACACATCTTTATTATAATGCGTTGATTTTTTGATATTTAGTATCATTAGGGAATTCCCCTAATGATACTAATAATCAACGCATGTGCGGAGGAATTTTAGGGATTGTGCTAGAAATGTTTTGACTCATTTGCGGTATAATATGGGACCTGTGTTGGATGGTACCGGATTTGTTGTGTTTGACCGTGGCCGTCTGTGGGCGCGCACTGCGACCGCGCTAGAATTATTTTGACTCATTTGCTGTATAATATTGGACCTGTGTTGGGTGGTACCAGATTTGTTGTGTTTGACCGTGGACGTCTGTGGGCGTCAGTGTGCGCGCACTGCGACTGCGCTAGAACATACATTTCCCTATCTCTGAGACAAAACAAAAATATATACAAATATAAATTATATTTTACTCATTCATTACGTTCTATTTACATCTAAAAATTTGTCGTCAAGAAGCACCCGTATCTATCAATAGATTGCCATCTTTATCTTTCACACGCAGTCTACCATTCGAATATTTTGTTTCCTGACGGCCGTCACCAAACACGGTTTTTACAGTCCCGTTAGGATATTCCCTCCTCTAAAAAAACACGGATGTTTATTTATTTGTGGAAAAAAGGCTGGCTAGTTTAGTAGGCCACACATTTTGTCTTTTTATATACTTTCCAATTCAGATATCAATATCAATATAAAAATAGATGTAGGGACAAAATCAAGGAGTTTTAAGGACGCAGTACAACACTGTGTTTGAAACTTAACTTTACAAAACAATTTGCCTTGATTCTTTATAAAAGCTTTATGTTCTGTTGCAGCTTCCAACTTTCTCCGTGGTTTAAGTACGACGGTAGCCGCAGCCAAATGGTAACCAAATAAAGCAAGGAATAGGTGACAGGTAAGCACTGGTAACTAAATTCCCCCGACTTAATCCCTGGTTTAGGCCACTTTCCCGATTGCTCAAAATCTCGCATTATTAATTTTCAATTCTGATGTTTTTTTCTAATAAATCTTTAAAAGAGCCGGAGCTAAATGAAGTTTTAATGAGAAGAGCTAAAAAATTTTATACATTTTGGATTGATCTGTTTAATGTTTTCAGTGAGGAAAAGAGTACTTAAAAGAATATGAAACATTATCTTCCATTGATGTTATTGTTTCATTGATTATGTTTTCCCAAAAGATGTTCGATTCCACGGAATTAAGTGTGGTACTTAACGAACTAAAACAATTTTAAACGTGGAATGAAAAAAGTTCTTACCACTACTAAACCTACGCTATGGAAAAAATGTTTTAAAACCTAGGGTTGGTCTGAGTGTTTTTCCACCGTCTACATAGAAAAGTAGAAGAAAAAAAATCATAAACAAGAATTTTCAAAAATGGAAAAAGTGATGAAATATATTTCTAGGTGATGAATTGATGAATATTTTTTGGAACGAAAATTTGTCTGACGAAAATTTAACAAACGAGCATCTCCGGAGGTGGGAAATCAAGTAACTTTTCGTTCTCGGCTGACGGTAAATTTTCAGAAAGTTTCTACGCTTTCTAAAACTTTGTGAAAGTAGAGCTTACTAACCTTGTATTTCGTTGTATGCACTTCTTTCTGTCCGTTTGGAAAAGTTATCGTTTGAACACCTTGAGTGTCGATTTTTTGTATCGTACCGTCAGCGAAAACGGTGTCTTCACAACCATTCGGCGCAATACATTTCACGGTCTTATCTGGAAAGATAATTTCAGTTCTTCCATCGGTATAACGATTTTCGATTTGTTTACTAAATAAAAAGTTATTACAAACGGCGGACGGACAAAACAAAATTATTTACGCCCGTAAATAAATGCAGTTAGATGTTTCAACTATATACATTATACATTGATAACTATGTAAATATTTAGCCGACAATTAAAAAACGGCTTCTACACTACCAATGAAATTTGCTATCGCAACAAAAATTCAATAAAAGAATAAGTACTTCGGGAATTCGATCATTTCTTTTCCATCAGGGAAAGTCGTATGCGTAGTTTGTGATTCAGCATAGTAATAAACCTAACAATACAACAAAGAATAAGAAGCAAATTAAAACAAAACAACAAACAGACAGACAGACAGACAGACAGACAGACAGACAGACAGACAGACAGACAGACAGACAGACAGACAGACAGACAGACAGACAGACAGACAGACAGACAGACAGACAGACAGACAGACAGACAGACAGACAGACAGACAAGGCAACAACACCACAGTGTACTTACAACTCTATTATCAGGTAAAATTCTCTTGATATCACCGTTGAAGAAAACAACCGATACATTTCTTTCATCCTGACTAATTGTCTTTCTCGTACCATTGGGATATGTTATCAAACGCGAAGAGTCTGGAAGAATTACTTCAACCTGAATGCGCAAAACGTGAAATAGTTGCGATGACACAAGGTATGCTCAATACGAATATCTAAATCTCAGTCATCCATAAAGACGCAATAAACGCCGAAGCAAACGTCGCAACACGCTAACACGCGTTAAATTACTACCCAGAGAAGCAACCAAACGCTTATTCTCATGTCAAACACGACACATAAATATTAAAGTGGTAGAAGTTGTGCAGGAACAACAAAAAACACTCACCTTGCCATCATCATGTTTGATTTCCTTGGTATTATTGTTTATGTTGTAATTGTTGATTATGTTGTTGTTGTTTGTAAATTGTTTACTAGGTTGATCAGGCCTGCTTGATGGCGTCACAAAGTGGTCTTGTTCGCCGTGCTGCAATATATCTTCATACATCCGCACAGGAGACCTATGTTTTAAAATAACATTTCCCGTAAATACAGACAAGTAAAATAATAGGGAAAAGGGAAAAATTTACCTGTTTTTTAAGTCGTTAGATTGCTCTTGAGAGCTTTGTTGTTTTTTTGGGTGCGTCTCATGCGTCGAATGGAAATAATCCCCCCCAGCATGCTTTGGACTTTTATTACCACCCTTGCTTCTTTTCTGTTCTTCTTTGGAATCCTAAATACGTTAACAAAGTAGTTGACAACATTGGATATATACTGTGGTTAACTGCATTACATTCGTAACAGAATGATGGTTTTACTCATATTTTATTTTACTGCTGCATTATACCATCAATGCAATGATGGAAAGTACGCTGTCACTAAACATAACATATTTATAAGATGTATGTTTTCGAAAAAAGCACATCGCTACAAGGCGAATGTTTGGTATTACCATTATACTAGTCAGTAGGCCTTTGTTAAATCCACGCGTTCGCCCGTCGCATTTCATGTGCGTTCGCTATTGTGCTTTCGCCCGTCGCAGTTTATGTGCGGTCGCTACTGTGGTATCATTTTGTGCAAGGACAGATAAAATACTGGCATTATTATAGAAAAAGAAAAGGCTGTCATTTTACTCAAAATGAGATGTAACGTAAGTCGTGTACATCTCTCGAAGCTCAGGGAGCCATTATGAAAATTTAAAAATGCTGAATAGCATAATGTATTCTTTACATGTTAACAACACACACAAGATTTTGTTAACTCACGGTAGTGATTTTTCTTCTTTTCAAGCGTTCGTTTTCCAGCACAGAAATTTCACGTTTTAATTCGCTGTTCTGTTCTTCCAACTCAGCGATGCGAGTACGAAAACGATGGGAAGCAGAATTCCATCGTGTTTCTCGACTCTTTAGTTCTTCCGTTAAGTTGCATACCTATGTAAAAATAAAAAATGTCGACCAAGGACAGGCTATACTGTTACATAGAACAAGACTTCAACACTAAAAGTTACTTAACGTAAATGACAGATTAAGCGCCCCGTGCCCAATAAGCGCCTCCCACCCTCCCCCCCGCGCTTATTCGGATCGGCACAAGAAACAACGATTTTTACCATGACTATGAATTCCTCAGAAATAGACGAGGACAACGTCGATGTAAAGATGAAGATGAAAATATTGAAATTTCATAAAAGATAGATTATTACTATTATAATTCTTTATTTTTTGTTTCTATTTCTATTTTTTATTCATAAAAGTTATGAGAATGAAGTTTTAAAAATTTTTAATTTTCTGAAAAAAAACCCTGCCCAATAAGCGCCCCCTGGCAAGAGGAAATTTTTAAATAAGCGCCCCGGTATTTCTTACTCCACAGAAAGGTATATGTATATAAAATATTTCAATATCAGTAAATATATACAGTTTACTCTGAAAAAACTTGAACGTCTCACGAGACAGACAAAAAATTCGAGTTATAAGAAGGGAGTTAAAGGCAACATAAGAAGGCACAGCGAACTTTATTACTATTTGTTTTAAATTAACTGTTAATTTTAAGAGACTCAATTTCATCGCAATCGAACAATTAAATAAAGTTATCAAGAGAAAATTACCGAGATTTTAGTTTTCTAGTGCTATTGCCCGGAGAAGTGCAGAAGCGGCAAGGGATCGAATAAAAAGCTCAAGTTACCAAGAAGCTTTTTTTTTTTACTTCTAAAAATTTAATTTATTTTTTATATAACCAAAGAAAATTTTAACATTTGTAGTGGCATCAACGCTAATTAAAATCCGCAGACGTTATATTTTTTTACCTGTTCTTTTAAATTTTTGATCTCATCTCGTTCCTTCTTGTTAGGAGCAGCCCGACATACTTTCTGGTATTTCTCGAACACTTTCCTCTCTGTTTTCAACTTCTTCATTTCATCATCTTTATATTTCTTTATACTCTCCAACTCCTCTTTCTTCTCGCTTTGAAAAGTCTCGATTTCCTTACGTAAATTTTTGACCTCGTTTTCACGCTCATTCCTCAGTTTTAGAAGTTTGTCATTTTCGCAACGGAATTTATTGATCTCGCTTTCAAGTTCAGCTAACTTCTTTTTCACAGTGTCTGAGATATCATCAGTAACTACACTTTGTCTTGTTGAATTTGCGTTTTCACTTGGTGTAGGTGTCAGCTAAAAAACAGAAGAAACAAAAGTATGAAGTCCGGCCTCTGCGCAACGAGAATGGATGTACCACACCTAACCACGTGATCACCTGAAAATTTCGACACATTAATACATTAATACTAAAGTAACCATCTACCTCACTCTCCTCCTTTACGTCAACATCAACTTTTCGTTTACTGATAATACGTTTAGGTGGGGTGGAGTGCTCAGGTGGGGTGGAGTGCTCAGGCGTCGGTTCACGTACTATTGTATCATCATTCTCGTTAAAGAAAGACGATATCTGACTTAAATCCGACCAACTTGCTTCATCTTCGAAATCAAAAGAGTTATTTCTACTCTGAACAACATTTTCATCATGTTGACCTTCTACCTGCTCTTTATAAGCATCATCACCATCATCATCATCTGCATGTTCCTCCTCTAAATTAAAGTACGGTTATAATCAACTGACCCTAAAATAAATTTGAGGTGATTCCTCCTCATTCCCTTTCTTGTTCATACTATTTTGGGGAATTATAATTTGCAAAATTTTGTGCACTTCAGTCAATTGCGAGTAATGCCAATTTTTTGTTATTTAATTTCCTTGCATAAGTTTTTTTTCAAATGATTATAAATTCAAGTCCGTACTTTAACCTTTTTAACCTTCAAAACTGCCCTGGACACGTTAGTCCTGAATTTTTATTATCTATATGCGAAAGCTGCCATCATGCTACAGGGTGCAAGTCCATGGTTAAGTTTTTATACATAACCTTTCTACTCAGTACCCTTTGCCACACTTAATCAACTTCAGAATATATATACGCACTGATTTAAATGAGAAACGACCATTTAAAATTTAAGAAACTTTTATTTAGAAATTCTGCTATTAGAAACGTCAGAAAAATATCGGCTTTTTTCATACAGAAGCAAGTAAGTCACTGGTAATTTCTAGAATCCATAATTTAAATTTTATACAGTATGAAATTCACAAAATTGCATACATAAAAAACCTTTATAACCAAAATTGCAATGACTTTAATTAACCCATGCAAGCAGATCATTCGCTAGTTTTCTCATAAAAAACACATGTTACGGAGTGAAGATAGTTAAATACTGAAGGCAAACAAAACTTGTGGGCATTTCAAAAATGAGTACAAATTTACTCCATAGTCTCGACTGCAGTGAACAAAATATAAAAAAATTAAAAAGCAAAAGAAGACAAATTAAAAGGCTTTAATTATAACGTGAGAGAATCCAAAATTCGTTCTAATTCTCATTTTAGAAGTGAAATCGCTGATTTTCTACCCAAATCCTGAGAACTCTTACGTCAATGAGAGAGATGTCGATCCCTCTGATAATTTGATTGGGACATTTGATGTTGATGAAGGACGAAATTCCTTCCAACTATTTAACTAATTGTAAAAAAACAATAAGTTAATTATGTCTTTTGTGGGGAAATCAAAAAAAACAAACAAAGATCCTTGAAATGGCGAAATTAAATTCTCGCGAAATCTAATTCTCCAAAAAAAAACTAATTCTCGCAAAAGTTTACTCTATTATGGATTACACCCTAACCGACTACAAAGTACATCAATGCAGTACCACTGGATACGATAAATATATTTCACGGAGTCTTGTTTCAGTGT
The DNA here is from genome assembly GCA_030067915.1 of Hydractinia echinata. Classification (NCBI taxonomy): domain Eukaryota; kingdom Metazoa; phylum Cnidaria; class Hydrozoa; order Anthoathecata; family Hydractiniidae; genus Hydractinia; species Hydractinia echinata. The sequence continues at coordinate 1,482,854 of JASGCC010000050.1, read as the reverse complement.
AGGCAAAAATTTAGCAATAGAAGATTCAGTAGAAGGTTTTGAGGTTAAAATTTAGGAGGAAGCACCAAAAGCACAATCACTCCGTATTTTAGGAGAATTTATTGAGCATTAGGAGGAAATAAACAGGTATTTCTTAAGCCACCCTTTCCTGACATATACACCAATTAATCTATTTTCAAAACGTGATTATAAAAATAAGTACTTAGAAAAACAAAACAATTTTAGGAGATTTTAAGAAAAATCAATAATTAGGTCAGAATTTTAGGGTAAGAGATTTTGAGGGGAGTCTTATAATTTTTAGCTTATAATATTTCAGGTGGGGCCATGGTGACCCTGAAAACAGGCTAATTTGTCAGGTTCTTCTTACCCCTAAAGGACAAAATAATGTCTCATAACAGCATAGAACAAATTAGGATCGGTAGTAACAGCAGATTCAAACAGTATCAGATTAAGTGTCTCCGTTCTATTTTCTCTCCCCTACCAAACACACACTTCTTAAAAACTGACTTCCCTACTCTTCGTCAAAACGAAATACCTGTTACTGCAAAATCAGTTACTTTGGTTGCATTCTTTCTCTTGCCAAGAAGTTTTGTTACTAAAGATGAATTCGAAGAGAGGGAGATGTTTTCAGCAGCGTCTTCCAATGCTTCAAACATATCCAACTCATTGTTTTCAAGCTGTCAAATAAAAATAAATAAATAAACCAAAAAGGAGCAGGTTATTAGCAGCCGCCTGACACTTTTTCAGCTTAGTTAAAAAGTCTTTTTTTATCCTTCAGATGTATAGGTCCTTTATGCATAGGTCTATGCATAGGCCAATTATTATCCTTTTAAACCTAGCCCTTATACTGAAACATATGCTATGCATTCTGCGAAGTTTAAATCACAAGCCTTTCGAATCAATCTTAATGCATTAACAAGTTTTACATTTTTTGGTTTACTTTCTCTAAAAGAATTCTTTAAAGTTGTTTCATTGCCAAGACAACGCACCTCGTCTTTTTCTGAATATTGCTGCAACATTTTTTGAAAGGATGCTTCAAGAATTGAGGACGAAACTGAATCTCTCGCACCATCACTTGAAAAAAAGGAAAAAAAATTAAAAACAAAAACAAAAACAAAAACAAAAACAAAAACAAAAACAAAAACAAAAACAAAACAAAACAAAACAAAACAAAACAAACAAAACAAAACAAAACAAAACAAAACAAACAAACCAAAACAAAACAAAACAAAACAAAACGAAACAAAACAAAACACAAAACAAAACAAAACAAAACAAACAAACAAAGCATCAAAATTAAGCATCAAAATAATACTTGTTATAGTCAGTTGCATTTGGAACATAATTTTCTCTACTCGGTTGAAGTATCTGAACTTTTATTCCATCATTGTTGGCAAATACATCTTTTGTTTTGATAGCATTATTATAACCAGGGTTGGCAGTACTCACAATAACTTTACTTCCTCCACGATTAACAGCTTTATTTAGATTTAGTTTTAAAGGCAACCCTGGCTTAGTACTAGCCCTATTTGATGCAGTTGCGTCCTTGTTGTTTCCAAAGTTTCTGGTCTTTTTTCTTGGTTTCAAATTTCCACACTGAAATCGTTTTAATCCTTCGCCACGTTTCAAAAATTGATGTTTAACTTTTTTCATTGGGGTAGATGCAAAACTCTATAAGAATATAAACAAATGTAACAAACAAAGAAAGGAATAAGCAAAGACACACAAACAGGCTAAAAATTTCAGCAGATATAACCATAATTATGATTTTTTTTCAAATCAGACAGAACATTTAGATAGACATTCAGGCTATCATAAAATTACGACTAAAGACTTAGCTCATTTGGTTTGTGAGGAATCTTAATGTGTGCGAAACATTCGTTTGCAGAAAGTGCGATTCACATTACATAATAAAAAATTATAAATTGTCAATAATTCATGCTGGTTGGTTTAAGAGCCAACCAGCAAAACAAAAGGATCTCTTTTATCAAGTCAAAATTAGATTTAATTAATTTTTTGGACAGGGGTGTGCGGAAATTAAATGTGCACTAAACCTCAGTTTGCACAAAAATTTCAAGAATTTTTTAAATAAATTAAACGAAAATTAAAAACTCACTACTTTGAAGGCGATACTTGTCTTTACACCACGTTTTTTTGTAAGCGTACGAAGATTTTAAACAGGCTCAGGTAATAAACTTTAATTTTCAAGTGCAAAAATACTCAGGGATGTCGACACTGGGCACAAGGGTGGCTATGTCCCACACCTTTTTTGTCCGTTTTTTGGAAATTCCTGACAATTCTCGACTTTCCAGACAAAATGGAAACCCTGTGTACTTAGGTAATAAGACAGGCACCTGCTTATCTTTTCGCATTTCTTTTTCAATCAACTCTTCAAATGTCACACCACCTGTTTCTAAAAGTGAAGATACCAACATTTGTTACAATAACGTTGCCTTGAAAGTATAATAAAATTTCTACTGGTGAATAGTTAAGAGAAAAAAAGGTGTATAATATACTTTTAAATGATCAAGCGACACATCTGAGAATATTTTAATGAATGTTTAAAAATCGAGGATATAAATCTCCAGAAATCATTACACTAACATCAAATTGAAGTCTGGGTATCACATGCAATATGTTTACTGATATCTTAACACGTTGATATAAAAAGTTGGAGGTTACTTACTCCCAGTAGTGACTGATTTGATTGGTTTTTCGTCGTTCTAAATAAATTATTGAACTATCTGAGATGTCTTTCCTTGACCAAATTAAAATACTAAATGCAGGGTCAATGTGTTTTAGACTTGCTTTCATAAAAAGATGCATAAGAGATATTCAATACTACAATTTTAGGACAACTAGTCGTTAGCCCATGGTAAAATGTACAGGAATTTGTCTGTTGTTCATCGCAGCTACATTTTGCCTTACAGACATACAGGCGTACGACGACCATTATAAGATATTTTGACTTACTGTTAGGTATTCTTCTTCAATCAATGTGTTTTCCTCATTAACACTATCTCCATCATCATCAATAATTTCATCCGCACCAACAACAAACATCTGTTTGTTTGTATCTCTCTCCTCCTCCTCATCTTCCTCTTCAGTTTCAGTGAGAGGTTGGATTCCTTCCATATTATGATTCAATTCAAGTTCACTGAATTCATCCTCAGAATGACTTGCACTGCACGCTTCTTGTTCTTCGTAAGAACTCTCCAGATCAGGAGTTTCTCTGAGAACAATGTCATTTCTTTGACCATTTTGCAGAACAACAGTTTGTACACCAGACATACACCAATTAGTTAAATCTCCACTTTGCAAAAAACGATTCTGGATTTTATTATCTTGATTACTTGTACCATCATCGTCAATTTGCACTTTATTCCAGTCTATATTTTGTAACGCACTAGTGAGCGAGCTTTTTGACATCGTTGCAGTGAAACAATTTTTGCCTATATTTTTGTTTTCATCTTCTTGGATGTTTTCTTTATTGTCACTGTTACTTTGACTGCTATTATTAATCATAAACTCATTATCATTTTTCAGTTTAGTGAAGTTTAACTGTTGCTGTAATTGCCACTGCTTTAAAGTCTTTAATTTCTCCAGAAGATTCAGTTTTTCCATTTTCTATTCAAAATATATGAAAGTCCAGTGAATAGCAGAAAATCACTAAAAATGCAAGTTAGGGAAATCAGTAACTGCAGAAAAGTCTGCATAAAAAAACAACAAAAAAAAACAAGAGTTTCTAAAACTCCATGAAAAATATTTCACCAATTGGAAGGTTAGGTCACCTTTTTAAAAAACACAGGCCATGTCAAATTGCAAACCATGCAACAAACCATATAAAGCTTCAAAGAAGAAGGGTGTTCTGGAAATATTGTCACAATGGAGAAGTGTGTTCTAGAAATATTGTCACAATGTGACTACTTAATCAGATAAAAAACTCATTATTTCGAAAATAGTACAGCCTTTCAAATTGATGCTGTCACACAAAATCTTATTTTAGCCTTTTTCAGTCTGATTTGTTTTTGTTTTGATCTTAATAGCGAGCACACAATTTCAAAATTTAGTCTCATTTTGTTCTAATTTATGTATTTTTTTATGAAATGTCTTTGGGATCCATGTATTTGTATAAAAAATTAGCGTGTTTTTCCCTGATGCTGCTCATTTTGCAGTTATTAGAAAAGAAACAAGGTTGTTCTTTTTATTTTAAGACAAAATCTAGAAAAAACTCAGACTCAAAATATTTGGAGCCTTAGGCTGTTCTTATTTCGTTCTTACCTTTCAGCAAATTCATGGACTTACAACAACTAGTTTTAAATACAAATAAAGAATAAAAAGTAATAAAACCAAATAATAAATAAAATATTAAATAAGAATTAAATAAATGATATAAATAGAGGAAACAAAAGAAATTATACTACAGCATAAAAATAGCTAATGTTTTATCCTCTTCAAAAACTTCCTTCCCAACGAGCCACCAGGATGATTGAATACAAAGTCACTTCTTGTTAGCTTCTTGCGTTGTATTAGTTCACACATTATGCCGTTAATAATTGCATCCTACGTAAAGAAAATAAAAAACAATTAATGTAATAATAATGAAATCTCTATAATAATACAGAGACTGTGTGTGTCTGTGTGTCTGTAACAGGCAAAGTGGATGTGTTCATTTTCCTTTGTTGTTGCTGAAAAGAGGTATGTCTAAAATGTTAAATTTTATGACGTTATGGCACGACGTCAATGACACTACTTTAACGTCAATATCTTATATTAAATTAATGAAGCCATTACAGCGCACTTAACATTTTGAGGCGAAATAACTTGGAAACAAGGTTGTGATGTCAATGATTTTCACTGCATGGGTAACTAGGGACCACCTAGGACCAATTTGGGTAATTTTCCCAAACCTGGGTCCCCAAATCCGTTTCGGAATGGACGGGTTGATGACGTCATTAAAAAACCTTCAAAGCCTAATATCTCTGCAACCGTTTGTCAAAAGTACATGATCCTATACATTTTCTTGATCAGCGGTTCAAGATCTATACGATGAAGGCAACAGGTATACAATTCTCTAAAAAAAATTTTTTTAAGCTTCAGCGGGTCTTTGCTGACGTCAGCAATATTTTTAAACCCTTATATTTCCTTATGCGTTCGTGGGAAACATTTGATCCTACCGTATTTTCTCCAATAAAAGCCCGCTCCCCTTTAAACGCCCCTATCCAATAAACACCACCCCTAAAATCTGAAAATTTTTATAAACGCCCCTCTCTAATAAACGCTCTCCCTCTAATAAACGCCCCTATGTTCTTCAAAGGGGGCGTTTATTAGAATTAATAAAAAAAAATTATTGGATATTCCTGGAATAAAATAAACGAGTTTGACCGTCAATTTCCTTTTTATTTCTATCGAACAACATCATTTATAAAATTTATAAATTATAAACAGGAAAATATGATGCAGTTTTTTTCTTGATGTTTAAGTTCCAATAAAGCATTGTATCGTTGTTTTCGCTTAGAAATTTCTCTATCCAGCACAATGGCTGTTCTTTTGTCCTTTGTCAAAGCGTTGAATTTAGCAGGAACGACCAATCCAACTTCACGTTTACGTTTCCCTATTACTTCAATGGTCAATTTGTTCTCCAGATTTGCGTTTAAAAAATGATAAATCAGACTCAATAATTCCACTGGGACATGACCAACCAACTCCCTCTTTTCGTCCTCCTTCGTTTTGTATATGCCAACAGCAAACTTATCATACTCCATCGCTTCTGGTCGGTCATCAGGATTGGCTACAAGTACCTCTCCAGCATACGGACTCCAAATATTTTTACACACATGATGACCTCTAATGATACTTCGAAACTTTGTTCTATGGCACACTTTAAAGTTCCCACTTTCAAGAGCTCTTGCCATATCTTTTTGTTTCGTTGATTCTCAAACATGAAGTCCTTGAGAAGTCACTGCATTAAGACTTGACGGTGGAGGTTGTAAGCTTAATGACAGTGAGTTGGAGGAGGAAGTCCTTAACTGGATCCATGAACGAAGAGCAAACATGCTACGCGTTTCCCGAAAACTAATATGTTCAAAGCCAAATCAAATTTCAATAAAAAGTGCGGCGAAAATGAGGTGTTGAAGGAAAGCTTTATCGCTAGCAATGACTGGCTCGACAAGTTTATGAAACACAATAACCTCTCATTACGAAGAAAAACCACCATTGCTCAAAAGGACCCATCTCATCTCATCAGCAAACTTGTTGGGTACGTAATGCATGTACGGAGGTTATCAATTAAATCTAATTATTCACCAAGTTCTATCATTTCAATGGACGAGACAGCTGTCTGGTCGGATATGGTTGGAAACACAACCATCAACTCAAAAGGTGCCAAAGAGGTGGCATTGAAATCAACTGGCAACGAAAAGGTACGCGTAAGCGTCTGTTTAACTGCGAAGGCTGATGGTACGAAAATGAAACCCTTCATTGTTAATCCTCAAGGTGCCAAAAGAGAATCAGCAGCTCTTAATGATGAATTTAAAAATCAATGTGTTGTGACATCTCCTGTCAATGGTTGGATGAATGAAGAGCTTGTCCTAACATATATGAAAAAGATTCTAGGTATGTTTACTTTCCTGGGATACATTCGAAGCTCACATGACAGGACCAGTAAAGAAGTTGTTAAAGATATGAAAACAGACGATGCTCTGATTCCTGGAGGGTGCACAAAATATATCCAGGCACCAGATATTTCATGGAATAAACCTTTCAAGAGTCACACGATGGAGCTTTATGATGAGTGGCTAGCATCTGGCATCCACGAGTTCACCGAAGCTGGGAATATGAAAGCTGCACCAAGGCGCTTGGTAATCAGTTGGATCTTGCAAGCATGGAGTCGCCTAGACAAAACTCTCATCCAAAACTCATTAAGAGTTGCGGATTGAATTTAAAAGCCGATGGTAGTGAAGACGACTTGATACACTGCTTTAAAAACAATCAACCATGCGCGCCTGGTTCTGCTGATCTGAAGGATCAGATGAAGCTATTGAAGGATGCTGATTTTCTTGATATAAACCCGTTCCAAACATCAACCGATTCGGACATTGAAGAAGCCAACATCGAAGACAACTTAATCGATGTTGATGATCTGGACGATGATTTTATAGATATAGAAGATTTGTAAATAACATTTTTCCTGATAAAAGAAAATTTTGATTTTTGAAATAAACGCCCCCTCTCTTTTTAACGCCCCTCTCCAATAAACCCCCCCCCCTAAAATCTGAAAAATTTTATAAACGCCTGGGGCGTTTAATTGAGAAAATACGGTATAGATTATTTTGATCAGCGTTTCAACCTCTACACATTACAGGCAACAAATAAACTAAATTTCGCCAATTTTTTTTTTATCTGCACTGCTGACATCCACTAAAAATCTAAAGTGGATTTATCCACGGGCCTTATCGACTAGTAATGTAATAATAATGTAATAAATTATCTCATTGCCATTTTATAGGTAATGGTTCCTCTACTTTATTTTTGGCATCCCCCCCTCCCTGTTTTATGGTCATATTACTAAAAAGTTTCCATCTACAATCGCCTGGTCAAAATAATAATAAAATAAAAAAGGAGACAACAAAGGTGATGAAAGTCAATTTTACACTAGGATTTTATCCTAAATACAAACAGTTTTATTCTGAATATAGCATACCCATAAACCTAACACAATACCTACTCATTCCAACTCCTCCCATCTACCTGAAATAATAGTTTGATGTTTCCGAAATTGTTTACAAACCTACGTTACACTAACATCATCTTAAACATGGTTGTTGTTACAATCATACAGTACCGCCTGCGTGTAACTTTACATGTACGCGATAGTTATCACCTTCGCACGAGCTTTCGGTAGCCTTAGAACTTTCGTTGTTATTGTTAACCTATTGTTAAATACATGAGCTATTTTTGCATGTTGAAAACAATAGAGTTCATGTCTTGTTCGCGAAATTTAATTAGCTCATGTGAACTGCGTGTGTCCCATTGTTGTATTTAATTGCTACAGTCGTCAAGAGATCCACGAACGAAAATAAAATTTGACAAAGGTTTATTGTTTTTACTCACTTTACTTAAAACTTTAAAAATAAAAGCTTTTTTTAGATCGCGTTTTAACACTTTTAAACAATAACATGCATGTTACATGTGACAACAAAAGGATTCATCAAATCTTATTGTTATGACTGCGCACGACGATAACAATAGAAAGCAATTAAGTTCGTGTGTAAACAAAAGATATGTGAACGTTCTTTATGTAGACATGAGATCGTTACATGAGGTCATAAAACTCGCGTACATGTAAAGTTACATGCAGGCGGTACTGTACATCATCAGTCAAGCTTACGCTTGACTGATGGTGTATGATTGTATGATGTATGTATGATGTATGTCAGTTTGTCTTTAGACAAACACAATAGATTATCAATACTGATATTATTACTGACATTTTAAAATAAAAAAGCACAAAAGCGTAGACAATAAAAACTAATACAACTAACCTGCAATATTATACTTGTTGTTGGAATGCCACCTAATGGTTCTATTATATTTTTTGACCCATAACATATCTTTCCATCAGACATATCTCCCAGTAAAGACCCTGAATAAGAATAACTCCAAGGATTAAAATTTAGAAAAAGCTTCATGTTCGACAAATGTGTTTTACACTCCGCTACAGACATTTTTTCGTCAATTTCGTCAGTAAAAAAGCTCGCCTATTAAAGCATTTTTTCAAGAATATGCATCCTCATCAAGTACCTTTGTGAAATAAGTTTGGCTTAAATACCTTGATATCCAAGCAATGCGATAATGGGAACATTTTTGCGTTTGATCAGATGAGCAGCTTCTACAATCTCCTCTGTGTTTCCAGAATGTGATATGAATATGATGATGTCATTCTTGTGAATTTTACCTAAACAAAAGAAACTTTAAAAAAATTTGCAAATTCCAGGGTGCCAGCAAGAGTTTTCTCTTTTTCTCTTGAGAAAAATATTTTTTTTTAATTTAAAATAGTTGATTCTCGAAAAATAATTACATATCCACCTATTGCGAATTCCTTGCTTTAAATAGATCTCTAATGAGTAAGTAAAACTATAACTTTCAATCTGTGTTTTTCCATGTCTATTTTAAATCAAATGAGAGATAAAAAACATGATATGCAAATGTTTAATCTACTAAAACAAAAGTTTATTGACCAGGATTCACAAATTCCTATTACAAAAAACTCCTTTTACAGAAGTATCTGGAGAATATTTCCAAGGTTTGCCAATATTTTTTTCTAATGAAAATAGTTACATATATTTTCAAAAGTTTTAAGATCTAATATACTGACCAACCCCTCTGTAACTCTTATAGATTATATAGTTTGATGGACAAATATAGTTTAAAAATTAAAGCTAAAGTCAGTGAACCTTATACAATTCACACTTTAAGTCTCTCCAAAATCATGGAATGTCTAGTTACTCTAGAAATATGAAAAGACAGTGTGTTTGCGCACCGCATTTGAAGTCCAAAACAAAGTAAAGACAATATAAATAGATTAAAAGAGATGTAACCAACATACCAAGATCACCATGCGACCATTCCGAAGCATGGACAAAGTGAGATGCAGTTCCAATTGACGACAGTGAAGAGGCGAATCTATTTGCAACTATACCTGACTTACCTGTAATCAAACATAGAATTCATTAGTAACAGTTGTTAATAGGAAATATAGGGTAAAAAAACATAAAAATAAGCAAGAACGATTATCCATGAACGGTATCGTTTATATTCAATATTTTCAATAACTATTCCTTTTACAATCTAGAGAAAACAACCACTTGATTTTCTAAACTCACACATTGTGCATAGAAGAGCATTTAACCTACATATTGGGGATTTATATTTTGTAACAATAAATGTATTTTCCTTATGAGCAACTTGACTTTGACCTGGTTCTCCTTTAAATCGATAGAAAAGTTGCTTAACAGTTGCTTAGAAAAGACCAAACAGTTTAGAAGATTATCCAAAGAAACCCCTGCTAAAAATTACCCCAACTTACTCTTGTCTTTTTTTTTTGGATGCTAAATGTATAAATAACACCACCAGAACAAACAATTATTTGGTTTAAAAACGGGAAAAGTAATATCAGTGTTTCATGACTCATGGGGAAAGCAGATTATCATAGGGAAAGCAGATATTCTGAGTCCACTTTGTCTTCAAAAATCTCTGTTATTGCTTTTGTCCATAATTACTTATTCTCGCACATTTACAGTTGCCTATAAACTGGTGTCGCATTAAAATATGTGTATTAATTGACAATTTTGAAATCATACCTATCCCAGACGTGAGAACATTTCCTTTACAGGTAAAAATCAGATCAAGAACTTTAGATAAATCATCATCATCAAGGCATTGAAAAATATGCTCTGTTGCATCAATGTCACGCCTCAGACTATTCTTAAATCCATCCAAGAATTGCTATCTGTTTCCTTTGACCGACTTTCGGTAGTGACATTGAAATATTTCAGTTCCTCGGTAAGATATAACCTAAAAGCAGAGATTGCAATTTTACTTATTACAAACATATCACATGGAAATTGGAAATCTAGATTGTCATAAGATTTTCAATGTTATTTTGAAGCAAAAGATTTCTCCACAATCTATTATTAAATTTTCTCTAACAATGTCTTTGCTTAAAAAAGCCAAAACAAAAAGCTGTTTATAAAATTAAAATGAAAGCTACATGATAAGTGTTTGTAGCATTTTTTTCCTACTGCCAGTGTATATTTTTTGTGACACAAATACAAATACATTCAAAAGAAACAAGAGAAATATAAAGTCAGTTTGCAAAAGTTTGTAGTAGGCAATTTGTCGTTGACCCCTATAGAAATATTATTATAGAAATTATAGAAATAAGTCGTGCAAACAATTTGTGAAAAAATAGGATTTACAATTCCAACATTTTCTTAACACAATTTTTTGCAAAGATGGCATTTCATTTTGAATGGTGAACACTAACATTCTTGCCACTGTTTGCTAATGATCACTTAAAAACACTACAAGTCAGTTTTTATACTAGACAGATGTTTAATAACCTTATCTTCATTACAATAGTATTTAACAAAAACATTCTTTCTAATGACAGTGGTCTTTTAAACAACTTATCCATAACAATGCAGTTTGCATACTTTGAACTTTCGTCAGGAAGCCCTCCAAGTACTTGACAGTTAGCTGCACCAGTTTTGTTTGCAATTTCTCCTAGCTTCCTATATATGACAAAATACACTTTACATTCTTTAAAACAGAGATAAAAAGGCAATAGCAGAGTTAGTATATAACATTTATGAACGTTTATCACCTTATCTGATCCTCTGTTTCAGGCAAACCATTGAAATGTATCCCTAAAACATAATGAAGGTTTAGCCTAGGCTTTTTTGCTTTGCTTAATTTTAAATTCCTTAAGAAAGTAAGCAAATATCACCTGCAATGATTCCACCTAAAAATGCATCTCCTGCACCAGTAGAATCAACAACATTTTCAAGCTTGTTTGTTGGAACTTCAACTAGCTACAAGAAAAAAAGTCAAGACCTAATGTTATGACTAATAGGTGTAACAACAAAGGATGAGATATTGGCAGGTAGACACGTAACTACCTTTCAATAATACACACTATAGCACTGACTAAATTTTTATCAGTATTCATGTTATTCTCAAAATAAGGTAAAAGAGCCCCAATCTTAGAGCCCTAACAGATGTCCGAAAATTAAAGAAGTTTCCTAGGCATAAAATTTGATTTTATGGTCATTACATTTCTATTTTAACTCGACAATGGACGCAATAAGAGATGGCCAGTGAAAACGTTAAGAAGAAAAAGGGAATATTTCTCTCTCCTTAATTGATAGGGCTGAAAGAGAGCTGACACACATTGAAATTGAGGTACTTGACATTCAGAATTAAGCTTTAAATAAGTTAAAGTTAAGTTTAGAAATAATAACACATGTAATTGCTGAGACATGAAACAGATTGTTCTTAGAAAAGCCAGTGAAGACAATGGCATAAAAATACATTAACGGAACTGAGACTTTCTTGATTCTGCCTATTTAATTCCATAAAAATACATACTAATCAAAGAACAAAATAGGTTGGTTGGATACAAATCTTATGCTGGAAATGTGTTGGGAACCGAAACATTATTTTGTTATACAACTAGAGTATATAATTAGAGTTTTTCTTAATACCACCAAACTTGGAGGTATTCTTTTCTGACCAGTAAAGTTACAAAAAGAAAACCAAGGAAAATTCATATAAAAACATACATGCTCTGGTGTAGAAAGGAATGTTGATTTTCGACCATTGGTCATTGCAACTAAATTTGCAGAAGATATATCTTGTAAATACTTTGCTATATCACATGGCTGCAGGGAGCTAAAAAAGGATAACACAGAATTTTATTGAATTCATCACTTTTTAATGTGATTAAAAGCACTCTTTTTTGCTCTTTTCACTCCCATGGATGAAAATAACAGAACATTTGTATGAGAATTCTTCTTACTCTTTAATGTCGGATCGTATCAATTTTACAACTTCCAAAGCTGCATGTTTCGCTGGCTTTAAAACATCAACAAGTTGAAGGATTCTGTAGTGAAAAAAGATTTTGTTATATTTATATACCTAGTTTTTCTGATATTCTGCAGTTAAGATCACCTATATGTCGGTTGGTATAATAATTTCTATTGTAGTGGTATAGCAACTGGTTTGTACAAAGGTCATAAAGATAATTTGATCAACTGTAACATAACACAAATGATACCTCTTAACTTGATCCAAGTTACCAAGATTAGCTTCATTAAATGCTACCTGTGTACAGTAATAGATTTTACTTTTGGGAAAAAAATGTTTGAAAAAGTTATCAAACTAAAACTAACCATTGGTGAAACATCAAAATCCAAAACAGTTATGATACCAGCTTCTCTAAAAACACAAGCAATAATTAGAAATTTAAACCTGTATATTATATGAAATTTACTATTATTCTATTATATTACTTGTCTATAAGCCTGTGGAAAATCAACAATAAAAAAGAAACGATATCTGAATTTTTTTTGTCAGCAATTACCCATCGCTACCCATACAAAAACATTTTCAGAACTTAGTTTACCTGTACCTTTCATTTTACTGATGGAAAATGGAAGCTATCTATCTATGTATCTATCTAGTCAACGAGGCAAATGGACAAAGTTACATTCTCATCACTAATTTCACATATATACAGAATAACACATTAACATTATCATGTTAACATGATTAGCACTATCTTCACTATTAAATTTAATCCTCATGTGGTAAAACTGACCAAATAAAAGGATGATTGTGAAAAACCTACTTTGCTAATGTGAGCAACTGAATAACACCTGACAAGGGAACTTGTGAGATTTCTGTAGTCAGCATACTAGCTTTGTTAAGTATTGCTTCTTCTAAAGTTAAATTAACATTATTTTTGGCATTGTTAATGCAACTATGCATGTATTAGAAAATAAAGAAAAAAATTCTTCATTTTCTGAAAGCCTTATTATTTTTTTGATTATACTACTGGAAATGTCCTCAAGTAATAATTAGTAATTTATTTGCATAAAAACATCTTGATTGCAATCATTGATAAGGTTGATTTTTTTTTTCTTATTTGCTATTTTTATTTATAAAAGTTTTGTAAGGCGGAAGCAATAATTTGCTACCTTATAGTACAAATATATGTAAAAAAAAAGCTAGTCTTACACCCTTTTCACTCCGAAATATTATGCCTTTTATCCTTGTTGTTGGAAAAAAAATGCTAATTAAAACGTAATACGACAAGACTTACCCCTAAACAGTCCACTGTATAATAAAATCCATGTTGGAACAATGCAGAATATATTTATCATAACTCCTCATCGGTTGTGATGCTTAATTTATGGGAAGACCGCAACTACAAAACTATAGTTCTTAAAAAAGGTTTTGCACATGGGCATTATATTTATAAAGAACACTTTGTAGAACGGATATTGAAAAATAAAAATAAAATTTTTATATCTCCTTCGTTTTTAATAGGACAAGAACACTTGCTACTTGACTCTCAAAATAGAACGAGAATTATCTTTTGCTGTATAACTTTCAAATAAAGCTCCTGCGCATGCAAGTAATTTTAGCTTTTCCCCCCAAAAATTTATTTTATTACAATTATTTTTATTCTGCCGCCCGACTGACCCCTGACCAGTAGAACAACTAATTAATTTACTGTCACCTATTCTAAATCAATTTATTTACAGTAATTTTTGGTGGCTTCGTGGCTGCAATACCTATTATTATGGCAAAACTATTCGCCACTTTAAGGTCAGACCTAGGGATATTGCATCTTACCAATAAATTCGTTAACAGTCTTTATCATTCGTCCACTATTCGGGATCACAGATATGTGATTAAATTATGCTCCATTGTATTGTAATTTTACTGTGTTTTGCAATGGACAGTAATTATTTTAAGTTAACCTTGAAGGAGAGTCTTATCATTAACTGAGATAAACATCCTCTTAATAGAATCGGTACTTCATTGTCCTTAACACAATTCTAGCATAAATTTTTTTTATTGTTCATGATATGTATTTTTTAAACAAATTCATATGTAATTTTAAAAAAACCTTTGCACATTATGATCATTTATATTCTAGACCACTATCATTTCAGTATGCAGGCTATGTTTATCATTCAATAACACGACATGTGACTTACTGAAATAATTTGTCACTTTGTCTTCTGATATCAAGCTTGTTGCACCTGACGCCATGACAATGGAACGTTCGCCATCTTGTTGTACAAACACATATGATTCAGCTGTCGTGTAGTCATTTTGTACTATAAAAATTTTTCAAATCCATTAACTAAATGATTTACCCAAATTATTCCAAATGCAAATTAACGTTTCAGACCTCTGAATCCATGACAGCATTCAACTGATGCCATAGTGAATGCCTTTGAGTTTGAGTTTGGCATTGACAATGAAATTTTACCCATCAAACTGAACTTAATAGTGGCAAAAGTTTGTCTTTTTGCTAATTCAGATTGTTTTCCCATCAAAATCCTGTATCAATATTGAGATGAAAAAATGAATCGAAACGACGATCTTTTAATATAGTCTATTCTTGCTGGTTTGATATTTAGAATTGTCTTGCTATTAAGTAATATTTACAGTGTTACCCTTAAAGATAAATAATTCTTTACCCTAACAGTTCTAACACATACCCTGCTTTGATAGTACACAAAAATAAAAATAAATATCCTTCGTAAAAGATAACAAATTATGTACTTCGCAAAAAATTTTGATTGATCTTCATCTCTTGCATTGTTTTCCGAATCAGCTCACCACACAGGTCATTTCCTTGCAAAGCTAACAAACCAGTAGGTACTAAACCAGTAGAAATATTAATTTGAGAATGTTTGTGGAGAGACCAGAACAAGTCTGATGTAGGTTTATTTGTCAACAATCCAGTTGCTACATGTCCGGCTCAAATTACATGAAAAAAATTATCCACCTGCCTTAGCAACCTTTAGGTCTCACATTCTTTACCTAAACAAGTTATCTTAGCAGCCTTACGAAGTAGAGAAGCATAAATCTCCTCAGAAAAAATATGTGTTTAAACAGCAGTAAATGTTTAATTTGAAGAATTTTTTTTGTTGTGTTGAGATCACTACTGATTAACAAACACACCTGTTTTTTACTGGGATAGTACTAGTTTTTAAGCAACTTGGGGATCAAAAAGTCCCCCTCCAATAAGCAACCATAAGGCTTGACCACCAAAATGAGGTTGCTTATAAATAATGTGCAAGAAAATGTTTTTTATCTATCATAAAGATGAATTGTTATAGCTCAGGAATCGGTGAGAAGAATTAGCACAGGGTTTGTAAATTATCCCCTCCTCATGCTAATCACTTTCAACTTGCTCTATTTTTAAACTCATAAATTGGTAAAAAACAGAAACGCATTGTCTCCATCCAGACATGGTGTAAGGTCTGTAACTAAATCATGAACTAAAGCAATGTAAACTTTACCACCAAGCAATGAAGCCCAAGATAAATGATTCATCGTAACACCTCCAACAACAGATTTTTCAAGTAACTTTGTAGGACTGCAAGAAAGATTTCACAAGTAATAATGGTTATTTTGTGGAAAATTAGCATTTTCAGAGAGAAAGAAAAAGTTTTAACAAACTTGGATGCTATTATTAATTGTGTATTAAAATTTTCATTTCACCCCATATTGCTGTATAGGCTGTATTGATTTCACACCAAAATGG
The DNA here is from genome assembly GCA_030067915.1 of Hydractinia echinata. Classification (NCBI taxonomy): domain Eukaryota; kingdom Metazoa; phylum Cnidaria; class Hydrozoa; order Anthoathecata; family Hydractiniidae; genus Hydractinia; species Hydractinia echinata. Next base: position 1,466,503 of record JASGCC010000050.1, on the reverse strand, counting down.
CAATATTACATTTAAAAAAGGTGTTTTTAACACGTGAGATATGACTATTATATTAAAAATCCACTTTTAACCAACCTTTGAAAGAATCCTTTTTCTCCAACTTTTGGAACTGCTTGAACTTTATAGATCTGATCAACAACATTGCTGCCACACCCTAACACAAACTTCTTACCTAAATGCAAATAAAATATTACGAACAAGATACTCTCACTGGTGTGTCACATTCTAAACAAAATGAAATATTGAGATATCTACTACTGTGGTAGTTGATAAGAGGGGATAATTCACACCGAACAGCATAATAGTATGATGCGTTGAAGACAAATATGTTTAAGACAAAATTACACTTAAAAAATAATCAATAAATATACTTAAGTTTCTAATAAAATGGATTGGATGGGATTGCAGCAGAAAATTAGAATTGTGTACCATCAAGGGTTCGTTCAGATTTTAGCTATTAGTAAATCCCGAAACTATAGAATGAAGAGTTTTTTTGTTTGCTGAAAGGAACATGGAAATGTGTGTTTTCAAATGTATTGTTTTTTTTTCCTGTGCGAAGCACTTCTCTGTTAGCATATAATATTTCAGATATGGCTAAAACTGGGAAAAAAATTAAAAAAAGGAAAAAGGTAAGGAAAACTCTTAGTAATCAAGCTCTCCCTTTTTCTACCAAATTATTACCTTATAGATTTCGGGGGCAACATGAATAACATGAGAAACTATTACCAACAAAATATATACATACCCTTTGATGTGCTACTAAATCTGCATATAGCATGCTTCAATGTTCTAGGCAACAGTTTTTTCAAAACAAGGCTAGTGTACATGGCTGATGGTTTGCAGAAAAAACCGTTTCATTCTTCAAAGATTCTAACAAGTTAGATCTGCATTACTGAAAATATGGTTTTAATTTGAGTTTCTCAGTCTAAATTATAAGTAGAAGTTATTGCACAGCGAAGAGAAAAATATTGAAAATAGAAAGTCTTGATGTTCATGTTTACATATTTCACCAGTCTTTAGGCAAGTGAAATTAAGGAGAACTAAAAAACAACAAAAATATGACAATCTCTTTTGAGAACAAGTGTGATAAACGTGTTCATCATATAAACTGAGCAACAATCATTGTAATGACAATTAACTTTTCAATGAATCATTGTTAATTTCATTCATGGTTCCTGGGGTTCTTTGGTGAACAGTGAATAAAGCTATTGCAAGATAATATTATGTGGTTGTGTAATTAAATTCATGATAAATTTCCTTATTTTGAATAATCTCCTTCAATGTGTTATATCTCTGAAGTCATTCTCAGTGGTGAAGAGCACTAGCTCATTAATAACTCTTTTATGAGTATATATCCAAACAAAAGAATAATTGAAGTGTGAAAATTTATGTTAGTCAACCACGGTGCAAGAAAAACTTGTTCTTGTTACATGAAACTTTCATCAAAACTTTATTCTTGCTAAATGCCAGCATGAGTTAAAATGGTATTTTTCAGAATCTTCAGATTTAATGTCGGAAAGTACTTCAATCTTTCTTATTAACTTCTTGAATGATTGAGGCATTATGCGAACACAGCAATCAATACGCGCCAGTGCAAGTAACTTTTTTTAAACCAATCCTTTTAGTTTCACTAAATTTTAAACCAATCAGATTTTTTTAAAGCTGTCTTAATTCATTATTTTTGACTTCTTTCAACTTTAAATGTTTTGTTTACAAATTTGCGGTAGGAAAAAAATAAAACATTATTCCAACCTAGTTTTTATGGCGTTAGATTACTTGCAGATAGATAATGTTAATAAAACATAATGCATTGTTGTGTTTCTTTTTACTGGAATAGCCCCACTCATGTTCCTACTACAAGCTTTTACACTAAATTGTCTGATGGCGATACGTAACACAATATGGGTAGAGAATATGCATGTATTCTAAGGTTGCCAGTGAGAAGAAACAAGTGCAATTCATCGCATCTAAGACCTGCAATTTCAACCCAAACCCATTTACCTTTGTTTGCCAACGTCCCAACAACTAACATTAAAAACCTGTCCTAGAAGATGGCCAAAACTAGAGATGGCCGTTATAGACAGGTTCTATTGTTATCTTTGTAATCATTCATTAAATACAAAACAAACCTATATTATTATGAAACTAGACAAGCTGAAGAATATTATTGAGAAGAAAATTTCATAGCCACGAGTGCTCTCCTCCACAAATCCCGATCCTTTAATAATTCGCTTATCAACTTTCCCTAATCAGTCAGAGAAATCCTCTTAATTAAGCTGTATAGCTTAATTTAGAGATCTCCTAAATAAGCTGTATCATACAGCTTAATTAGGTGACATACATCTAAATTACGAGGTAGAAAAAGTTTTTCCCCGATTTCATCGTCAGTTTGACCACTACATTATATAAAAAGAATGGTATTTCCAGCACCCTGGGTTCAAAAGATATGGTATAGAAACAATGGTTCATCGTAGCGATAGTCTATTTAAGCTGTACTGCATCCTAGTTAGGATGTCACATCACGTGATACAGCCTATTAAGCGACCATTTTTAAAACTTCAAATTTAGCGGATCTCCGGGGTGCTACGAAAAAACTAATGTATTGGAGATGTTTATATGCACGTAAATATCGGATTTATTCAGTTAGATAGATGCTAAAATTCAGTTAAATGTGTGTTTTCAACGATCAAAGTTTTGTACATCTTAACTAAGCTGTAAAACGCCTAATTAGACTGTACCATACTACATCCTAATTAAACTGACATCAAAATTAAGCTGTACAGCTTAATTAAGAGGATTTCCCTGACTGTACCGCCCGAATGTAACTTTACATGTACGCGATAGTTATCACCTTCGCATGAGCTTTTGGTAGCGTCAGAACTTTCGTTGTTATTGTTAACCTATTGTTAAATACATGAGCTATTTTTGCATGTTGAAAACAAAAGAGTTCATGTCTTGTTCGCAAAATTTAATTAGCTCATGCGAACTGCTGTGTCCCATTGTTGTATTTAATTGCTACAGCCGTCAAGAGATTAACGAAAGAAAATAAAATTTAACCAAGATTTAAGTATCTATTGTTTTTACTCACGAACGGCAATGTTAAACCATTCGTTTATAAATTTTTAAAACGCGATAGAAATGCTTTTTTTAGATCGCATTTTAAAAATTTAAGAGCGAAGAACGGCGATAGAAAAGCTTCGTTAGATCGTGTTTTAAAAGTTTAAGAACGAAAAGCGGCGATAGAAATGCTTTTGTAGATCGCTTTTTAAAAATTTAACAACGAAGAACGGCGATGCAAATGCTTCGTTAGATCGCCTTTTAAAAATTTAAGAACAAAGAACGGCGATAGAACTACTTTTTTAGATCGTGTTTTAAAAATTTAAGAACAAAGAACGGCGATAGAAAAGCTTCGTTAGATCGCGTTTTAAAAGTTTAAGAACGAAAAGCGGAGATAGAAATGCTTTTTTAGATCGCGTTTTAAAAATTTAAGAACAAAGAACGGCGATAGAACTACTTTTTTAGATCGCGTTTTAAAAGTTTAAGAACGAAATTTAATTTGTTTTTGAAATCTTATCATGAAGGGAAAAGTCTTGAACATAGGGTTTTTCCGTTTGTGTTGTTAAACGTTGCTTTTTATAAGAAGAACTTTTAAAAGTTTTGCATGTTAAAAAATATGTTTCGATGATAAAGAAATATTACTAAAAGTTTTAAAAAGTAGCAGCATTATAGTTTTTTCTAAATATTAAGACCATTGGATTTCAAAAACACAAAATCAATTTAATGATTTCATTTTTCTAAAATAATATATTTCAATAGCCTTTGCGATCTTTAACACTTTTAAACAATAACATGCATGATACATGTGACAACAAAAGGCTTCATCAAATCTTATTGTTATGACTCGCGCACAACGATAACAATAGAAAGCAATTAAGTTTGTGTGTAAACAAAAGATATGTGAAGGTTCTTTATGTAGACATGAGATTGTTACAGTACTGTGAAAAGGTTTGTTAACATCGTATTCGTGTAACGAGCGTGGTGCACACGAACCACGATATAATCGTGGTCTTTTTGTATAACAAACATTCAAACATTCTATCGTGGCCACCACGCTAATATTATTATCTCCACGAAGGATCGTGTGTCCCACGATTATTTTCGCGAGCTCCACGATTTTTATAGCCAGTATAATTTAATTTTTTTTCTTTTCAAAAATGTCTTTCATTAAAGTTAATTTGTTTGTTTCAGGTTTTCCCAAGTTTAACAAAGCATTTGTAGTTTTTGCTTGGTGTATACTTTTTCGTCATGGACGCGATTGTATTTTTACGAAATGTCATTTGTCTAGAAAAGTTAAATTTGTAGGTCGCATTTTAAAAGTTTAGAAACGAAAAGCGTCGATAGAAATGTTTTTTTAGATCGCATTTTAAAAGTTTATAAACAAATAGTGGCGATAGAAATGTTTTTTTAGATCGCATTTTAAAAGTTTATAAACGAAAAGCGGCGATAGAAATGTTTTTTAGATCGCATTTTAAAAGTTTATAAACGAATAGCGGCGATAGAAATGTTTTTTTAGATTGCATTTTAAAAGTTTATAAACGAAAAGCGGCGATAGAAATGTTTTTTTAGATCGCATTTTAAAAGTTTATAAACGAAAAGCGGCGATAGAAATGTTTTTTTAGATCGCATTTTAAAAGTTTATAAACGAAAAGCGGCGATAGAAATGTTTTTTTAGATTGCATTTTAAAAGTTTAAAAACAAAAAAAACGGCGATAGAAATGTTTTTTTAGATCGCATTTTAAAAGTTTAAAACAAAAAGCGGCGATAGAAAGGTTTTTTAGATCGCATTTTAAAAGTTTAAAACGAAAAGCAGCGATAGAAATGTTTTTTAAGATGGCGTTTTAAAAGTTTAAAAACGAATAGCGGCGATAGAAATGCTCTTTTAGATCGCATTTTAAAAGTTTATAAACGAAAAGCGGCGATAAAAATGCTTTCTTAGATTGCATTTTAAAAGTTTAAAAACGAAAAGCGGTGATAGAAATGTTTTTTTAGATCGCATTTTAAAAGTTTAAAACGAATAGCGGCGATAGAAATGCTCTTTTAGATCGCATTTTAAAAATTTATAAACGAAAAGCGGCGATAGAAATGCTTTCTTAGATTGCATTTTAAAAGTTTAAGAACGAAAAGCGGCGATATAAATGCTGTTTTAGATCGCGTTTTAAAAGTTTAAGAAAGAAGAACGGCGATAGAAATGTTTTTTTAGATCGCATTTTAAAAGTTTATAAACGAAAAGCGGCGATAGAAATGTTTTTTTAGATCGCATTTTAAAAGTTTATAAACGAAAAGCGGCGATAGAAATGTTTTTTTAGATTGCATTTTAAAAGTTTAAAAACAAAAAAAACGGCGATAGAAATGTTTTTTTAGATCACATTTTAAAAGTTTAAAACAAAAAGCGGCGATAGAAAGGTTTTTTAGATCGCATTTTAAAAGTTTAAAACGAATAGCGGCGATAGAAATGCTCTTTTAGATCGCATTTTAAAAATTTATAAACGAAAAGCGGCGATAGAAATGCTTTCTTAGATTGCATTTTAAAAGTTTAAGAACGAAAAGCGGCGATATAAATGCTGTTTTAGATCGCGTTTTAAAAGTTTAAGAAAGAAGAACGGTGATATAAATGTTTTTTTAGATTGCATTTTAAAAGTTTAAAAACTAAAAGCGGCGATAGAAATGTTTTTTTAGATTGCATTTTAAAAGTTTATAAACGAAAAGCGGCAATAGAAATGTTTTTTAAGATCGCATTTTGATTCAGGAACGATTAAAATCTATTATATAGCTAGCTTTATTACAACGAATTAAAACAACAAGTGTTAATTTATTTTTTGGCCGTCGTTGATAAACTAATACGGTCTTTGTTGTTTTACAATAGAAGTTATCTATCGTGGACCCCACGGTGTAATGTTTAATTTTTGTTTGTGTAATCCATGAAACATGATCATGAGGTCCACGATTGTTAAAAAAATACGCATCGTGGGCTATCGTGGTTCGTGCGTAACATGAAATAAACACGAACCACGATGTTAACAAACCTTTTTCACAGTACTGTACACGACGTAGTAAAACTTGCGTACATGTAAAGTTACATTCAGGCGGTACTGTAATGCTACGCGTCTGTTTTTTGAGAAATGCATCTTTCTGCCTGATATGCAATTGTTAAAGCCAAAAGGGCTTACTGCAGAAAATGTAAACATTCAAAAAGGTCTATTATTACTCAATTTGCAATAGGCCCAGGTATACTTTTAGTCTTCCATCTTACCTTCTTCAGTCAGGGAGAACTGATTATTAGCCTGTAACGGGATAGTTAGCAGATGCAGGATAATTACGGTAATTATAATTACAGGATAATTAGTGGCGCCGTAGTTTAGTGGTTATCACTCTCGTGCTATACTTTGTGCGGGAGACCGGGGTTCGATTCCCCTTGGCGGCGATTCAATATGGGCAATTGAATATTACCATAGCCCCGGGTTAACCCAAGTCATGTGAGGGAAATTGGGTAGATGGCACACTGTGTGGGCCGTTGGATGTGGCAGGGAGTTGTCTGGCAGAGCGCTGACCCTAATTGAGTTTGCGTAGCTCAAAGAGAGCATTAAATACACCAGGACTCCCCATCAAAGCCATGGCCCCTCCTGGAAATAATAGACAGTGTATATCCCTCGATATTTGTGAGGCTAGCCATGTAAAATATGCACATCTATCTATCTATCTATCTATCTACGGTACGTACAGTATAATTAGCCGCTTATATAGTGGGTGCACTTTTGGATACTGTTGGAAAATCACCTGCATGCTTAGCAGCTTTCCCAATTGGAAGAGAAGGGCTATTGCTGAGAAGAGAAGTGAGGCACTGTGGCCTAGTATCCACCATTTAGCTACTAACTACTATCTCATCAAATTAAATTGTGGCGCCGTAGTTTAGTGGTTGTGGTGCCGTAGTTTAGTGGTTATAACTCTCGCACTTTGTGAGGAAGACCGGGGTTCGATCCCCCCTTGGCGGCGATACACCTTTACGATAATTCAATTGTACATGCCTTCCTACGGCTCTCCATCGATTTACAATATCGGAAGAAAGGAGGTAAAAAACGTGTTTTTATAAGAGTTTGTTAGAGACGAAAGCGTGTTTTCTCTAGTTTTTTAACTTCCTTTGTATCAATTTCTTTCAAATTTTCAGGAAACGTTAATAATAACATACAACTTATGTGTACTTTTCATTAAAAACAAAACGCGGCAAGAAAAGTTATCACGAAAGAACGTGTTTTCTCCTTAATAAACTCTTATAAAAGTGTGATGTTTAGCTACCTCCTCCAATCGCTATATAAAGGCCGATTTCCATACAGCTGCATTTTGCGCCCAGTCGTAAAATGCGTCGCGACTTTTATCGCATATACCGAACCATTTCCATTTAGCGATTTTTGCTCACGTGTTTTTGCAAAACATGGCTGATGTAAACAGACGATATTTGTTGCTGCAAAATTTGAGAGTAGTCCTAGCAATATTTTTATGTCGTAGAAATAAACAACGTTGTAAAATACGTAAGAAAAACATGTGGATGAGACGACTTTCCATAGAAAGAAGAATCAAAGGACTATACAACGTTTTGCTTAAGGATTTAATGTTGTCAGATCACGAGTAGTCTTTTTAAGTTTGTTTACAACGTTGTTTCTTTGTGCCTCCACAGACTCATTAATGTTATTTTGTTTTTCATCTACTTCACTTGATTGATATATATTCTGATTCTCTACATTAATTTGGCTTTGACAAAAATTTAACACAGAAACGAGATGTTGCTAGCCATCTTGAAATGATCTAATTAAAATTTTTTTCGTAATTCATGTAGATTTCTACGTTTTGATTGGCTGTTAAGCCGAAGCGCAAAATGTAGCTCGCAAAAAGTAGAGCCTGTTCAACTTTTTTTATATCGCCCCAGCGCATGCAAAAGCGCGAGGTCAGCAGCATTATTCTGATAATGCGCATGCATAGATCAAAAGTCACGGCGCTTTTTACGACTGGGCGCAAAATGCAGTTGTATGGAAACCGGCCTTAAGCTGCGATGGAGTGTTAGTTTTCCTGAATTATCGTAAAGGTGTATTCAATAGATGACTTGCTATAAGCTTTGTTTACATTTTTTTCAGCAGGCAAATAGTTTTTTAACCAATCAGATCTTCTAAAAAGAATTATTAGCCAATTGAATTGCTTTATTTTGCCTGCCAAAAATGTAAAAACAAAAAATTTATTAAGATAGCAAGTAAAAGTCATCTATATGGGCAAGTGAATGTTACCAAGCCTCGGGTTAACCCAAGCCATGTGAGGGAAATTGGGGAGATGGTACACTGTGTGGGCCGTTGCATGTTGCATGGAGTTGTCTAGTAGAGCGCGGAACCTAATTGGGTCCGCGTAAAGCTGAAAATGAGCATTAAATACTCTAGGACTCCCCATCTAAGCCATGGCCCCTCCTGGAAATAATAGACAGGGTATATCCCTCAATATTTGTGAGGCTAGCCATGTAAAATATGCACATCTTTCTATCTATCAGGATCTATCTGATCTATCTATCAGAATCAGCAGGAAGGATGGATGATGATTCTTTTCGCGGTGAAAAGGTAATGTTATGATGCTATGTGAGAAACACACGAAACAATGTTTAAACGTCATAATCGTTTTCCGTGATTTTGTTTCCTTCGAACATTTAAAAAACTAAGAAGTGCATACTGTTTTTATCGTTTGCGCTTTGCAGGTTTGTTAATTATTTTGATTACATTTTAAGGAAATATATATATCTTTTAACAATGACGACTGCTGCAAGACCAACCTTTGATACTGCAAGAGGGGGCACGCAAAGAGGTGAAGGTAATTTGTCAGTTCTTTCTAAACAGTACTCAAGTAGAGATTTGCCAGCACACACGAAAATAAAAACGAGACAGACTGGTCAAAATACTACTGAAGAATTACGAGGCCGTGACTTCAAAAGAGATTTAATTGAAAGGGAGAAGAACATTCGAGATAGAAGTAAAAGGTCAACTGGAGGAGACAGTCATTCATCTTCTAAAAGGGCAAGAATTGAACCAAAATCAACAGTTGAGCTTGATGCTGATGATGCTGTTGATGATGATGATGAAGATTCGGATGACAGTGATGATGAAGATGATACTGCTGAGTTACTAGCTGAATTGCATAGAATTAAAAGGGATCGTGCTGAAGAAATTATGAAAAAAGAACAAGAAAAACGCCAAGAAGAAGAAAGAATTCGAACTGAAAACCTGCTATCTGGTAATCCTTTGCTCAATAATCAGCCCTCTGACTTTCGTGTTAATCGTAGATGGGATGATGATGTTGTGTTTAAAAATTGTGCGAAAGATGATGACACAAACAAGAATAAAGGTTTTATAAATGACACAATTCGATCTGAGTTTCATAAAAGATTTATGGACAAATATGTAAAGTAGTTGCTATAATGTTATGTCCTGTACATATTGACATTGTTTGATGCTGAAGAACCTTTCAACAAAAAAGTTTTATATTTTTGGTGAATTTAGGTCAAGGGCGGGTTTGGACAAAAGTTTCCAAAGCCATATATATATATATAATAAAATATAAACATCCTGAAAAATTTTTTAAGAAGATTGGTGGTACTGTTTCCGGAGCATTTTTTGTTAACTTTGTTCAAGAGCATTTAGGTTGACTTGAAAGCAGACAGAAATTTAATGTCTCTGCTAGAGTGTGTGTTGTTTGTAGTATGGCCGCCATCAAAAATATGTTATGTTCGCGTCCTCCGACCGACTCACTTTTGGCAATAAAAACCCGAGTCGGTAAGTCGGAAAAAACCCGGAAAAAACTTTTTGATCCAAACGATATATATTTGAAAAAAAAAATTCGTGAGAACTAATTTTCCCAAAATTGACTAAAACTCGCGAAAATTAATTCCCGTAAAAATTAATATCTTTAGGGTACTCATGGCAAGTTTACAGACAGGGCGGCGAAAAAAGGGTCTGTCGAGTGGCGCTATACTGTTTTTTGGCCCTGGGAACGAATTTTGCCCCCATCTGAAAATCCCGGGAAAAAATACGCCCGACCGACCGACTCATTTTTGCGAGGTCTTCAGGACGCGAACATAACATATTTTTTGATGGTGGCCTATTGATAAATCTAAACAATGTTCCCAATATATCATTGTAATTCCTACTTGTTATTTACGTTACACAGTGACCCACAATGTATATAGGTTATATAGTTCTACTATGCATTACTATATTATTTATTATTACATAATGTATATGTCATATGTTAACATGCTTTTGGAGTGGAAATTAACTGGAAAGAAAAAAACTTTGGCAAATTATAGAATTAATTTTGGGGCATATATTCCAGAAAAGTATATATAGTAAATATTCGTAGTCTCAAAAAAGGACTAATAAAAATATTGATCTTTGATTCGCAAAATTTTTTTTTCCACAACTTCAATTTTACCTCAGAGTAATTACATTTCAGCATGGTGAAATTTCATAAGGAAAGGAAACTGTCTTAAATTGTGTTCTTTACAAAAGTTTATGGCATGAAAGTGTCTTTTGTTAAAGTGACTCAATTTGTTTTTACTAATCATAAAGATGGCAATGGTACTGCGTTTTTCAATTTACAGAACAAAACAACAATAGATAAAGCTTTGTACCTTATTTTTGTAACTCATGTTTAACTCAAGTTTTTTAAAAACAGAAGCTTTAAGTTCTTGTAGATTTGAGCTAGGTTGGGTCATGCAAGTCATAAAGTATTTAAACAATAAGTTTTATCAATCTACGTGTTAGCATTACTGCATGTTTGCAGAAGCTATACGCTTGATTTTTTTAAATTATTTTTAATGCTACTGTACCGTAGGTGGTTTAAATAAAAGCATATACAAAAACTTTAGTTCAGATACTGAAAATGTATTTAACATTTTAAAGTATACTCAGCTGTATTTACTAATTCTGTACCTTGAACTGCATAAAATAATTTAGTCAAACATTCTTTAAAACAGAAATAACATAATGAGTGCAAAAAGGCCTGAAATTCAAGCTCCTCCAGAAATAGTAAGTAACTGATTTCTTTTCTAATAAAAAAAATTATAATAAATTTATAATAAGGCATTACATTGTATGTCAATTTGTACTTCATAGTTTTACAATGATCAGGAAGCAAGGAAATATACATCAAAGTAAGTTGTTTTCCTTTTATTTGTACAATATGAGACATTGCTGTGATAAAATTAATTGAGCATTTAACTCATACTTACAGCCCTGAAAACTGCTGCGTTATTTGCCAATAATTTAATGTAAGTTATGCTTTGCGGTTGCAAAAAGTTACAGTCATAATAAAAAATTAAAAATAAGAAAGTTTATGTGTTGCAACAAAAATGATAATTTATCTGCTACGTACCACTACCAAGTTCAACTAGAAGCAAAAGATGTTTCATTAAAAAAAAAAGTGATGGAAATGTTGTGAAGTATAATTTAAAAAGAAGGATATATGTTTTTATATTTTGATAGCTGCTTTAGTTACATTAATTTCACATTTTTTGTACAGTTGTTAAGTATTTTCAGTTATTTCATATTTTTCCGCCAAAAAGTTATGTATTTTATTTCAAAATTTTAAAACATTCATTAACTTTGAATTACTTTGAATTACTGATTTTACTGATTTTACATGCAATTAATTTTTTTGTTTTATTTCACGCAACTAGTTTTATATCCTTCTTTCTTTTTTGCACAGCACACGTATGATTGATATCCAAAGTCAAATGACTGAGAGAGCTTTGGAACTTTTGGCATTGCCAGATGATAAAGATTGCTTTCTATTGGACATTGGGTATGCATGTTTTAATTTGCTTCTCTATTATGTGATTTAAGATGTGTAATTGAATTTATATTTTAAAACTTTCTTTGATTCTTCTTAAAGCATTATTGGATTTTAAGTTTGTTTTCATGTTGTCAGGAACTAGTTAATTTTTTTGGCAAATTTACTCAATTAGTTTCAAATTCAATATTCTTTTGCCAAAGATTTGAAATCCAGCCATAAAAGGTTAGATCAAATAACAACAGCTATTTTTCATGAAACAAGTAAATAAAGTACATAGTTAAAAACAAAACAACAGATTAACAAGCTCTCTTTCAGTTCTACATTAAAATTAGTATTCACAGTGAAGAGCACACTAGGTTATCAAAACTTAGTACGTTGTTGCATTATGATTTAGACACAGCACTAGGATTCTGAGTTTCTATGGCGTTTCCAGTCAAGGAGAAAACATGTATATATTCGCTAGCTCTAACTCTCATATATTGCATTGTTTCACCATAAAAGGTGGCATTGGACATCACACTTAAATCAGTAGCGAATGTTAAGACCTTTTTTACAATTTTTACATCTTTATCACTAACGTATAGGATGTCATCATCATCATCATCATTCTCGGCTTAACGTCCGTTTTCCATGCTAGCATGGGTTGGACGGGGTATATTAATGACCCTCTTCCAATCTGATCTAGACTGTGTTAGATCTAAACTCAACTTCCTCTGTATCAAATCTGTCCTTATAACCTCCTGCCAAGTCTTTCTCGGTCTGCCTCTGGGCTTTGCCCCAGGAACTATCAAGTCTCTACACTTTCTTACCCAATTATCCTCCTCCATTCTTTCCAAGTGCCCCAGCCAATTCAATCTTCTTATCTGGATAACATCTTTAATTCTACGGAGACTTAGCCTGCTTCTTAGCTCATCTGAACTCTTTCTGTCTCTCAGACTGGCGTTACACATCCACCTAACCATTCTCATATCATTCCTTTCTAAACGGTCAAGATCTTCCTGCTTCACTGCCCATGTCTCACTACCGTACAACATAACACTTCTTACACAGGCCTCATACAACCTACCTTTTACCTCAATTGACAGGACTCTGCTAGTCAACAAAGGAAGTAACTCTCTGAACTTTTTCCAAGCAGAACCTATCCTGCAAGTAACACTTCTTCCAACACCCCCTTCACTGCCCAACATATCACCTAAGTAACAGAAGTTCTCAACTATCCCTAACGAGCCACTGTTGTACATCATTAAAGCTGGAAATACTTCATTCTCTATAATCTCACCTTTGCAACGCTTGCATACAAACTGAATGTCAGCTCTTAACCTTCCACTAATACTACTGCACTTCTTATGTACCCAATGCTTGCAAGTCTGACAAAAAATTGAGTTACTACCAACCCTTTCCTGCAAACTCCACAAGGCCACTTTCCAACTACAAGGTCACACTTGGCTGCAATGCTACTAATCATGACTTTAGACTTTGCTGTGTTTACCTTTAGCCCTTTCTCTTCTAGTCTTTTCTTCCACTTCTCAAACTTTTCAACTAATTCTTCCATCGACTCTGCTATGGGACCAAATCATCTGCATACAATAACTCCCATGGACAACCTGTTCTGAACTCCATGGACAGCGCTTCTAAGACTAGAACAAACAACAAAGGACTAAGTACAGAACCCTGATGTACACCAACATTTACACTAAATTCATCACTAAGTGAATCGTTAATCCTGACACGACTTCTAGCATTGCTGTACATAGACTGTACCATCGTAACTAGCCACTCATCCACACCTAATTTTCTCATAGCCCACCAAATAACTTTACGTGGCACTCTATCAAAAGCTTTCTCTAAATCTACAAAGGCAAAATAGAGATTCTTTCTCTTTCCTAAATACTTTTCCTGAAGCTGTCTGAGTAAAAATATTGCATCTGTAGTGCCACGCCCTGGAACAAAACCAAATTGCATCTTATCTATATCAATCCTTTCTCTAAGTAACTTATCAATCACTCTTTCAATAACTTTCATTACTTGATCAACCAACTTCAAACCTCTATAGTTACCCCTTTCTAATGCATCACCCTTGCCCTTGAAACAATTCACTATTACACTCGAATGCCACTCACTCGGAATAGCACCATCCTTTATAATCTGGTTAGCAAGACTTGTAATAAGCTCAACTCCAATATATCCAGATGCTTTTACCATCTCTGCAACAATACCTGATACTCCTGCAGCCTTGCCAATCTTCAATTTCCTAATAGCCTCCACTACCCATTCTGTCTTGATCTGCATAGCTGGCCCTTCTACAACATCATCATCAGACAAATTATCCTCATCCCAATCAAACTCAGTGTTAAGCAACCTCTGATAATAATTCTTCCAAGCTACCCTTTTCTCCTCCTCTGTGCTAGCCAAAACACCTTCATCATTACGTATACACTTCTCACCTACAACATCTTGATTAGTCTTCTTCATTTGCTTTGCTATCTTGAATACCTCATTGCGCTGGTCTTCCCTTCTTAACACATCTGCAAATCTGTTTCTCTCTGCTTCTGATTTTGCCTTATACACTGCTGTACGAGCACGACGCTTAGCTTCTAAGTAAATATTTTTACTACCACCTGACTTCCACTCTTTCCAAAGTTTCCTCTTTTCCTTTATACACTGGTCAACCTCATTTGTCTTCTAAATTTAACAGGCAATTTTTCTAAAAGTGAGGCAATTAGGGCATCTTCTGATAGTGATTTTGTTTTTTACTTTTTTTTAAGATATGTTGTAATACCACTCAAGACAAATCCACAATTTTAAGGTTCAAAGTTTAATAATGTTGGAGTTATCGCCAATTAATAATATTCAAAAATTTCGTGTCAGATGAAAGTTTGTGTTTTTGCAAATTTATTTGCATATTGGTGAATGTGCCTTAATGTTTACATAAGTTTTTTTTAATTAGTATGTGATGTGTGCTATTGAATTTGAAGGAAAATCATTTGACTATAATGGCGCCTTAGGCTATGGGCTGCTAAAAAAAAAAGCCTTATATGTTTTTCATGACCCAAAATCAGTGATAATATTGCACATTTTTGTATAACTGGATTTAGATGTGGTTCAGGGCTAAGTGGTGAAGTCTTAACAGAGCATGGACATCACTGGATTGGTTTTGATATAAGTTCTTCTATGCTTGGTATGACTTCTTTTAATTATATTAAGAGTTGATGATTCATTAATAATATTATTCCGTCATTGCACAACTTCGAAATTTGAACTTTTGAAATCGATGCTTTTAATTCCCCAAATAAAACTAAAAAAACACTTGGAAGATGAAATTATTTAATTATTTTTGACTTTTTGCGTCAAAATTCTGCTTTAGATATTGCAGTTGAGCGGGAAGTTGAAGGTGATTTATTAGAATTGGATGCTGGAATGGGTGTTCCATTTCGACCTGGCACATTTGATGGTTGTATAAGGTTATTATAACAGATATACTTTTTGTTAAAGTTCAATAGAATATATATAGAAACGACCGATGTGATCACATGGTGGCTAAATTCAAAATCAGCCTTACTGTTTCATTATATTTTTTCCATAACTGTAGTTAAATGAAAGAAAAAGATCAAAGAACTTTATTTTGCTTTTTTATAATACTAAGATAAAATTGCTCCATTGATTTTTTTAGCTCAACAGCTTGTTAATTTTTGCTGTGTGAGTGAAACAAACGTTTTGTTTGAAAGGAAATAAATTTTGTAACTGTCTGAACAGCTTTGTGTCCGAAATTATCAAGTTGAAGTGTGATATGGCTTGGAATTAAAACTTTTAATAAATACCTTTTTTACTTGGATTTTCTTGGACTGCCAAAATATTGCTCTGTCAGTTGGATCTGATGCATTTAGATGCAACTGTTAAACTCGCCACAATCTCAATACTGTATGTCCCATTAAACAACTGTATAATGTATGTTCAAATAAAAAAGCTTTTATAATTATTCACAGCTTTACTACTTGCCATTTCAGCATTTCTGCGTTGCAGTGGCTTTGTAATGCTGACAAAAAGTGGCACAATCCAGTGAAAAGACTCCATCGATTTTTTAGCTCCCTCTATACTTCGTTGGTGAGTAGTTGTGAAATATTTGAGTTATATTTGTTGACTTGTTTTATTCTTTCACAATTATTTGGCTAACAAAACTGGTATATGCTTACCAGTTTTAATATTGTTATAAACAAATTCTTTTGTAGATTCGTGGTGGAAAAGCTGTTTTTCAATTTTATCCACAAAACCCAGACCAGGTTTGTTTAAGTTTTTACAATATTGTTTATCAAACCTAAAAAGTTAAAAAACAAAGCACTATTTTTTTCTTTTCCCTACAAAATATAGTGATTTGTATAAAAAAACTTCTAAACGTAGAATTAAAGATGTTATCCAGATAAGAAGATTGAATTGGCTGGGGCACTTGGAAAGAATGGAGGAGGATAATTGGGTAAGAAAGTGTAGAGACTTGATAGTTCCTGGGGCAAAGCCCAGAGGCAGACCGAGAAAGACTTGGCAGGAGGTTATAAGGACAGACTTGATACAGAGGAAGTTGAGTTTAGATCTAACACAGTCTAGATCAGATTGGAAGAGGGTCATTAATATACCCCGTCCAACCCATGCTAGCATGGAAAACGGACGTTAAGCCGAGAATGATGATGATGATGATGATGATATCCGCACAGTCATTTTTATATTTATATATTAAAATTTGTTGCATCAGGCTTTTTCTTTACTTTTTTGATTTTAAGTTTTTGTGGATGCTAAGCTTAATAGGAAATGTTTTAATTCCAGGACCTTGCTAAGAAAACAAATTCTAGGAATTCAATCAACGCAATTTTCCCTTGCTTGTTGAATTCACTTACATTTACTTCTTGTATGTAAACCCCCAGGTACATGGTCAGATGAACTGATAAAAGAGCAGTTTTGGGGGGGGGGGATAACTTGGATTCTGAGAACTACAGATGCAAAGAATTTGAACAATACAACACTCTATAGACTTTGTTTTCTCACTTATAGGTTGAATTGATTACTTCGCAAGCCATGAGAGCTGGTTTTACTGGAGGTGTTGTTGTTGACTACCCAAACAGTACAAGAGCAAAGAAGTATGACCTTGTTTAAAAATTTATAAGACAAATAGATGTTGCAACACAATACACCAAAAAGTGTTAAAAAACAAACAAAAATTAAAAAAATAAAACACTAAATAAGGCCTGGAGATAACTCTATTACAGATTGTGTTTTAACTTTTACATCGTCCTTTCTACACCATTTTCTTTATTAGTGTCTAAAGCTACCTTGGTGGCAAGTAGACAATATTGTAAATATGAAAAACGATAACCTTTTACAAGCAGCAGCCAACCATGTATGTTAAAATTGAACTTCTTAAAAACCAATGCTAAAATGTTATGAAGGCCTATTCTGGACCCAGTGTTTTTAAAGAAATGATGGATGTACATGTATAGGGATTTTTTGATAATTCTTAAAAATTGTTTTTAGAATGTTTTTGTGCCTATTTGCTGGAGTTTCATCAGCCACTTTACCTAAGGTAAGTAGCTTTTAGAATTTATCAAGTGTGATTAAAAATTAGTTTATGTAGTTTTTATCAGTCTACTTGTCAGTTTGCCAGAAATATTTCCTTTTTAAGTGATACTCTTGTTTTGTCGTGTTATAATAGTAAAAAAAAATTTAATATGCCTGAATTTTTGAATTCTTTGAAATTAAAAAAATAATTTTGTTAATAATTGCAGGGTCTTGGATCAGAAGGTTCTCACAATACTGTTAATTACACCGGCGTAAGGTATGTCTTCACAAGAATTTTTTGATTTAATCAACCTACAAAAAAATTTAGGAGGCATAAATTATTTTTAAGACCAGCAGAATGACTTAATGTGTTTTATATCTATCATTTAAAATATCAGAGTCAAACGATGTTTTTTGTTTGTAACAAGGAGGAACAATTTCTTACGTTACATATTTTATGTCATTAGAAATAGGAATTATTAATCCGTGTATTTTTCGTAATAATTGCAAACAAAGGATGAGAAGGAACAATGCATAAAATCCCTACTGTTTTATTGAGACTATTGCCTTCTATTTCTTGTGGAAATTATATAATTCAATCTTAGAGAGAGAAACAATAATCATGATAGAAAAGGAAAACCTCTGAAGAAAAGTAAAGAATGGATTGCTATGAAAAAAAATAGGAAAAGAAGACAGGGCAAAGAGTACGTACAGTGTATTTATTTAGTTATGTGTAGCTTAATTACACTAGAACTCTGACAGAATGCTTGTGAACACTTGGAAAAAAGTATTGTTTTTGTGTTGATTGGAGAAAAATCTAAAAGAAGTCATTGAAAAATCAACGGAAAAAAAGAATCAGGCCAAATTCAGGGAACGTTTTAAAAAATTTTGAAAACACGTATAACACTTCTTGCCGCCTAGTACTATATACTTATCAATTTTGTTTATAACATGCAGGAAAGTTACACCATTTTACTTTAATTATATCTACTTTTTATTTTAATTTTAATAAATCTTAATTTTAATAAATTATGTGACAGTGGTGCTTACAGTATTGTTTTTTTTTTCAAAAAAATAAATAAATAAAATAAAATACATCTTTCACATGATGTTATCAATGATTTTATATCTAATTTGCTTCTATTTAAAACCTTTTTAGCGTACGAGCCGACTCAAAATATTCAGGAAGAAAGCGAAAAGTTCATTTTTGAAATTAGGTACCAGGAAAATAAGGAGCAAATCTAATCAAACATCTTCATTGGAGTAATTACCTGGTAGCTGTAACATTAAAATTCAGTCATCACAGACATCAAGTCCACTTCTACGAAAGGTGGAACAACAAGATGATGCCAAATGTTTTTAACGTGAAGTTTTAACCGTATAACTATAATTTTATGTATTGAAATAATTATTTGGGCAAATGTATATCTTTTAAAGGAGTAGTTATGAACTGTAAAACATAAGTATATCTATTTAGAACGAATAGCCTCTATTATCCTGTCAGATTATGTTTGTTGTTATTGTTTTTTAATACCCTGGTACATAAAATTTTTGCTTGTGTTATATGTTTATATTTTTCTTCGTTAATGTTGTATTATAAGGAAGATAAGTTTTGTTTTCATATAAAACATGCGAAAATTGAGGCACGGTAAAAAGTCTCTGTAAACGCAGGAAGAAGAAATCTACGAAACTTGATTAACACCAATCCCCTACCCAACTTTCTTTAGTCATAAGGATATATGTTTGTGACTTCTAATTTTATGCTTATGCAGATTTTTGTTTACTATTTTAGTAGTATAAGTATATAAATATTAAACAAAATGAGCATTTGAAAGAGTTTGCTGTGATGGACACAGTTGACGATGGTGGGGGTGTCGGTATCATTGGACCGGGACAGTTGATGTCGGAAGGTTTAGAATTTCCTGAAGAAGTCGAAGAGGCATTAAAAGAGGTAGGTGATATAAGCGGGAATGTTTTTCTGGAAGTAAATAAACTATCTGCAATTACTTTTAACACAGACCTTACTCTTGGATATAAAAATAATTGTGCTACGTAAAAATGAGTTGTTAAGTAGCAGGTTGCTCAAAATTGTAGCTATGTTCCTTTTTATTTCTCTTGGCTTATGTTTGTTTTTGTGTAATAATGTTCACAAGTCTTTTTGGTATCAGGTACTAGTTACTGTCATAAGACGAATTTTTTATGTTATAATTTTTCGTTAGCTATACCTTTTTTGAGTAACCACTGATTTCTGTTAATTTGAAATACAACATGTTGTTTCACAGGTTGTCACTACTTCTGATCCATTAGATGGCAAAGATTTTAATCCTGTGGATTACATAAACACGTTGTTTCCAACAGAACAGGTATGATTCTTCTTTTGTAACATTAATACCATAACAGGATTGCCATGTGTTTAAGTGATCAGATAGAAATTAAAAATATTTGTCCTAAAACTTGGTGACTTTTAATACTTTTCTATTTATAAACTTCTGCCTATCTTCTTCTTCACTAATTTTTTCTTTTCCTTTGTTGTTGTTGTTTTTGTTGTTGTTGTATACCAAGAAATAATTTTTTATTTCACAGTCACTGGCAAATATTGATGATGTTGTAGCACGGATACGCTTGCGTATTCGCAAACTTGATAATGAAATTCGCACATCAATACGAAGTCAGACAGATGTTGAAAGTAACGGTAAACAGGTATATCATTGCTTTTTGCTGAAAGTAATCTAAAAATTTTGTTTTCTTACCTTTTTCTCGAATCGGACATGATTATACCCTAATTTTTCGTGAGCTATAGCAAACCAGTATTTTTTTGGGTTTACTCTAGCTGACTGGAGTTTAAAATTTTGTCGCTTCCAGATCTTTTTCAGACCATTTTTTAAATAACCTGATAACGTGTAAAAAGGGTATCTATGTCACAGTATGTGTTTTAAAATCCTGTTAAAATTACTTTAATTTGAAATGGACCAATAAATAAACTACTTCAGTTGGCTTGTGCAACAAGGATATAATTTTAGTTATTTGTATATTTTGTTCAGGCACTAGAAGATGCAAAAGAATCTATTCACGAAGTGTTTTCTAAAATTAAAGATATCAAAGAAAAAGCAGATAAATCAGAAGAAATGGTTGGTAAAATTGTTAAACTTAGCAAAAAAAAGCATTAGTTTTCAAATTTAGCTGTTGTGATATGTTGTTTTTTTATTAGGTCAAAGAAATAACACGAGACATAAAACAACTGGATCATGGTAAACGACATCTTACGTCATCAATAACAACGTTAAATCATTTGCACATGCTGGTTGGTGGTGTTGATTCACTGGCGTATGTATTATTTGCGAGCGGAGAATAAATTTAAAGATGTATAGTTAAAACTGCAAGTGATTTATTTAGGCAGTCTTTACATGAAGTTTGATTCTAGGGGCGAAACAAAAATTTCCTTTTGGTCAATTGTATAGTCCTTATAGATGTTTTTACATGATTTTACATAATTTCATGTGTACAAGAAATTATGTAAAGTCAAGTTATTACGCATGTGCAGTTCTCACAACCCCAATATGAAGGACTCCATGTAAATAGAACGAAATTTTATTGCGGTTTGAAATCTCATTTTAGTACATATAAAGGCTATCTTAATAAGACGGAATTCAGTGCTATAAGAGACTTCGTTTGGACAGTGAGGTCTTCCATCCCTACACTGACTACACTAAGGGTAAATTTGACCTCACATCGTTTGTGGAGTCCAGTGGACTGACAGTTTAACTAGTTTATATTTGACCTGTAACATGAAACTATTAAAAATAGTTTTTGATTTAGTAAGTTTTGTTGTGTTTTAGTGTGCTGACAAGAAACCGTCAATATGGAGAAATAGAAAATTTATTACAAGGGGTTGTTAACGTGCTTGATCATTTTAAGAAATACATAAGTATCCCACAGATCAAACAATTAGCTGACAGGTATTTATACTTTCTATAATTTTTAATGTATTTTTGCTTGCTAATATTTGTATTAGAAAGAAAAAAAAGAATAAGACATGTATATACAAGAGTGAATTAATTAAGTGCAACTCTCTAAATTTCCTTAAATAAGCACCCACTCCCTTAAATAAGCACCCCTCCTTGAAAGAAGCACACCCTTCCTCAAATAACCGCTCTTTTCTTGAGTAGGCCCTCCTCCCTTAAATAAGTGCCCATCAAATAAATGCATAGTGCTTTCATGTTGAAGTCAAAAAATTGCAGCACCAATTTTTTCTTCTCGTTTCTCATTAAGTATTATTTAATTATGAATGAAAAATAATAGAATTTGCATTATTTTTCTTCCTCAGAGTTCATATTATCCAAGCCGAATTAGGTTCACAAATTCTTGCTGATTTTAAAGAAAGTTTATCGCATCCAGAACTCAAGGTAACACCACCTTTTTCCTTCTTTCTCTATTGTATGTGTGTGTTATTTTAGTAAGTATTGATATCCACAAAAGCAAGATGAATTATAAATAGGTCAAAGGTTTTATTTTTGATTTGCCATGTTTAATTGTAGCCTCCAGCTGGTCCAAACTCACTGCTTGCAGATTCGTGCAAAGTCGTAAACGTGTTGGATCCGAAAATTAAGTAAGTAGTTTTTTTTTAACCACGTTGTTTGTGTCACTACTGTGATAGTAACAATATTTCTCCCCGTCTTTTAGAGATGAATTATTGTCATGGTTCATCAAACTTCAATTGTCTGACTATCTAAATATATTTAATGAGAGCTTTGATGTAAGTATACCAGACCTGTGTAACCGATTTCCGAAATCCTGCAAGGGCTTGAACTTGACTTGCTAAGGTTAGGGAATCATGTTTTTCTTAATATATTCTTTTCCCTTGGTAAGATTTTTACACGCTATATATATATATATAATTATGATTTCAAGCCCAACATGGTTGATACTATCCTAGCACTTCTGCTGTAAATTTAGACTAAATTTAGTCCCAAGTTGTCTGATACGGTACTGTGGTACTGTGTAATCTAAATCTCTGCGCACCTGTTGTAAATTTAGACGTAATTTAATCCCAAGTGAGCTGACACTGTAGTGTGTAACCCGAATACTTGCTCTTCTGCTATACGGCTAAAAAGGGATTCTATATTTCTCTATTGCTTGAAATAATGGTTTGTCATAGTTGCGTTTATGGCAGACTGGCCGCCACGCATTGAGACCTGTGAAATCTTCTTAAAATTTACATACCTGCGTAAAAAACTTCTGAAACTTTAAAAAACAATTTAAACCTAATTTTTTATTTGGACCTTTAGTACATGATACTTAGCAAATATTGTTAGTCCTATTAGGGGAGGGGGAGTTAGTTGGGTCTTATTTCTATTAGGGGAATAAAACTTTCCACATCTTCTCGTAACAGGGAAAGGTAAAAGTTGTAAAATTTCTACCCTATGCCTAATCTATAACAAAAGTTATTAAAAAGAAACCCCCTCTTCCTCAAAAATTTCGGTGAAATGCCGTTTAAATTGTTATTTTTTTTATCTACTTGTTTGAGGGAGAAAATTTCTAAAACTCTTACAATAGTCTTGATTTTGTCATCAAAGAGCGGACTTTCAACCTTTCTTGTTCCATCCAGGTTGCTTGGATTGACAAGATAGATCGCAGATACTCGTGGATGAAAAGAATTCTAATCCAATTTGAAGAAAACTTCTCCGCAACATTTCCTGATGAGTGGGCCACTGAGGAGCGGATTTGTATGGAATTTTGTAACATAACCAAGTAAGACTGGCTGTGGTTGGCATTTCTCTGATTTAGATACGCCTGTGTTTTTGTAACCCGGTTTGAATGCTGTTTCCTACAAATTGATTTCAAACTATTGTCATTGTAATGTCACATACAGAATAAATTAATTCATCGCCATTTTAATGCCGTACGTCGAACGATGGCAAAACAAGTTTTTTAATTACTTCAGACTAAAAAACAAAACTATGATTACGAACAATAACACGCTGGTTACATTATATCAAACAAACATTTTCTTTTCTTTTTTGTAAAAAATTGCTTCACAATTTTTTACAAATTAGTAAATACGAAATTTCTCATTTTCTTAGAATATATTGAACAACTGAAAATACTGATCCATGGGTAGTTTCTCATCAACGGACTTTGCAAGGGAATGCTTGCTTTAGTTTTTTTTTCAACCGTGGTAAAATGTTTTTTTCCTTCTTTTCTTCCTTTATCCTTTCATATGGTAATCAGCCGGATCGTTGCGCCTAATTGTTCATTAAATATATCATTTTATAGGTTTATAATTATTTATTTATTTATTTTTTAATGGTTATGTTTAGGAGAGAGTTGGAGAAAATAATGGTTCAAAAATCAAACGAAATTGATGTCAAGTTACTTCTGTTTGCAATACAAAGAACAACAACTTTCGAGGCTTTTCTTGCCAAACGATTTGCATACAGTCATTTGAAAGGGGCGAAGGTACGTGTTTTATGTGTATTTGTATGTAAAGTTTGCTTCTCTGCTTGGAAAGTAGAGCGCGACTCAAACCGAACAGATTTTCAAGTTTAGGCAGAGTGATCACTACACCTTAAAACTCCTGCAAATGTAATATACTCATGGGGATAGAAAACATCGGGGAAAATAAATTTTTTAAGCTTTTGTTTTTGTTTCGGTTCAGTTTTTTTAATCGTCAAGTTATGGGTACATTCACTATTTTTTTCTTGTGGAAATTTCTATTTTTGTCGGACGAAATTACTCCTGGAAAAAAAGCTCAGAAAAGTCCTGGAGTTTATTTCTTAAAGCTAAGTAGCCACCCTGTTTAGTTTTTACGTTCTTTTAAATATTTTTCAGGTAAAAAATGCTGTAAAAAGAAATTTTAGAAGCCCTTTCTAGTAGCTATTGATAATTGCACGACTTTTCAAATGCAAGAGATGGTGTAAAACACAGAAGCTTGGTGCCTTATAGTTTGACTGCGATTTTTGGTAGCTGTTGATTATCCAATAATCACATAGTATTAAAATTTCTGAGAGTAAGGCAACAATGCAACAATTTTTGCGCATTGACTAGAAGAACAGGAACCCGACCTACGCATATTCCCCTCAATCGATAATTTGATTTGTCATTTCAGAACAAACTCATTTCCTGGCAAACAAGCCACAAAACAGTTATTTCACCAGCGTTGGAAATCAAACTATTTTTCGCCGAATGACCAAAATAAAATTTACATGTGTTTTGTAGATATTTCATCAGTCAACAACAACTCTGTTGTAATAGTGCTTAAAAATAGCTGGTGTTTTTTTTAGCAAACTGCTACTTTTCTCCTTTTTAAACTGCAAATAAGTCCACTTAAATTTTTTTTTAGCAAAGTCCTGGTGAATCTCATTTCAATGGATTATTATGTAAATGTTTTGAAAGTCATCTGCATGTATATATCGAAGCTCAGGACAGGTAAACTTACTCGCAGTACATGTTTACGTTCAGCTGCTGGCTGTCAATCAAATGTTAGACTTAAATCACTCTCTTTTCTTCATAGAAACCTTGCAGATTTAATCGAAAAGTTTATAGCTGATTTGAAAATTCAGGGTGTTCCCAAGCTAGGTGAAGATACAGAAGGAACCGTGCTCCCAAGTGCTGGAGAGTTGTTTGTGTTTTACAAGAAGTGCATGGTTCAGTGTATCCAGTTAAGCACGGGTAAAGCCTTGTTGTCATTGACAGATACGTTCAAGAAATATTTGACGGAATATTCGAATAAGTTATTGACTGGAAATTTGCCCAAGTAAGTAGATCTTCCGATTTTGACAGTCCGGATATTCCAACGTTTTAGAATGCCTCTTCTATTTAAAAGCCTTGAAAAAATGTTTTGTAATTAAATAAAGAGAAAACCTTCGCAAAATTAAAATCCTGATTCCATTATTAGTGTTTTTTTTATTTGCATTGTTTTAGAGTCATGGATAACCGTTATCCGTGGTTTTAATTATCTTATTTCAGCAAAATCTCCTTTCGTACTTAGGGTAAAGTAATTTGAAGTGTGGAAGATTCGCAAACTTTTGTGTAAAATATTTACAAACTTTTTTTTAATGTTTAAGATAATTTGAACAATTTTCAGGTTCGATTAATTACACTTTTCTTTATGTACTGTAGATGATCTGGGTACTAAATTGTTCAACTAGGACTCTTAAAGCGTTCATTTAAACGCCATTATGTTTTGAGAAAACCGAGTAGTAGCTTTTGATTAGACTTAATAAGTCTACACGTGAATTTTAAGAAGTTTCCTTTAACCTAATAAGCATGGTCTCCGAAAACACTTTCATACCAATAAAGTCAATCCTGCTTCTTTACAGAGTCTCTACAAGTGGGTTGGCAAGTATACTAAAAGATTCCGATGTCAAGTTTAACGAAGAAGAGAAGCGATTAATATGTTGTATCTTAACTACAGCCGAGTATTGTCAAGAAACCACACAGCAGGTCTGTTGTTTGTAGTACCCACTGATGTTGTATCCTAGTATGTGCGTCCTACTGATGTTGTTTGTAGTATGCATGCCCTAGTTATGTTGTATCGTAGTATGCACGTGTCAATGATGTTGTATCGTAGATTGGTAGAAAGTCAGTCGTGGCAGTTTAGACACTTCAGAAAATGGATTCTAGTATTTGTCAATATTATGTTTTATTAGAGGTATTTACTCGGGATAGCCTCCTCAGTTCTTGTTGGTAATGCTATTAACACGGGTTGTGTGAAGAGTGTCCTGGTGCATTTATAGCTCTCTAAGCTACGAAAGCCGTGTAAGCACAGCAATCGCTCAACTAGACAACAGCCTAAAATATTAACCCTATTCTCATGCTGAACGCTAAGCAGAAAGAATCGATTTATAGTCTCTACTGGACTCCCCCCTAGGTTTAAACCCAAGCCCTTTGAGCTGAAAGCGAACGCTCTACTATAATGCTCCCCTACTGACTGTGAATAGCAAGGAGTCGTTTTTTTAATTAAAAATATTTCTTTCAGCTGCAAGATAAACTTCAAGAAAAAATCGAAGCTAAATTTACAGAGAAAGTGGATATGACTACAGAACAAGATTTGTTTCATTCGTAAGTCCAATCTGATTTTCATTAGCCTAAAAATGAATTCTTAATAGTCTTCAGGGATATAATCTTGTTTAAAGTTCTCTCCTTTTCTACCGACGGTGCTTTTCACCGTATACGCTTTTAAAAGAAGTTAAATAAATAACCCCTTCATTCAGTTCATTGTTCAGTCATTCAACAGCTTATTTTGTAGCCTCTTTTAAGTGATCAATGCAGGAAATTATTTTTCTGTTAATAAAATTCTAATGAGTGGTATTTCCCTTTAGAGTAATATCAAGTTCTATTCAGCTGCTGGTACAAGATTTAGAAAATGCTTGTGAGCCACCACTCGTTGCTATGGTTAAGGTACACCATTTTTGGTTATAATAGATTTTTTAAAAATCTATTATATCCAATTCCTGGAATTCCTGGAAAATTTACAAATTTGAAATTTGTTTGATAATCTTAAGAAAGATCTGGGAGAGTCAGGAACCATGTTTATTAATTAATAGGCTTTTATGAAAAAATGCTGACATCAGCATAAAATGGCACATTTAGGCTGTTTTGGGACATTTAACTGGCCGTGACTCTGTGGTGCAGTAAGAAGATTTGACATAACAATTCAATTTTTCATCCTCTCTTTGAGCTCTATCCGATGATACTATAAGATTTTTAATACAATTTATGTATTCTAGCCTGTAAAATACGCAAAGGTTACCTGGATTACAAATCCTATATATATCGAAACCTAACTTTCTAGTTAAAGGTGGTACCTGCGTGGTTCCCGAACTGTCGCCGCAAATTCATTTCCTGAAAGTTTTTAGCAGGTTTTTAGGGGGAGTTGACGTTAATTGGTTCGGTCAAATTGATAATGATTCCAAAGCAAGGATTTAAAGGAGTTTGTTTTTTGAAAGGTTGGCCACGAGCTTTGTAAGAAATCGTTATGTTTTATTATAGGTACATTGGCAAAGTATAGAATCAGTAGGCGATCAAAGTGGATATGTAACCGCTATTGTGTCTCACTTGCGCCAGACCATTCCTCTTATTCGCGACAATTTGTATTCATCTCGCAAATATTTTACTCAATTTTGCATCAAATTCGTAAAGTACGGTTACTCCTGATATATTTTGTATCTCTCTTGCAGGATATTTCGACTTGGATGCGTGTAACTTTACTGTTTCATGTCTTCTAGTTCTTTCATTCCTCGATTCATCAATAATATATACAAATGCAAACCTCTGTCACCTGTTGGAGCCGAACAGGTAAGAAAGTTCCTGATGTTTCTAAATGTTTTAGGGATACGTAAAAGATTTAATATAATAATCTCTTATAATAATACGGAGAGTGTGTCTGTGTGTCTGTGTGTCCAACGTGCAAAGTGGATGTGTTTATTTTCCTTTGATGTCGCCGAAAAGAATCTTTGATGTTGCCGTAAAATATATGTCTTCTTTGTCGTGAAAAGCTGCGAGTTTTATGTGGTTTGTTAAATGAAGTTCTAGCACAAAGTAACGGAAATTGTGTTTGCAAAAAAGATGGCTGTTCTTTTTAAGCATTTGTCTTCTCTTGCCTTCAAAATAAATCTACAAAAACATTTGAAAAAAGGCATGGTATGTAAATGAAGTATAGCAAGGTTTCAAAGGTTTGTTTATGTTTTTTTTAGTTTTGATGATATTATTGATGTGAGACATGTTTGTTAGCTAGCATCATAAAGCCAACCACACCAACAACAACCTATAGCTAGCTTGCTCGGACTTTATAATTATGTAGCCATGTTCTTTATACCTAGCTAAGTCTCCAGTTTATATTCAACTGACCAGCTATTAGCTGCTGTAGCTAGCTTATGTTAGCTTCAAACTTAAGATTACAAGTACCTAGCTAACTTGTGAGTTTTATGTTGCTTTTTACATGTAAGCTAGCTACCGTAGTTATCGTAGTGGTCTTTGCTAAGAATGTGGCTGTAACTTATTTCACTTGACATTTTAAGCTTAAATTACCAAGCCACAACAACTTTTAAAAAAGTATTACATAATATTTAAGAATAGTTTAAGGACTGTTTTTAAGCAAATAATGTATTTTTCACATTTTGTGTATATATGCAAATAATGTATTTTTCACATTTTGTGTAACTAAACTTATATACATCGGTTACATGTAATATGACGAAACGATTTTATTTAACATGTAGTAATTCTGGTACCTTAAGTGTAGTGATTTTGTTGTTCTAGATGTTCTGACTAAAATGTTTTTGTTTATGACATTTTGTCTTATTTAAGAAAAGTTTCAACTTTTTTGAGGGAGTACAACACCGAAAAAACTTTAACAGAGGTTTTTCACATTATGGGGAAACTTTACGTAGCTTTTTCACATTTTTTGATTTTGTTGCAGTATTTACATGGGTTGTTGATTATTTATTTTTTATTTTAATTTTTTTGGGAAAGGCAGCGGAAGGATTCACATTTTTCACCCTAAATGTAAAAAATGTACATGAAAGGCTGGGGTAACTTTTCATTTATATATATGCATAGTGTATATATATAATATATACAAACTGTTGTGTGTTTTTTGAAATGTTATGTGTTTGGATCATGCAATATAGCGAAAGAACTATTTTTTGTAGAATTTGACTTTGCAACTTGCAAGCTATTCCTGTTTTTATATGAAAACGAGAAATTCAACTGACAATATATATACAAAACGTAAAATTGCCACAAAATTCATAAAATGTTATTAACCCTGAAAATTTTAAACATTTTCCTGATTCTATTTTTGGTTTGCGAAGTTCTTTTCCTGCAAAAAAGTTCTAAGAATAAAGTACAGAAATTACTTATTTTTAAGATGTATAAATTTAATTTCTTCTAATTTATGGTTTTGACATTTTCATGTAATATATAGTTTGTGGGCAAAGACTGATTACAGAAGACATACAGAGGGAGAATTAGATTTTGCACATTGCAAGTTTTTTTTTTATATTTTGTATATATAAATTCTTTACCGGGCAGGACTCTGTACAACATACCGAAATGACTGATCCCTCTCTATTTCTAAATTTGATGCGTTCCAAATCACAGTTAAAATTTGGGTAATATTTAATGAGTACAAGATGCAAAATATCAAAAATACTGATTTTTGTTGAACCAGAAGTATTTCCTACAACCATTCTTTTTTTTACACTTTTGTGGAAAGAAAGTATGCAATATCATCAGAATAACTGATTTTGTTGCAAACTGTTTTTCTTTTTCACATTTTGGATTGAAATATTGTTTTAGAGGGCATATATCAATAGACATATATACCAAAATAATTAAATTTTGCAAACTTTGATTTTGGCGTTCACCTCTCATCTTTTATATTTTGATTAAACTTAAAGGAAAACCATAGGAATTATTTAGAATTTGTATTTTGTGTTGCAAATTTAGTGCAAAAATTGACATAAAATGAACTGTTAAATTGATTGTTGTTGTTTTTTAACATGAATTATGACTCAAACTTTGTTTTTGCATTTCTAATTTGACTAATTAGCCTAAAAAATTTGCCAATTGGTTTTGCACTCTGTTATTTTTTATATATATTTTATGTGAACATTTGTGACAGAATACTATCTGAGATTTGAAATTTTGTGTAAGGCTTATTGATGGTAAAACAGCATGGAAGTTGCTAAAAGGACTGATTTTTATTAACAGTTTGTCTAAAGTTTACTAAAGATATATTTTTATATATGCAATATTTAACAAAAGGTTTTGTTGCATTATATTTTATGGGAAGCCATTACAGTGCACTTAAAACTTTGAGGCCAAATAACTTGGAAACGAGGTGGTGACGTTAATGATTTTTCACCGCGTGGGTAACTAGGGACCACCTGGGACCAATTTGGGTAAGTTTCCCAAACCTAGGTCCCCAAACCCGTTTCGGAATGGACGGGTTGATACGTCATCAAAAAACCTTCAAACTCTAATATCTCTGCAACCGTTTGTCAAAAGTACATGATCCTATACATTTTCTTGATCAGCGTTTCAAGATCTATACGAGGAAGACAACAGGTATATAAATTTCTAAAAAAATTTTTTTGTGTTTTCACGGGCCTTTGCTGACGTCAGCACAATTTTTAAACCCTAATATCTCCTTTTGCGTTCCTCAAAAACATATCATCCTATACATTATTTTGATCAGCGTTTTAACCTCTACACATTACAATAAAAGAATATAATAAATTTCTCTAATTTTTTTGGGATCTTCACTGCTGACGTCAGCAAAACATCTAAAACAACCTATTTTTCCATTGCCCATCTGCCTAAGTGGATTTCTCCACGGGCCTTATTTATATAATAATTTTCAAAGTTTAACATTTTGTTTTTTAGTGTTTTGTGTTTGTTTAAGTTTGACTTTTTGATATTGTTCAGGTTGTATTGTTGTATAAGCATTTAGGGAAAAGACAATGTTTAAAATTCGTAAACAACTTATTTTCATAGATCTGTGCCTACTGTTGCAAGCCTTTCTTTTCGACATTTCAGATTAAAATATTGAAGGTTTTCAACATAATCACATAATAAGATGTATACATATTTGAGATGTGTTATTTCTGACATTATTATTAATGTTGTCGTAACTGTCTGGGTTGTGACTGTCAATGTTGTCACTTTCTACCAACTAGATTTTACACCTTGCACGACGTTTTTTTTTTTATATTTTTTTTCTGAAGTTTTGTTGGGAGGATTTCATGCGATTTGACATATGATATTTTGTGTTAGGTTTTAAGAACGTTTTTGTTAAATTATGACTTACTTTCTTTTTATGCATTTTCAGATTATTTTTTTTGGTAAAAGGCAGTATTCAATATACTGAAACATTTGCTGATGTCATCAAAATTCAAATGACAGAACTTTTCAATTGTTTTTCTGCCTAAGTGGATTTTTCCACGGGCCTAATCTACTAGTAATAAATAAAAGAACATTATACCAACTTCCAATACAAACACCGACAAAAAAGTTTTCTAGTCTATATAATAATACGCCAGTTCCGTGTGTCTGTCTGTCACTTTTGCAAAGTGGATTATATTCTTCACAATTTTCTTTGATAAAGTCTATAAAACATCACCTATAAAATTGTTCTGTAATTTACCAAACTTTGATGTTAAAATAATATTGGCGTCAAAGGAAAGTATATTAAGATTAATAAAGCCATTACAGTGCACTTAAAACTTTGAGGCCAAATAACTTGGAAACGAGGTGGTGACGTCAATGATTTTTCACCGCGTGGGTAACTAGGGACCACCTGGGACCAATTTGGGTAAGTTTCCCAAACCTAGGTCCCCAAACCCGTTTCGGAATGGACGGGTTGATGACGTCATCAAAAAACCTTCAAACTCTAATATCTCTGCAACCGTTTGTCAAAAGTACATGATCCTATACATTTTCTTGATCAGCGCTTTAAGCTCTACACAATAAAGGCAACATGAAAACAGGCTTCTGAATTATTTTTTTGTGGATGGGTTGCTGACGTCATCAAAATTCAAATAACGCTTCTTTTTCATTTTTATCCTGCCTCAGTGGATTTTTCCACGGGCTTTATCGACTAGTCTCTTATAATAATACGCTAAGTGTGTCTGTCTGTCTGTGACAGGCAAAGTGGATCTCTTCATTTTCCTTTGATGTTGCCGAAAAAAAATCTTTGATGTTGCCGTAAAATATATGTCTTCTTTGTCGTGAAAAGCCGCGAGTTTTGTGTGGTTTGTTAAATGAAGTTCTAGCACAAAGTAACGGAAATTGTGTTTGCAAAAAAGATGGCTGTCCTTTTTAAGCATTTGTCTTCTCTTAAACCTACAAAAACATTTGAAAAGAGTATGGTATGTAAATGAAGTATAGCAAGGTTTCAAAGGTTTGTTTATGTTTTTTTTAGTTTTGATGATATTATTGATGCCAGACATGTTTGTTAGCTAGCGTCATAAAGCCAACCACACCAACAACAACCTAATAGCTAGCTCGGAATTTATAAATATGTAGCCATTTTCTTTATACCTAGCTAAGTCTCCAGTTTATATTCAACTGACCAGCTATTAGCTGCTGTAGCTAGCTTATGTTAGCTTCAAACTTAACATTCCAAGTACTTAGCTAACTTGTGAGTTTTATGTTGCTTTTTACATGTAAGAGCTACCGTAGTTATCTTAGTGGTCTTTGCTAAGAATGTGGCTGTAACTTATTTCACTTGACTTTTTAAGCTTAAATTAACAAGCCACAACAACTTTTAAAAAAGTATTACATAATATTTAAGAATAGTTTAAGGACTGTTTTTAAGCAAATAATGTATTTTCACATTTTGTGTAACTAAACTTATAGCTATATACATCGGTTACATACAATATGACGAAACTATTTTTATTTAAAATGTAGTAATTCTGGTACCTTAAGTGTAGTGTTTTTGTTTATGACAATTTGTCTTATTTAAGAAAAGTTTCAACTTTTTTGAGGGAGTACAACACCAAAAAAACTTTTTTTTTATATAATTCTTAATTGACAGAGGTTTTTGACATTATGGGGAAACTTTACGTAGCTTTTTCACATTTTTTGATTTTGTTGCAGTATTTACATGGGTTGTTGATTATTTATTTTTTATTTTTATTTTTTTGGGAAAGGCAGCGGAAGGATTCACATTTTTTACCCTAAATGTAAAAAATGTACATGAAAGGCTGTGTGTTTTTTGAAATGTTATGTGTTAGGATCATGCAATATACCGAAAGAATTAATTTTTGTAGAATTTTACTTTACACCTTGCAAGCCATTCCAGTTTTTATATTAAAATGAGAAATTCAACTGACATTATATATACAAAATGTAAAATTCCCACAAAATCCATCAAACGTTATTAACCCTGAAAATTTTAAACATTTTCCTGATTCTTTTTTTGACTTGCGAAGTTCTTTTCCTGCAAAGATTTCTAAAAATAAAGTATATACAGAAATACTTATTTTTAAAATGTAAATTTAATTTCTTCCAATTTATGGTTTTGACATATTCATGTAAGAGTTTGTGGGCAAAGACATAAATCAGCATGCTAAAAGAACTGACGTTTGTTGACGTAGAATTACTAAGCACAACCGTTTTTTACATTTAGTGTAAACTTTTGTGCATATGGCCATATTCAATATATACACCAAAAGAGTTAGCTACTTTGTTGATTTTGGTTTTATACTCTTTGTAAGCTATTGTTTTCTTCTTTTTGACATTTTGGATTAACTTATTGTTGCAGAAGGCATATACAATATGCATATAAAAAATTGGAATTTTGCAAATTTCTGTTTTACCACTCAATTTTCACATTTTATATAAATTCTTTGGGACAGGATGGTATGAAATAGACCAAAATACCTGATCTTTGTATTTTGGTCTATTTCATTATTTGGTGTATTTTGGTAGTTGTATTTAATTTACAGGCTGTGCCTTGTGAAACTTTAAGGTGAACATTTTGTGTAAGACAATGGCATGACATATACTGATAGAACTGATTTTTGTTGTTTTAGATGTTATAACTGAAACTTTTTTTATATATTTATGTTATTTTGTGAGGAAGGACCATACACAGAAGAAGAATTAGATTTTACACATTGCAAGCTGTGTTTTCTATATTTTGTATAAATTCTTACTGGCGAGGACTCTGTACAACATAACAAAATGACTGATCCTTCTCTATTTAAATTTGATGTGTTCCAAATCGTAGTTTTTCTAAAAAAAATTGGGGAAATTTACCTGGGTTTTTGACATTTGTGGTTAAAATTCCTCAGCAGAGAATAGTATGGTTGCCGTTTATATTGTTTGTGTTGCAAACTGCTGTTTTTTAAATTCTGTGTAAACTTTTGTGGAAAAGGAGCACATGCAAAATACTGAAAGAACAAATTTTTGTACAATTAGACTGTGAGCTGTTGTGTAAGTTGATTTTTTTTATATTTTGTGTTAACAACTTTTTTTAAACTTTAAACTAACTGTAAGTAATGTCAGTTTTGCTGGAAGAAAAGTCCACGGTTTCACGTTTTTGTTTTTATTAAGAACTTCACAAAATATTGCGGGAATAAATATTTGGTGATGATAAAAAATTACTGAATGTTCAGACTGAAACTGTTTAACTGTTGTGAGGGAGGACCGTATGCAAGTATATATACTAAAAAAATAATTTGATATTCTACACTTTCCAAGCTGTATTTTTGTATGCACTGAAATGACTGCTTTTTCTGAGTTGAATTTGATGGGTTTCATATCCTTTTTGTGGAAGATTTTATGGGTGAAGACAATATAGAACATGCCAATTGAACTGATTTTTGTTCATATTTTGATTTGCTCCTCAGAAACCTTTGTGTTCTACATTTATTGTAAACTTTTCAATGTTTTCAAAATAATAATTTTTGTTGATTTGAAATTTGCTCCTTGCTCATTGCTTTTTCGACATTTCAGTTTAAAATGTTTGGTAAAGTCAGTATGGATCATTAGACAAAAAAATTGTTTTGTTAACCAATTAATTTTTACATTTTGTGCATATTTTTGTGGGAGAGGATGGTATGCAACCGAATAAATGATTTTTCAAAGTTTAACATTTTGTTTTTTAGTGTTTTGTGTTTGTTTAAGTTTGGCTTTTTGATATTGTTCAGGTTGTATTGTTGTATAAGCATTTAGGGAAAAGACAATGTTTAAAATGCGTAAACAACTTATTTTCATAGATCTGTGCTTACTGTTTCAAGCCTTTCTTTTCGACACTTCGGATTAAAATATTGAAAGTTTTCAACATAATCACATAATAAGATGTATACATATTTGAGATGTGTTATTTCTGACATTATTATTATTGTTGTCGAAACTGTCTGGGTTGTGACTGTCAATGTTGTCACTTTCTACCAACTAGATTTTACACCTTGCACGACGTTTTTTTTTTTATATTTTGTCTGAAGTTTTGTTCGGAGGATTTCATGCGATTTGACATTTGATATTTTGTGTTTGATTTTAAGAACGTTTTTGTTAAATTATGACTTACTTTTTGGTAAAAGGCAGTGTTCAATATACTGAAACATTTGCTGATGTCATCAAAATTCAAATGACAGAATTTTCAATTGTTTTTCTGCCTAAGTGGATTTTTCCACGGGCCTAATCTACTAGTATATAATAATAGCACAGTAGCGATAGCTGTCTCTGCGCGATTTTACACGAAATGCGATATATATATAGGCCGGGAAAACCCCGGATTTATGCACCGGCTACCGACTAGTCTCTTATATTGATACCCGTATTCTGTTTCTACGCGATTCTATAGCCGTGCTACGGACACGAAATTCGTTATATAAAAGCGGACAAACTATGGATTTACCCACGGGCTACCGACTAGTTTAAAACAACAAATACACTTCTATTTCTAACTAAGCTCTTTCTAATTGACAGAGAAACTATAAACAACCCGAAAAGTTTGCTCACGCATAAGACTGAATGATGAGGTTTTTTATGTTAATAAATTAAACAACCTTGAAGTTCGGGGAAAGGGGGAAATTGAAAAGTCCATATATATTTTTTGTCCAAGATTGTACGGACTAGTCTCTTATATTAATACCCGTATTCTGTTTCTGCGCGATTTTATAGCTGTGCTACGGATACACGAAATTCGATCCTTTATTTAGTTGCTGCTGGATACTCATTCAATCAAAACAGCATTGCTTGACTTGCCTTTGCTTGGTTCAGCTGTCCAAAGAAAACCTCCCGCTAGGTAAAATGAATTCTTCGTTTTGTATGTGAGGCCATGCTTTGCACTTTAATTTGGTGAATAACTTCTTTTTTTAAAAGCACTATATGTAATTGCGTTTATAAATTAAATTATTTATCTATTTTTTTAGTTTCACTAAAGTTGTGATAAAGGGAATGTCAAAAGCAGAAATGATTTTAAAGGTAACACTCGAATTTATTTTTTATAGATTTAATAACACATCTATCATTTCCTCCTTATAACTTCCTCCAGGATTTTCGAGTCAGTGATCGAGAAGATACTTCATACGTCATCGCTTCCACATTTTGTCATGCGCATGAGTTTTTTGTTGTTAATTTTCAGGTTGTTATGTCGCCTCATAATCCTCAAGCAAGTTTTGTTGACAGTTATATCAAACTACTTAATGATGCTGACACTTCAAATTTCCAAAAACTCCTCGATATGAAGGTAAGGCTAAACCCTAAAATGTGGAGGAATGCTTAATACCTCCTTGTAGAAAATGTAATTTTAGTAAACAGCTCTTCATCGTTGGTCATATTTGATATTTTTCGATAGGGGTTAAGGCGCAGTGAGCAACATGGCATGCTGGAGATCTTTCGTTCGCGAATGGCGTCGTCAACAACAACAGGCGACGTTGTCAGGGAGACAGCGATAGTGACGGATTCGAGTCGAATCAAAAGACTTGAAAAGCTAATCAAAAAACAATTTTAACGGATGTAATTCATATCGTCCTAGTAAATACATATTTTTTTTACTGTACGCTTATATTGTTACTTCTCGCTGAAGACAACGAATCCGAAATTTTATCCGAAATTTCTGAAACCAGTTTGTCACTGTCTTAAGAAAAAAAGTCCAGTGAGTAAACTGTGCATGTCACTCTATTCGCAAAGCTTTAGCGGATGCAACTGTTGCAATTAGTTACCAATCTACTTTTGAAGTATACATTGCAATTAGTTACCAATCCACTTTTGAAGTGTACGTTGCAGTTTGTTACCAATCCTCTTTTAAAGTATGCATCGTAGTTATTTACCAATCTACTTTTGAAGTACACATTGCAGTTAGTTACCAATCTACTTTTACCGATCTACTTTTGCAGTTGAAGTTTCTTACCAATCCACTTTTGAAGTATGCATTGCAGTTAGTTACCAATCTACTTTGAGCTATACATTGCAGTTAGTTACCAATCTACTTTTGAAGTATGCATTGCAGTTAGTTACCAATCCACTTTTGAAGTATACATTGCAGTCTCTTACCAATCCTCTTTTAATGTATGCATCGTAGTTAGTTACCAATCTACTTTTGAAGTATACATTGCAGTTAGTTACCAATCTACTTTTACCGATCTACTTTTGAAATATGCATTGCAGTTAGTTGCCAGTCTACTTTTGAAATATGCATTGCAGTTAGTTGCCAATCAATTTTGATGTATTCATGAAGAATTTCACATTGTAAACCTAAACTCAAGGACCAAATATAATGAAACGGCTACTTTTGAATTAAAAAACCACAGAAAATATTGTTAAATATTGCTTGTTTTTGACAATAATGTTAAAACCTTTCTTATAAAAAACGTATGTATAATCGAATTCCAAATAAACAAAATGCTGATTTTGTACCATGGTATATCTATGGTTGTAAAAACATTAATGAATATATTTTTTCCTAACATTTGCATTATTTCGCAAAATATGTTTTTAAACGTATTATGTTTTATCTTAAAATTAAATCCCAAACCTATACTTTTACTTATTTTGGAAAACTCGTTAAGCTTGGTTCTCACTATGGGCTAACGATGAGCTAAGCGTTTAGTGAGTATGATGCGTTAAGACCTTAGCCCATAGTGTGAACGTAAAAGTACCTGCTTAGCTTATAGCTGAACTCTTCGCTAGCTCGTCGTTAGCCGATTTTTTGAAATTTTTTTCGGCTAACAGTGACATAAGTTTACTTTCAGCAATCTTCAAAGGAAGCCAACATAAATCGTGCTCTTTTTAAAACTAAAATTGCTGACAAAATCAAAAAAATGACGTTTGAAGAAGAAGAAGAAGAAGAAGAAGAAGAGCTGGTGTTGAGGGTGAAAGATTTTCCCTGCATTTCTGACCCAAAGTCGTTTCCTTTTTCGTAATTTTGGTAATTCCTTTTTTCCTAGACTACTTCGAAGTAGTAATAATAACAGGACTTTCTTTCTATCTTTCTTTTTCATTCTTTCTCGCATTAGATTCGGCTACAAAAGAGCTAACGATGCACCGTAGTGTGAACGTGAAACGAATATGTAGTGTCGGAGACTGCGTATATACAGGCTGTTATATATTTGTATATGTAAGGCACGGAGTGAAGTGTACATAGCCTCTTGGTATTTAACTATATTACGAGACACACGTGTTATTTCTTGTCCTGCTGGTATCTCTCATTTGGCGACGAGGATTGGATTTTATAATAAGAAAATTTACCACAACATTTCAGAAACATTGTCAGATAAGTACAAATACGTTTTCAACTTTGTACTGAATTCTTGTACCGTTTGGAAGAAAACTGTTACGCTCAAGCTGCGTCGCTCGCCAGGAGCTACCTCCGCCATTTTTTTTGTACTACGGCTACGACTTTACGTAGGACATCACCACGCTCAACCAAATTAGGCTTCAAGTGTTGTGTGCGTAAAACATAAACAAATATGGCGCATGCCTTAGCGAATCTTCGCTCGTGTGTGCAAGAATTTCAACTACAGGATCACGAAGAAACTACTTCAAACATACACAAGCGTTGGTGTATGTGGGTAGAAAATTTGGAATATTGTTTTACTTTTGAAGGACTAGATACAGTACCGACAGAAGATGGGGCTGTCTCACCAGAAGTTAAGAAAAAAGCAGCGCTCCTAGCCTTAGGCGGCCATCAGTTGCGGGAGCTCTACAACACCCTCGAAGATACAGGGACGACATACACTGAGGCAAAGAGGAAGATCGAAGAGCATTTCAAAGGTTCAAAGAATCTCACTGCAGAAAGATACAAATTTTTCTGCATGAGACCACTCTCAACTCAAGAAACTCATGATCAATGGGTTACTCGTTTAAAGACTAAAGCAAGAGACTGTGAATTTGATCAAATGAACATGAAGGAAGCAATTAAGTTGGTGGTTACTCTACACACACCGATTCCTAAATTGCAAACAGCTGTCATAAGAGATGATATGACTTTCGAGCAAATGATGAAACTGGCACAATCTATGGAGCTGGCTCACCGAGAAGTTAGCTACATGAAGGCAAACACGATGGAACCTCATAATACTCATTCGGCGGAGAATATCGACCTTAACAAATTGGCACATTATGCTGATCAGCAAGGTATGCGGCTGGCACCAAAGAAGCCTGCCAACAAATCAACAAAAATGGTTGAGTTGTGTCGTTATTGTGGAGAAACGACACCACACAAAGGAAGTTGCAAAGCAAGAGGTGCCACATGTAATAACTGTGGCAAGAAAAATCATTTTTCACGAGTTTGTGAAAGCAAGAAAGTCAACTTGCTTATTGCACAGCCAGGACCACAAGGAGAGTCATTTTACGAATATGGGGCAACACAAATTAAACTTGATGCAGTGAAGGAGAAGCTACGAACCACCTGTGAAAACTATCCATCCACTGTAATCGAGGTAAACATCGACAACACCAGGATCACTATGCAAGTAGATTCGGGGGCAGATGCAAATGTAATTCCATGGAATGTTTATGAAGAACACTTAAAACACATTCCTCTTCGATCAACCAAGGCAAAACTGCAACCATACAACTCAGTTACATTACCAATCAAGGGGGCGTTTGAGGCACAAATCACTGCCAACAACAACAACAATGTCCAGGCTACCTTTTATGTAACAGAGGGAGCTGCTGCACAAAGTTTAATGGGCAAATACACAGCTTTCGATTTAGATGTATTGGCTATCAATGTAAATCACCTTGACAACCAACAAACTGTAAAACAGGTACACACCAAAGTACAACATCTAGATTATAGAGAAATGGCAAAACATCTAACTCCCATAGAGACATCGGTTGAACTTGAAAAGCAGCTTGAAGTCACAACACACAATCAAGAACAGAATGTTGATGCAATCATGCACCACTTTGATGTAGTATTCAATGGCATTGGGAAGCATAAATATCGTCAGGTTCACCTTCATATTGATGAAACAGTTTGCCCAGTTGTGCAAGCGCAACATCGTATTCCGTTTGCACACCGTGAAAAGTTGGAGACTTTGTTACAGGAGCTTGAAAAGGAAGATGTCATTGAACGGGTAGAGGGACCATCTGACTGGGTCTCCAACATTGTCATAACACCAAAAACCGATCCATCACATTAATCCAGGTTCTACAACGACTGGCAGACTGTGGATTAACATTAGGACGATCCAAATGTCAACTTAATGTGACATCTGTTAAATTTTTTGGTTTAATATTCTCGGCTAGTGGTATATCACCGGATCCTGCCAAGGTGACTGCGCTTGATGCCATGACAGCACCTTCAAATGCAACGGAAGTGAGATCCTTTCTAGGCATGACCAATTTCAGCTGTCCCTTTATTCGTGGTTATGCCAACATTACTTCACCTTTACGACAACTAACATGTAAAGGCCAAGTTTTTGAGTGGACAGATGAGTCCAACACTGCATACAACAAGCTCAAGGAAGTTTTGAAGCAACACGCAACAATGGCTTATTTTGATCCCTGTAAGGACACCAAGCTTATTGTAGACGGATCGAAGAAGGATGGTCTTGCTTCCATCCTTGCCCAGAGAGATCCTCAAGACAACATCTTTAAGCCTATTCGTTATGACAGTAGAGCTACTACACCTACCGAAAGGAATTACTCACAACTAGAGATTGAAAGCCTTGCTCTCGTTTTTGGAACAATAAAGAACCACATATATCTATATGGGCTTCCCCAATATACTGCCAGTACAGATCATCAACCCAAGGATACATTGACAAGAGGCAGAAAGAGCTACAACCCTACAAAGCCATCTTCAAAGAAATCAGTGTGGACGATTCAGGTATTATATTGCGAGGAGACAGGATCATTATACCGTCACAGCTACAACAGAAAACTGTACAGCTAGCGCACGAAGGCCATCAAGGCATAGTGAAATGCAAACAACTCATCAGAAGCACTATGTGGTTTCCAGGAATAGATGCTATGGTGGAGGCATCTGTTGCATTTTGCAACCCGTGTCAAGCTGCAACGGATACGAAACAACAAGAACCAATGAAAGCTTCTTCACTACCAGAACAACCCTGGATTAAACTTAACACTGACCTATTTGGGCCAATCGAGGGTGGTAATGAGTACCTACTAGTTGTACAAGACATGTATTCTCGTTACCCTGCTGTAGAGGTCGTTCACGCCACATCTGCACAATCAGTACTGCCAGCCATGGATCGCATTTTTGCACTTTTTGGAATTCCGGAATATCTAGGGTCAGATAACGGCCCGCCTTACAGTAGCACAACATTTGCAAGCTATGCCAAATACATGGGATTCAAGCATGGTCCGAAAATACCCCTAGCACCATGGACGAATGGCATGGTAGAGAACTTTATGCACAATCTCAAGAAGCTCTTACAAACGTCTTTGCAGGAACACCTGAACTGGAGACACGAATTACAGCGCTTACTGCGGGCATACCGGGGCACTCCACATACAGTGACGGGTCGCAGTCCAGCAGAGGTTCTGTTCAATGGCAGACAATACAGAACCCGGTTGCCTGCTACACGCCGCGCTGAAAGGCCAAAGTTCCACACCGAAATATCAGCCAAGCAGGAGGCAAGCCAAACCTCGATGAAAAAATATGCTGACCGAAAAGCATATGTTGCAGAGAGCGAGCTACAAGTGGGTGATTGGGTTATGTATCGCCAAAAGCAACAAAAGAAGAGTGATACGCCCTACTGTGGAACCCCACATCGCATTATCAAAAAGGTTGGTGGCAGAGTCACTGCAGAGTGGGATGGACATGTCATCACACGGCATAGCACCTTTTTCAAGAAAATTCCCAATCACCCAGGGAAAGAAAGGAGTCAGAAAC
The DNA here is from genome assembly GCA_030067915.1 of Hydractinia echinata. Classification (NCBI taxonomy): domain Eukaryota; kingdom Metazoa; phylum Cnidaria; class Hydrozoa; order Anthoathecata; family Hydractiniidae; genus Hydractinia; species Hydractinia echinata. Next base: position 1,424,259 of record JASGCC010000050.1, on the reverse strand, counting down.
TATTCACGAAATCAACATCTGTAGCAGACTGCGACATACCACCGTTAACTTGTGAAAGAGACGCGGACAAAGACGCAGTAACCAGTGAAGATGAAAGTATGCAAACCGTGGAGTATGAAGTAGAGGAAGAGTGGAATAATCTCAATCAAGAAATTGCGACGGAACAAGTTAGAAGATCTACACGTGAACGAATGAAGCCGTCTAAGCTAACAGAATACGAAGTAGATCTCCCAGAGTCTTTGAAATAAAAAGGGGAGTAATGTAGTGTCGGAGACTGCGTATATACAGACTGTTATATATTTGTATATGTAAGGCACGGAGTGAAGTGTACATAGCCTCTTTGTATTTAACTATATTACGAGACACACGTGTTATTTCTTGTCCTGCTGGTATCTCTCAGAATACATCAGGTACCCGCAGCTCAAAAGTTGAAATCGGCTAACACATTATGCGCACTATGGTTAGCTCATCGTTAGCCCATAGTGAGAACCAAGCTTAACACATTATGCGCACTATGGTTAGCTCATCGTTAGCCCATAGTGAGCACCCAGCTTAACACATTATGCGCACTATGGTTAGCCCATCGTTAGCCCATAGTGAGAACCAAGCTTAACACATTATGCGCACTATGGTTAGCTCATCGTTAGTGAGAACTAACATTCTTTTGAGTATGAAAACTGAACAATCGTGTTCACATGAATATTTTGAGAGCGAAATGAAACCAACACCGAAATGAGTTTTATTTCGCCTGAAATCAGGTAAACATTTATTAAGACTACAATTTTCATTTCGACCCCGAAATTAAACATCATGTAAAGGCTACCTGAGCCTGAGGTATCACAAGATATGCTCTTCGGTGAGTCGGAGATGTAAAAATCACAGATAAGAAAAACATTTGCCACCCTTGCGCATCCGAAAAAAATCTAATGCGTGACAAATTGCATAAACTAGAGTTGAATTTTCGAGAGCTGCTTTACAAGCATTCGAGCGTGAAGAATTAATTCAGAATGTTGAAAGTTCCCTGCCATCGAAATATTTTGCAGAGAAAACGTTGGTAAAGATACAACGTAACTTAAACAAACACAAAGGTAAACTTTTTGTTTGAAAGAATATTTTAACTATCATTATTTCTTTTATCTGGGGTATAGATGAGTTGTGGATGTTTACAAAGTTCCGTATATGTGCGCGCATCTTTACAGGCAATAAAAGAAGGACCACATAAAAAATGGACTATTTCCTTTAATTTATAGATTTAAGGAATAAACGATTTAAAAGGAGTTGAAATTGGTTTTTTTTAACTATCATTTTCTCCTTTTAAGATCAAGTTTTAATTATTTCAAAAAGTAAGTTGCTTTTTTAACTTGATTTCTTCCATCGCTGCGGTCTGTTCTTTATATTTCTTGCCTGTATGCATGTGTGCGCATGTCCATTGCTTTAGACGCAAAATCAAAACAACTACGTCACGCTGCAACTTACCTCTAATAAAGGTGTTAAAATGTTCTTAAGATAACTGGCTTTTTTCAGATCTTTTAATGTTCTGAGAGGTTCCCTGGAGGTTTGGTGAGAGCGACGGTAGTAATCCTCCTCCACAGGTCTGTACAACATCGCATCCTCGACGAACCTCTTTAAACTAGTTGATCAAAATTAATGAAATCAATAAGTTTAAAAATTAACTAAATTATACGCGTGTACTGTTAAGGCTGAAATACACGATCCGTTTAAACGGAAGGTCAAAACCTGACGGATAACCTGTAGGGGGAACTTTGTGAAAGGTTTCTTGTCTACACGTAATCCGTTTAAACGTACAACGCATGGTACGAAAGTCTTTCGAATCGTGGCAAGCAAAATGAAAAGATTATCATGGCGACCGTTTTAAAAAAAAGAAAAGAAAAAAAGGAAGAGATCTATATGGGTAAAATCGCGGATAAAGGCCATAGAATTAAAATGGGGCCACTTTGATTCAAATGTCTCGTTAATTCCCGCACCACTCTTTTTTTAACTTTTCATTTTGATTAACTCCTTCAAATAATAAGATCTTAACGAATTTATCTTCACCTTCACATCGTTCTCTAAAAGTAGAGAAAAGAGAGATTTTGAAAGAGGGAATTTTCGTCGTCTTCTCTCGTATCAAAAAGACAAAATAACCTGGGGACGAGGGTGTTTCGCGCCATTTCTCGATAAAATCCTCCGTAAATTCAATTTTTTTGGCTTCGCCATTTTCTTTTGTTTTTATCTTGATTGTTTTTTACTGCAGTTTTCAACTGTGTTTTTTGCATATTCCGAAAGTGATACATGACGTCAAACGTTTAAAACAAAAGATTTACGAAATTTCAATAGAGAAAGATCATCCGTTTAATCGAAAAAGATGAACACGTCCATCTTTTTGAAATGACGGATAGGTCAAATTTGGCAGGTCAAAATGTTTCATTTTTTTAAAATACACGATCCGTTTTGACCTATGACTCATCCGTCAGGTTTAAACCTTCCGTTTAAACGGATCGTGTATTTCAGCCTTTAGAATGATAAAACGAGAGTTCGTGATCACAGTGGTTACCAGCGTAGCCATGGTTACAGCTGTATCTTTGGGCGCCATTGTTACGTTCTATTGTTTGCAACAAAAACGTCATTTCCATGGAAAAGTGAAGTCGTCCATGATGGCGGAGATGTATCAAAATGGCGCAGTTGTAACCGATAATGTGCGTTGCGCTGAAATCGGTAAGTGAATTTGAATAGATATGATTTTGTTATGCTTTATTATAAAATTAAATTAAAAACTTAAACCTTGCCGCTCTATGTGAATAAGGTGAAATTTTTAGCACAAAACTCAAGATATAATTACCCAAGGCCAAACTCAGACTCTTTAATTAAAGTACCCGTAGCATAAAAAACCGCGCGTCAAGTATTGATAAAAGTTAGAACAATAACCATGGCAACCGGCTGCCATTTTATTCTGCGTAAGCCCTGGCGCCATTTTAATCTGCAAATATGTGTTATTGTTATTAGGTAGAGATATTCTCAAGAAAGGAGGAAGCGCCGTTGACGCAGCCATCTCCACAAGTTTTTGCTTAGGTACATACAGTATGCACTCAGCTGGTATTGGTGGAGGTGGCGTCATGTTGGTTTATAAGAGAGATAAACAGACAATGGAGTCGTTTGATTATAGAGAAGTTGCTCCTCGGCTTACAAATCCTGATATATTTTTTACTAATAAGAAACCTTCCTTTTATGGTAAATCTTCTTTCTAGCTATATACAGAAGTGATAATCCAGCTTTATCAAAGTTTTTTAGATCCCAATAAACATTCGCTCAACAAACAAGCTGGCGCACGCCTAAAAAATACCTGTTTTTTATTTTGTTTTTCATTCAGGAGGATTAGTGATAGCTGTACCAGGCGAAGTGAAAGGTCTGTACGCAGCTCATCAAAAGTATGGGAAGCTAAAATGGAAAGACTTGATACAACCAACAATAGATCTTTGTGAGAACGGATTTCGAATGACCTTGCGTCTTCATCAAACAGCCACGTTTCCTTTGAGTTGTTTAAGAGAAAAAGCTGTGCTCAGGTACATTCACTCTTTGTTTATCAATACCGCGAATGCTTGTAATAGTGCCCGGAGCACTATTACAAAAGGGGCGCTTAATTGAGAGGGGCGCTCAAATAAGAGGGGAACATGTTAGATTGAGGGTTATGACATGATTTTGTCAAAGTGCGCACGCGCAAACAAACAAAAAACTCGTGAGCTTTTTGCACTAAAGCAGAAAAGCCAGTCAAATGCATTGTCGACCCCCGAGTTCTTTGAGATAAACCTCACTTATGAGGTTTTACTCTCAAAGAGCTTTGGGTACGATAATGCAGTCAAATGGGAACTATTAGAGAGTATTGCATGACACCTTAGAATTTTCTTTGTGGCACAAGATAAAAAATCTAAACTATATTGAAAGAAGGTCGAGTTATCCATCATTGGAATAGCTTCGATTTTATTGTAATCAGTTCTGGTGACGTTGATAGTACGCATGTATCTTCATACAACCAGATTTTCTTATTCCTCTACTTTTCATTCATCTCTTTATTTTAGTGATATTCTCTTCAAAAACGGTTCCTTGGTCGACTTGGGAGATATGCTATATAACAAAAGGCTAGCAAATACTTTGAGAAGGATAGCAGAAAACCCACATACATTTTATAATGGATCTCTCGCCGAAGAGATCGTGAAAGACATTCAAAACGTAGGAGGTATAATAACACTAGAAGATCTAAAACATTATGAAATTCGAAAAAGAGAATTTGTTACAACTGAACACAGCAATATGAAGTTATATACAACGACCGTCCCAACAGGCGGCCCTATTTTGGTGCATATCTTGAATATTTTAAAAGGTAGGTGAAGTGAGATGCTTATGATTTATTTTAAGGGGTTGGGTCTATTTAATAATAGCCGTATTGTGTGTTTAAAAGGGTTACACTGCAGCTTTACTTCGGAAAATACACTCGGCCGCTCTTTTTCAGATGCCGGTAGAACCTATTTTCTTACCGGCTTTGTTTTGACCGCGCACGCGTGATAGACCATCAACGAGGCTCTGTTTTGCTAATAACCAATACAAGTTCTTCGCGGCGTCAACTTGCCGACGGAGGAAACATGCTATTATAGTAATGTTGTGAGGTTTGTAGGTCTCCCAACCTTGTTTTTTCCTAAATACTTTGTATCTATAGGAATATTTATTTTCTGTATGCTTCACAAGCTAACATAAATATATTGTTACTGTTTTCAGCCATGTACATATCTTAAACACAATTTTAAGATTTTGGGGATGTATGGCGCACCTTACGGGTTTATTAAGCGATCAATGGACGTTCAACGTCATGTCACAGTTACCTGGCGTTTCGACGCTGGGTCCCCCAGCTAGTGGAATATTATAATTAGAGATTACAAAAAAAACGTTGATACTAAAGAAAGAAACTTTCCTAATTTATGGCCTAAGTCACAAAAATTCACCCCCGCGAAAGATTTAAAAAGGCTTGGTCACGAAAGTTTATTCACGAAAGACGTTTTAAATCCTTTCAAAACTCATGTGGTTATTATCGTTTTTGGCTTTTTATGGTAACTCTACACGCTGTTTCTAGATCTTGAACTAATACCTATGTCTATCGCGAAAATTAATTATCGCGAAAAATCGTTAAAATGATCGTTCGCGAAAGTTATTTGTCGCGGAACATTTTAAAGGGCCCTTCGCGAGATAAGTCATCTTGATTATTTTTTGACTCGCAAAAGTTTGTTCCTTTAAAGTATGGCATTTCCAAGAGGTTTATTGACAACTCATTATATGACAGGTCTTCCTAAACTCCTTCGATGTTGTATTATTGTGCAGACATAAATACCGATCGGATAATGTGGATCTACATCTTCAAAAAGATTTAAAAGTTGTCCTCGCAAAATTTTCTTTCCAGTTTAATTCTTTTCTGCGTAGGTTATAACTTTCAACCACGTGACCTGAAAGATGGAAACAGAAGTGTATTGACGTATCACAGAATGTTAGAAGCTATAAAGTTCGGCTACGCCCAGAAAGCCAATATTGGAGATCCTGCTTTCATAGAGAAAGAATATGTGCAGAAAGTAAGTCTTTAGTATCAATTGTTCACTCAACCTCGATCCCATGGTCCGTTGTATCTTTTTGTATATCAATTGGTCAGATTTGCAGCGCTTGCGAGAAATAAAAGCCCTGGGGTCAAGGTTGGTCTTAACTAAAACAAAAGTGGCCAAGACTACAATTCCGGACATATTAATTTTGTGTTTTAGTTAGTTACCTAAATGGTAAAACAGCGTCACTTGATCAATACTCAACAGCCAGTAGGTTACAAATGTTTTGCTTTTGCAGGGGCGTAGTCCCAGTAATCAACGTCGGAAAAGACGTTAGCTGCACCTTTGCAAAATCCACCTAACAAAACAACCCGCTCCACGACCCAAAAGGTCTGAACAACAGTAAAAAAAGGATGCGCTGACGTCAGCACAAATAAGCACACTTCAAGATTTTGGATCAAACCCAAAGATCCTAAGACCTAAATATGCGTTGAGCATCAGTGAGTTCTGACAAGCTCGTTGTGCGTGTTACTTACATAGGAACGGCTTTCTCAATTGCTTGTGGTTACAAATTTTGAAATTTTGCCGTCGTTGTAATAATCTATGTCTGGGATTGTGGTGTCTGAACCACTAAGTATTTGTTACTTAAGGCCTTTTTCATCGGTCCTTTTACTTTTTTTAATGTAAATAAACATGAATCAGTTGCTAGCCTACCATCAGACTTAACTGCAGCTTTAGTAGACCTAATTAAAAGTCTCATCCTGGCCTCTGGGATCTATTGCTTTAGATTTTATTACGAAGCGGCAAAACTACAGCCTTAGTAAATACACATTCCAGGACAAGTCTGCTTCCCCGTATCACGGCGCTTATATTTCTTCTTCGTGTTTTAGTGGTTAGAAAACATGACCAGTAAAGTTTATGGTAACACAGTTCGACAGAAAATCAAAGACGATAGTATTCAAGATTTTGAAGCTTATGGTCATGGGCTAGAACCCACAGATCACGGCACATCGCAAATAAGTGTTTATGCACCAAACGGTGACGCTGTTTCTATGACAACTACGATTGGAATGTGGTACAAACAATATTTTTTTTAATGTTTTTAGATTCAGATTTTTAATTGTTTGTGAATATGGACGTGCGCTTTGTACACCCTGGAAGGACCGAATAATTGTCCTCTCACCCCCTGATTGTCAAGATTAGTCAATTCACATTGTTATATTGACAGAAACGTTGTCAAAGAATTTCGCGGAAAAAAATCTTGATGAAATCCTGTTCCTTAATTTATATCGTTTTTTTTTTTGGAGTTTTTATGTAGGGGACATAAAAAAGACTGTTGAGGTTGAATTTCACATATATATATTTAGTAAAAAGACGCGTTTTTCGAAAAAAAAAACTTTTGCGGGAATTAATTTTCGCGAATAGTAAGTTTCTCATTAATTTTCGCGGAAATAATTTTGGCGAAATTGACAAAATTAATTTTCTTAGTTTTTTAAACACAAAAGATTCGTGATTTCCTTTATTGCTGATTTAATGCATTTTCCATACGGAAGAAAAAGTTTGTTCTATTCATTGGTGTTTTTTTGTATTTTTTTTTTTTTTTGCCTTGCGATGAATTTTTGAAAAAGTTAGTCACTGCTAACGATATCAGTTTCAAAGTTTCGAAGAAAAGCACGCGACATACTAAGTGGTGGCTTCAAGTTTAAGATTAATTTTGTTTATTACCAAGGTATGGATCTCAAGTTATGTCGCCCAAAACTGGTATTCTATTCAACAATCAAATAACAGATTTTATTATATCAAAATCTATCCAAGCCAACCAGATGAATACACCACAACCAAATAAAACACCGCAAACATCAATGGCGCCTGTAATTCTTACTGATAAGGACGGAAACGTAAAAATTGTCTTGGGCTCTTCGGGTGGGAAAGTCATCATCACGGCCATACTACAGGTAGGAATAATTCGTGACGTTCTTTCCCAATCTTTGTTGGTGTTTTTTAAGAACAAGCAAAAAAAGCCCAAATTAAGGAAAGAAGTTGATATTCCAGCAAATTTATTGTAGTAGCCCAAAGCTATTACATCGCAACTATATAACCACACTAGGAAACATTTTTTTAGAAACTTTGGATCAAGATGCAAGGCACCAACGTCTTTCTCATTACACTTTTCTCTGAGAAAAGAGGAGAAAAGAAGTTGCATCAGGTTTGTTTGTATTTTTAGGGCTTGCTGTATATGACGTCATTTGGTTACAGATTAGGAGAAGCTATTACTCGACCCAGGCTACAGCCATCGGAAAATCGAATCGGCATATCGGTTGAACCAGCACGTTCGTTGCCTGAATATATCCTTGAGGGCCTTAGAAAGTTGGGCCATCAAATTGATAAAGATGTGATTGTATACCTGACTGCTTTGCAAGGAATTTATATTGAAGATAAAGGAAGAATATTGGGAAAATCTGATCCAAGGACATACAGCTATAGTGCAGGTTACTAGTGTAGGTTATATCCACCCAGGTCTAGATGGATATATGTCCTCCAACACCCTTGAAATTATAAGTTCAATTTGTAAGAAAAGTACCTGGAAGTATACGCAGAAGTTGGCGAGTAAATTTATATGCGATGAACTTTCTCTAGATTTTACACACGAACAGTGAAGCTTGTATTCGTACAACATGCAAAGACAATTAAATAGTATTCAACGATACGAATGGTTCCTTGATACTGCAAAAATCGCGCTTTCTAGTGTGGTAAATATAGTCTCATTGTTGAAAAGATTTTCAAACTTGACACCTTTTCATCACTATTACCAGGACTCGAACCTTCGCTAACCGAAAAAAAAACTCCAGCAGTAAAATTAATATAAAAAAATCCATATATTTAAACAGAAAAAAAATACAACGAAATCTAATAATAAATTATTTGTAAGCTACTATATGTCAATTGTGTAGGAAAATTATAATTGCGCTGGTCACGTGGTAACATTGTCACGTGTAATATGCTAGAAAAAAATTAGCGATACATTGGTGTATGAGTATTATTCGAACTACCATATCACTCAATCAATGGAAACTCACGTGATATAAGCTCAGCCAATGACAAACGTCACGTCATATCGCTCGGCCAATGACAAACGTCACGTGGCAATTAATACGTAACGTTTGACGCAAGAAAACTGTTCACATTGTGGAGAAGTGGAATATTTTACACAGGCTGTTCTCCATTACTGCAACTTTTTTATATATGTTCAATGTTGTTCACTATTCCACTATATTTAATCGATCAAGTAATCGCATCTACCATTGCATAGCAACATCTCTTCATTTAAATATTTCTTTTCCAAATTATAACGAGTTATTGTAGGTCGTTACCAAATGTTTCGCCGCTTTTGCGATATCGTATGCACATTGAATAACTTGCTGCGTTAACATAGCTTGATCTAACGAACTGCTTCGACATTCAACTTGTAACCTGGCTGCACTTGTGATCATTAACCGCAGTGCCATGCGGACACTTTCTGAGCCCGGATGCTAAATGAAAGAAACGAAAAATGGTAGTAGCGAGTACAGGTGGGGACATTCCCGTCAATTTTCTTGACGGGTAAATTGTCGATGGATTTTCCTGACGGGTAAATTGTGGATGGATTTTCACGACGGGATAATTGTCGATGGATTTTCATGACGGATAAATTGTTGATGGATTTCCATGAGGGGTAAATTGCCGTGGATTTCCATGACGGGTATATTGACGGGTTAATTGTCGTGGATTTCCACGACGGGTAAATTGCCGTGGATTTCCACGACGGGTTAATTGTCGTGGATTCCCACGACGGGTAAATTGTCGATGAATTTCCACGACGGGTAAATCGTCGATGAATTTCCACGACGGGTAAATTGTCGTTGATTTCCACGGGCTCACGACTAGTTTGTTATAATTGTGATGTTAAAAAAAGGTCTTGTATTGCATTTCGAGAGTATGCTGGATTGTGTTTAAATAGATCTCTTTCGGAAGTTGAAAAAACATAACCTTTAATGGAAATAAATCTAATAAACATCCTGCCTGAACTCAAGATTAAATATTTCGACATCACACACTCGTAACTCCATTTGGTATTGGGTCAGTCATAAAGTGACCGCGGCAAGTTAATTGTTACGAAACTGGTAATATTTTTATAACCACTTGTTGATCACGTAAAAATTATAAAATGTGAAATATTATACATTGATTAAAAGCACCACATCGAACTCCCTTAAATGGAAAATGCTATAAATTCTGATCTAATGAACATAGAAGCATGGAAATTTCACAAAAAAATGAAAAGCGGCCACTCTATACCCCCACCCCTTTATAAGCAACTGCATTTTTAATTTCTGCCTTAGTTGCTAATCGTGATATTCAAATTTAACTCAAAATTGCTACGTTTGTGCTTAAATGTTATTAGTTACGGACTGTCCGTTCTTTCAACGAACTGTTTTGTAGGTTATCAATTTTCAGACTGGCAACTTTCTTAGTTTTGACCCAAATATCATCCTCCACCCTTAGCAACTGAGTCGCATATAAAAACGTGTATTCTCTCAGCCTTTAGTTCGATTTAAAAAAACTGTATACTAAAAACTGTACCTTGGGAAACAGATTAGCCATGTCATTGACGGCAGCCGAAATATTACTAGAACAATTGACATACCTAAAAGAAAAGTGTTAGTATTACTTTTGGGTTTGTCAAATAACTGCTAAGAAAGGGAAAGCATTTATGCGATTGGTCCATAAGCCTGGAATAATGCTAATGTTAACTCGACCTGCATTATCATCTTCACGTGTACACCCAGTTAGTACAACACCAGTAGGAAACCTTGACGTTTCGTTTATTTAAGACCTGATCTGAACGAGCGTTTTTTATCGGATTGTTTTTCAAAGAAGACTTGCGAATTAAATTCGGGTAAAAATGAGAATACTGAGCAATAACACTGTTTCAAGATACCTACTTCTTGACGTTAACTTGACACGGGCTAGCAGAAATAAAAAAAAGAACGATCGAACGAACGACACAAAACTACTTTTAGAAAACGCCAACAAAAGTTTACTTGTTATTCTGTCCAACTTGCGCAGCCTGCAGGAGTTCTTGTATCTTCTTTGTAATTTGTTCCGTCGCATTTACAATATCATCTTGCGAAGGTCCTGTGTCACCTGAAAACTCGACATCGTCTTCCGTACGATAGGCGGCCGATTCCTCAGACGATTCCGGTTGTTCCAACTCACCACCTGAAGTCATGTGACACATAGTAAACTGAATTTAGCAACTTTATTGACCCGCAACAAAAACTTGCTCATACGCCAACTTAGTTTATTTTTGAGTGGAACTTAAGGCGTTTGTGAAAGATTGTTGAAAGATGTTGCAGCACTTCATAGTACAGTTTAAATATTACCTGTCGTTGACGGCACGTTATCGTAATTAGCTTTTGACCGATAACGCGACAATGACGGGTCTGTGGTACCGTCCATACGCTCAAATGACGTCATTGAAACATTAGATTTGTCGTACGACTCGGGAAGTTTGACTTGCGGAATATCGCTGAGTTGGTTGTTTTTAGGTCGATCATATTGTTGCGTCTAAACAGAACAAGAACGAGGTCTAAAAAACTGCATCACTAGCTATGTATCAATTAGCCACGAGTCATACCCGCTTCACCTGTTCAAGTAGTAACGAAGGCGGTCAAAATAATAGGGTCGTACCGCCCCAGCGAACCCTTTTAGGCTTGTACTTTCTCAACTATGTTAAAAATTAATGTAATTAAGGACCGGGCGTAAACACGGCATGTAAAGAATTCTATTTAAGTATTTTCGTTAAGTTTAGCAAACGAACAGTTCGGTAAAAAGTAGAATAGTATTTGTACGAAAGGCGTTTCTCAGTTACTTTAAGCATAGGGGCGTAATATCCAGTACGAATACCACGGATAAGACAAATAGCACAGTTGATTTATGTCCAGATGCATCTCCTTGAATTGCGCATGTAAACAAAACAAATTACCAACTCACCGTGCTCACTTCCAATCTTCGTTCTAGATCATCGCGTTCTAGCAACACTTGCGCGACCTGGGCACGAAGTGCTGCATTCTCCTGCATCAGTTTCTGAACCTATAAAAAATAAGAGATTGATTGTGAGTTTGATACGTTTACTAGACACGAAAACGAGCCTAAAAATAGACAGTAAGACGCGGTTAAAAAACAACCATTTAATAGTAGATAAACGTGAGAAATATCCGCTTGATGGCAGTAAAACAAAACAGGGTAAAGAAACACCTAGGTTGAGACTAAAACGAATACAAGAAAAAATACGAGGACGTTTTTACCATTGATCTTAGAAGATTTACTTCTTGACCAAGACTGTGATTCTGCTCCTGTAAATCATGAACCTTCCCCTAAACAAACAAACACAAAATATCGTTCGAGGGTTAAACTAACGGAAAGCATATAAACAGAAAAAATTCGTGCGGCAGTAACATACATTTCACTGCTTTACGCATGCATCATAATATACGATTCCCAAAAAAATACTTATCGCAATGTGATAGAATTAGCACTAACGCACTAACCAACTGGTTCAAGTAATATTTCCCCCACATTTCAGAACCTTTTTTCTTGTTTATATCGCCAATGTAATAACCCACGTCACTTGATGTGCGATAAAACCCCAGCTTCTCCTCTTCCATTTTTTTCATCAGCTCAAGTACTCTTGGATAGGTATGACGTTTTTATGAATGTTTTATGTATTATAATGTATCTAATATGCGGACGAAAATGTCTGAAGCAGACATCAATGCTAGTAAATGCGAGTCTTTCACAAAGTAACGAAAGCAACCACGACTGAACTCGTTCAAACACATTACTTTCACCTTTTCTTACTCACGCATATCTCTCTCTTACTCTCTCAAAACACAAGCGCAACAACTAAGAATGCAGCTCAAGTTAAAGAAATGACGAGAATTTGACATTTTAGAAAATGTAAACAAACTTTGTGGGAAAGCTGATTAACAGAGAAAAGCTGATTAACAGAGAGAAAACACTTGTTATCAGTATGTTGATAAGCAACATCCATCTGACAAAGATAAATAGAGAAAGGCATGAGCAAAATAAATAAAAAACGAAACAAATAAACCAACAGATAAACAAACAAATAAAAAACGAACAAACACGTAGCAACCAGACGAAAGTAAACAAACACACAGAAGTGTAATTCGTCATCTGAACGATCATCCAAATGAAGAGACACATTTTCAATGTAAAACGACAAACAAATGTTACTTCACTTTCCTATCATGACAGCCAGCCTGGTCTCAACTAATTTATGATTACACTCTGAATACGCACAATGATTATCTCATTAGCGTTAATTAGCTTACTTAAGACATGTCAATATTATACACATGGCTTCCCAGGTGCTCACGAATACGTGAAAGGCTGCGTGATGTGCACAATATATCAGGTAACACAAAGCAAAAACAAAGAAAGCGAATAACAAACAAACAAACAAACAAACAAACAAACAAATAAACAAATAAAGCAAATAACAAACAAACAAACAAACAAAACACACAAACAGAACGACAAGCATATACATTTTAAGATTGAAAAAACTGAAGACAAAAAATATACACAGAAATAACATTTTTTTTTTTAATCAAGCTAGAATCAAACAATATATACTTCAATAAATCGGTTTACTAACAACTTCCACTCTTATAACTGTAAAACAAGTCGTTTCACAACAGAACGAATGACAAACACATCTCCATGGTAAACTTTTTGTACATCACACACACATCACACACCACCCTTTTCACTGTGATTCCGTTTTATGTTAGATAATACATGATCGTTTCGTTACGACAAGGCGATAAAATCAAAACTCTGCTCTACTTAATTCGCTTTATTATGAGTCATTAGCCTTTAATGAACAGATAACACATACTAATATCTTCCAGTGAATAACGAAATCTGTCTATAGTATCGTCTCAATCGGTGATTTGCGTTTTCTTTATTCATTCCATTGTACAAAAAACGTATCAAGATCGAAGTTTAACAAACAATATTAAAGTTGAATGCGTCACCATAAATAAACTAATTAAAAGTAAAAAAGGATTGAAGGCAGCTGATAATTTTTACACAAGATAAAGAAAAAACATGAGCTTTACTCAATAGGAACTTGTTCTACAAGCCATATGAGTTCTTCGAAAAGAAGAAAAACATGAGTACATACAGTAGTATGTTAAAGAAACACGATATTAGAAAAACACAAGAGCGCTGTAGTTCGCAGTAACATTAGTCACATTCACGTAAGGAAACAAATAAGGATGCTTTTTAAAAAGAAAATATTATTAGAGATGAAATTAAAAATATCAACAAAAAAAACCACGAAGAGAGGGTGACATACAAGGTTCAATTTTACCTCTTTTGGTGATTCTGAAGAACGTTCACAAAAAGCTGATTTAGCTGATTTCACGAACATATTTGTGTTAGTGAGAAAGATATGCTACGCGTATGAAACTTATTTGTTAAGAAAAGATTCTCAAGCAGTTTTTTAATGTTTCACTTCGTTTTCTTATCATCGACAACAGCTGGGCAGAACAACAACAACAGGTTTTCGTTTAATCCGCGAAAACAAACTTTATGAAGACCAGTGACCTTGGATGTGTTTCTACCAAAATGGCGCTTCATTTTTATTTTTTTATTTTTTTTTATACTACAAGTTTTGTATATTTTGTCCCATAAATTTTTGATGCCTTAAACTTTTACAAGAAAAACTGTCGAGGTGAATTATTCAGAAGATTTAAAATAATTATGTGAAGAAATTATTCCAAGTAAAGGCGTGTCCAGAAGATTCGGGTCAGTGATTATCAAACAATGTCAACCCATCATGATTTAATAAGATACAACCAAACAATCGCAGTTGGCACAAGTCTATTTAAAAATGCTAGCAGCCTTCGAATGAGTTTGGCTCAAGATATCTTGACTAAAAGTTAATTTTTTTTACCAATCTTTCTTCAGGCCGGACGATAGCAAAAAATATAATACACACGCGATTTCCTAGTTTTCTTTCATAGAAGTTCTTAATGTATTTTAAGTCCCCTACTTTTTCAATTGTCTGCTCTGAATAAGGATATTACATAGGTAATAAAGCAAAAGTAGTTCTATGTTTTCATCGTTGGATGAGACATGTTAGCCATTAGACACCGAACGACGTACATATACGTGACAGAAAGTCTGAAATACCGAATTGCAATCTATTGGCCATAACTCGAAATTAAATTTCTCTTTTCAGTAGTGCTAAACTCAGTCAACATATAAAAGCGACAGGTGGCGAAATGGCGTTCAATGCATGACGAGAAATCCTTGGCAAGAAATCATAAAAATCTAGAGCTCTTCTCAACAAAACCTTCGGTGTGAAAAAGAACAATCATATGGCAATTTGTTGGTTTATTAAGACACAAAAATATTTAAAAAAAAGCAAATTACCTTCGGTTCCGAACCAGGATCCCTTTCTGATGCATCAGTCGGCTGTTAAGAAATAAAAACATAAAAAAAAATTAGCGAGTGAGCAAAGCTGCAAGTACCAAAAATTTAAAGAATGAACTGACCCTACAACGTTTAAACAATCCAGACAAAAACATACAATGCATTATCATATATCTGTGCACTGTAAAGAAGTTTAAATACAGTAGTAATATACCGCTCAGATAAATTGAAAAAATATTGTGTTTTACATGTAAAATAGATGTAAAAATGAATCAGATGTACCATTCAAAGTGAATTCACACATTGTGTCACCATGACTGCCTACATGGTAACGCTTATGGAAAAAATAATTTAAATTGTTCACAGGGCGTCTTGGGATGAAAGTATGGTTAAGAATAGGATATTTATAGTAATAGGAAGGATTTTTTGAACATTTAAAGAGCATCTCCATAAACTTTTTAAATATTAAAAAAAATGGCAAAAGATAAATTTTATTAGCAGCCATAAAAGCGAAGTAGAACTAGCAAAGTAGAGTTTTAGACCATGTATATACATGTCTACTTTGCTAGTCATAATGTAATCACTATTTTTTATTAAGAATTCAATATTTAAAAATTACAAAAGAAGCATACAGTTTCATAGGCATTATGATTTTATGAATTTAAAATTTTTTAGTTATCTTAAGTTCTGTTTCACTACGAATTCCAGCAATAGGAAAAAAAAGGCTTTTTCAGAAGAGGAGTGTAACAACACGCGCATATCCCCACCACTCACAAGCAAAATGATATACCCACGCTAGATAACACATGGAAACAAACTTTACGAGAAAACTAACCAACACCCGGCAGAACACGCTTAAACAATTAATGTGTGCGCTCTTGCTGCACACCTACCTTTCTGAAAAAGCCTACGAAAAGCAGCAGTTGTTAGTTACCTTGAACCTGTCATAACAATCCATTGGTACGTCATAATCATACTCCTCCTAACAAGTTTTCAAAATTAGATGGTTAGTATTTAAGTAGTGGAGCTGAGAGAGCTTTTTAAGCATATGCAAATTAACCCTTTACTGTACAGCACTTTCAAAACAAAACAAAAAAATCAATATTATTTTTAGGAATTTGCAACAATATAGGTAACCTACAGTTGGAAAACTTTTACCAGGTTATGCAACCTTGTGATTGCAACATCAGAACACTGCAGAGTAAGGGGTTAATAATGTGAAAACCACAAGAATTAAAAAGCTTTACATGTTTGTTTTTAATGCAAGAAACAGGACTATAATTTTTTTCAGATACCACAAGCCGTTGAGAGATATTGGATTAATTCCTTTTAACGGAAAAAAAAACTCGCTAAAATGCATTTTTGGGACACTGTAAAATACTGATTATGCGACCTGATACACCGGGCACTTATTAGGACCGGGCACTTTTTCTGATGATAAAAGCATACAACAACAACAAAACAAATGAACAATACAAAGACTGTTCAACTCTTCTTCCTCTCCTTTCGCATTACATTGCATTTTGATTTCAAAATTATATGGAACTAGTCGGTGGCCCTTGCGTGCTTTTCACTACTATTTGTGGTACCACTCCGCGTGATATAATACCCGATGTATACGGGTATTATAATATAGATACAATTGAAGAAAGCATCGTTGAGTCAAGGCTGAGTCCATGTTTCTTATAGAAAAAACATACATGTAAAAGCATCATTTAAAGGTGTTATTCTATTTTAAATTTTAATACATTATCAGCATTTTTATCACAAATTTAATACATTATGTATGTTACCTGAATATCGATTAGAGTTTTAATTCCACAAGCAAGTGGTTTACCCAGCAAACGTTTTCCAGCAATGCTATCAAGACTCTATTATACAGAGTTATTATTATTATTATTATTAATCTTAAAAGCACTTACTTTATATTAAAAAATATTTACTTATAATGTTAAGTGATGTCTTCATTAGATGAAGTATATATATGCTTCATAACAACATAAATTTAATCAGGCACCATTCCAAATGCAGTTGAAAGCCATTACATTATGGTTTGCATTTCTGCTCAAATTTTGTTAAAATTACACATTATGTTTCTGTCATAAGAAGTAAAATCAAACCAAAATCAATCAATGCTGTTTTTTGAATGTGTCAACGTCAGCAAGATTAGATTGACGCTGTTACTAACATTACTTCATAAAGTCACTTTGAAACCATAATACAACAAAGAACACTACTAACCACAACATCAGCTTCATCATCATCTGCTACGTCATCATAATCAGGTTCAAGATCATCTCTTTTTAATTGCTCTCCGCCATTTCTTTTTAATTGCTCTACAACACCTAAAAATCATTACAAAAGTTATTCACCACAGAAAATGCCATGATGAGTTGAAATAAACCCAAAATTTTAATTTTACAGGCTGAAAAAATCAAGTCTTTTTAAGTCACATTTTTTCAATCTCGCGAGGATTCACGGTGCAAGGGTATTCTACTCCATCTATGATAGCATTTTATGAGAAATAAAAAAAGTTCAAAATAACATTTTTTTCGACAATAAGACCTCTTTAAAAACCCTTCATCAAAAACATAGGAGTTATCCTAAACTACCAATATGTCATCATAAGACTTAGAAAGTAGATTTTTCTGTACATAATAAAATTAGTTGCTCATTATTGACATGTGTGATGCCTTTTCTGGTTCCAATGACATCATCAAAATTTTTGATTCTTGGAAGACTTATTTTGAAACGAATTATAATAAACCAGCCGTTTCAGCAGGAAGTTCTACGGCATATACGTACGGGGAGTATTTGCTTTAGTTAATTGTGCAGAAAAAATTCTCAGGTTATTAATAATTAATTATTTCAACTGGCACAGCAAAAGAGAATGAAAAACATGAAAGTAGAAAAACGAGTTCAAGTTTGTAAACACTGCTTTTATGAAACCTAAATGAAACGTAAAAAGCAATAAAAACAAAACTATTTTTGATTTATTTTGTTTTATAAAACGAATTTTCGCCTGTTGAAACTTGTTGTTCGAAATACAAATCTAGCTTTGGTAAATTCCAGATCACTTAAAAGATAACAAACGACCGTTGCAGCTTGGTACTAGCGAAACCAACTGAGCATAAAATAATAATGCAAAATGATTAATTTGTAAAAATAATAAGTTTTTGTACCTTGTGCAACAGAGTAGTCTGTTATAACACTCAAAAACTAATAATTCCCGTACTAGACTGGTATCCTGCCATGCTTCACTAGTCCTGGTAGTAAAAACGGTGACAAAAAAAGGAGCCCATTTTAAAGTTCTACCAAGCCGTAGAACAATAAGATTAAAAATTACAATAAAAATGTTTACCAAGAAAAATGTCTTATTCAACCAATAGAGCAGAAATAAATATTTATCCTAAACTATTTAGCCTCGTTAAATTTAGCTTCAAAAAGGAAAAACTTGAAACAAAGATATCTCAATTCCTTCAAATTTCGTCTCTTACTCATTCCTTTGTGACAGAACTTTTCGTACAATGTAATGTGTGAAAATTGCAGAGGCACAAATCCAGTAATGTTTAAATTTAAGTTAGGTCCCTATTTGTGAGAAAAAAGTAATAAAGTTATTCAAGGACATCAATAGTGAAATAAAACCCATTTAAAAGCTGACATCAAAACACTGGACGACAGAATGTCCACAGGAGCATCCGCATCCACATTTGCATTTTATAGTTTGCATTAAAACAGCAAATATGAAAAAAAGTTACCTGCAGATTGGTTTTGTATGTTAAGACCTTCTCTCCTTTTTGCATCATGTAAAATATCAACTATAAGAGTCGCAAATTCCAAAGCATTGAAACGTGCAAGTTTTTGGCGGCCCTAAAAATGGTGGTGAGAAATAAAAATTCAAAATAAAAACAAAGCAAAAGCAGAGTAAAGAGAAATTTTAAAAATAACTGTTTATTTGAAGTATCGGTTACCTGATTTCTGGTGGAGGTAAAATCAGGATTAACTGGAAGAAATGGGACAGCTGTATGGTCACTAACTAATTTTCGATGATGCTGAGTTGCAAGCCAAACTAAATGTGTATTCAGAAATAAACCACGTAAAAATAACATACTAATTCGATGAATATTTTACCAAATAATTTTGTGACATTGACCAACTTAGTTTGTAGCTTGATTAAAGTTACCCACACAGGAAGATATGTCAGTTTTCTCATCTGTGGTCAATTTATTTGTCCATAGGCCACTAAACGTGCACTGTAATAGTGTCAAAAATTAGATATTTATATAAAGTCAATTTAGTACTTATTGTTTCGTAGAAAAGCAGCAGTTACATCGTTGCCTTGATTATTTAAAAGGGTCTCCGACCTTAAAATGAGGGCATATAAGAATTCCAATTAACATAATTATTTGTGACAAACAGAATTTACATTATATTATATAATAAAAGAATGCACTATAGCTCCTATGTTACAATAGTACAACATTAGCGATTTGATAATTTATTTCCATAGTTACCTGCATCATTTTCTCGACGATCGACTTCATCATAAACATCTGAGCATAATTCTTCAAAAAGGCGATTATTGAGTGACTGAAGTTTGCACCGAGCCTCTTTGGCTGGGGATGATTCACCAATACCCCTGTTTAAACATTTAAATTTGTACAATAATAATGATGATGGCATAGGACCATACATAACAAAATTACTCATGTAGTACTAAAATTCCTTTTGTGAAAACATTTTTTTCCAAGAAAGCTTATTATACGAAATTCGTAAAGTCTTTTAGACACTAGTTTTATCTCAGGAGCATGAGAAAAAAATATATTTGTCTCTAGCTTGCTTGACAGCTTGCATTTCTAAAACACACTTATTGAGTGTCCAGTAGTGAATACTGATAATAGCCACCAATATATTTACCACTACCACTACCACTATGATATATTATCTTAGGACTTTAAACCTATCAAAATTTTGCAAAATAATTCCAAACCAGTTAGTCCCAGTGGCAATCTAGATGTTGTCAGTGCAAAAAAAAACTACTTTTTGGTAAAGTTAAAAGTCATATAGCTTCCCTAAAATTTGAAATAATGACTTAGAACTTGGTATGGTCCATACCGATTTTAGACCGATTTGATGAAAAGTAACCAATTTTTTTGACTTATCATCATAGTTTTTCAGTTTCTGGATTAAGGCATTTTCAGGAACGGTCATAAGTAATCTTTGACAGCTTATTAATTTTGACAGATTAAAAGGTTAAAAACAATTATCATGATTGAAAAATGTCAGATAGGATCTAAATAATACATGGTCAAATGTTTTATCAAGTCCAGAGAATTTTATACACAGGGATGTGTGTTTAAACAAGTGATACTGCTATTCAAGTTGCAAAGAAATCGTTCCTAAATATGTGAAATAAGCAGGCATTGGCAAAAGTTTATTTCAATAAATCCTAAATATACACAAATAATCAAATGGCACATGTGATATCTACACTACATAAAGAATATTTAAAATTCCCTTACCTATCCTGCAGTGCTGGTATCAAATAATTGATCCCATTTTTATGATCTGGTCGACGACCACATAAGTAAAACGTTAATCGATCCGTTAACTCATACATCAATTCAATGAGACGGAAACCTAAATCACTGTAGCCATTTTCTATAGCCACGTTTGCAGCTGTCTTTTCTGACAAGTCTAAAGCACTTGGATCTGCACCATGACAGACAAGGAGTTCACATTGTGTTGCTTGACCAGCCTGAGCAGCTACATGAAGTGGAGTATTGCCTTTCTCCTAAGTGGTAAATATAAAAGGTAAATGCTTTTGGGATTACGATTAGGATGTAAAAACGAGAAAATGTACTTTTTACTTTTTTAAAAAAAATATTTCCTATGATATATATGCTGTAAAAATGCATTGTGGAAAAAAAACTTCAATTTTTAACAAGCCCAATGCTAATTAAATACCCACTATAAAAGTTAAAAATTTGATCAAAAGTGTGACTGCATATAGTTGATCACAAGTTTGTAAGAACACAAAGAAAATATTATGCACCTAAAATACCTAAATGATCAGTATTACCGATTGGAAGTAGTTGGGCTGTGCACCAAGAGATATTAAGCGAAGTGATGTTTCAAGATTGCCGGTGCGTACCGATGAATACAATTGCTAAAAAAACAATGCTTGCTTGTTAAAAAATTATGAGGAAATTGCTCTATGTAACTCACATAGTCCTTGTACTAGTACAAGGACCATGTGAGCTAAAAATTTTAGTACAAGTAGCTCAATAACATGCATTCAAAACAATGTATTAGAGGACAAGTCTGCATTACATTCAATAACTCAATAATTTCCTACCTTGCTTAAATCTATAATTGATCGGTCTAATTTATCATCAGTAGTAGGTAAACGGTGAACGAATGCTAACATCTGGTATTTAGCTTTGATAAAAGTTGATTTCACAGGACTAAAACAAAATGAAGGTAAAATGGCATTGAGCCTGCGATATACGTTGCACACAAAACAACAAAACCTCCACGCAAGTTCTGCAAAAATAAATGTATATACACACACAAGAATTTGGGGTCAAATACAGCGTATACATGGAAGCATGATTTTTTATGCGTGTCTGTTATAACACCTTCCTTTCGTAATTTATCTGTTTGCCGAAGACAAGTAAAAATAATAAGGAAAACTAATTCTGTTGCCAAAAATACTTATATAGATAAAATGGTGAAATTTTTACTAGACATTTAGGGATAGTCTCAATGACCATATCAAAAGCAAATGTTTCAACTCATATTTTATTTAAAACAATCTCTATGATAGCCAACTTTGCTCAACTCTGTCAAAGTAAGAAAGAATTGTTCAATTGTTATCATGGTTTCAATTGTTTTTTAATTGCTTTAGGAAAACAATTTGTTACAGAATTCGCTTCAGACTTCAGACTTCATAAATTTTGTTTCTAGATTTCTTTTAAATTATCTTGAAATCATTTTACAATCGTTTCCCTTTCGTTTTTTATTTGCTTCCCCAGCATATCATTTTAAATTGCTAACATTCCTTTCCTGAAACGATCTGCAGGCCTATCGATAAGGGAAGAGTGACTGCTCTTGCTCATGCAAAGACTCACCCAATTCTGAGAAATGAGCTGAGCCATTAATTGCTCTCCCAAATCCACAAAAAGTTTGTCTGGCTGAGCAATATCATTTCATCTTATACATGGAACTCAATGTTATCTCTCTTATTATTTGCAGTAAAAAATAACCAAACTATATAAAAAGATGAGATCAAATAGATAAAAAAGATTTTGTATTAAAATATGTGTTTACAAACTTATTCTATTTATTCAGGTTGCTCGTCCAGTCTAAATTATTGTAACCTTGGGCGAGCGATTTATTGCTCGGGTGTATTTTCTTATTGATAGGCTTGGATCTGTAAACGATTTTTAAAAATGACGATACGGTTTTAAAATGATCATGGTTTTTTAATTTGTATGAAATGTGAAACAATGATGGAGACGGTGCAGTAACTTCGAAACAGTCACTTACCAGTGTCGCAACTACAGTAAAACTGATGACACTTACTGAACAGGATCCTTTGGATTTGGCTTTCTTGTTCCACCTCTGTTTTGATTGGAATCAGATAATGAATGCTCCCATATTAAATTTGCACCATTACTGACTAGATTCTGTGTCATCTAAATGTTTTTTTATAGTGGTGAAATATTAAACAAAAAACATATTAATATTATTAACACATAATATTAAAAGTAGAAGCAATTCTCCTTGGACTAAAACAAAATAAAAGATTAAATAAAGTCATGCACACTACAAAATTCTTTACACTGTAAGGCATCAATAAGAACATCTTACTGCAAGAAGAGATGGATTCCATGGAGCTAGTCTAAGATGACGAACTTGAGAAATATGTCTTCCCAGGCTTCTATGCACACTGCAGCATTCGTCACATATCAAAACACCCCGATTTACAGATGCCCATTCCGGAGCTATGGAAATAACACATTTAAAACAAAGCTAGTAGACAGAATGTTATGTGAACATATAATGATATATATATTCCTTTTCCATTTTGTCACGCAAAGAAAGCTTCTATATACTTACTTAGTGCATTGCAATCAGCACACACTTCCGATGAAGTTCTTCCTTTCATTCTACTAAGTGACATTTTTTAGTAGGAAATAATCCTAAATCTAAAAAAAAACACTAAAAAATTAACACCAATTTTCTACGCCTTATTAAATAGATAACATTAACAATAAAATGTATTCCATATAATGTTTCTCTCAGAGCAATATAAAATTTTATTGACACTCCTGAATTTATTAAACAGAAATTACTTTTAGCTCAACCTGAAAGGATTTAAGCAAAATTAACTTTTTTGCTTTGTTGTAAAGCAGAATAAACTTGCGGTCTTAACACTCATCTAGAAACTACGAAACAACTCTATCTCTTAAATAAAATTTACAAGAAGGATATAAAAATTCTATCAAGATCATATATATACATCTTATACGCAATTGGGTCATTCCGTACCAAATTAACAGATTTTCAGAATGATCCCCTGTCGACCCCCTCAGATTTTGCCCAAACTTTGTTTATATGACACTATGGGTAAGAAAAGATAACCCTGAAAATTTTCAGCTGATTATCTTATTTCGTTCAAGAGATATTGCTATTTAAGTTAGGCCTACGAGCAACAAATTCTGAACTTAGGGGAGCAAAAGTGAAATAAGTGCATAGTTCAGCATGCTATATCTTAAAAACTACTCCAAAAGCAGCTCTGAAAATTTCCAAATTGAAAATACTTAATTAATCAACTTCAAAATACAAGAAATTATACTATCTCTGCAAAAAACTTGTAGTCCATAATGGCGGCTTAAAAATGCAAAAATAGTACTTGTTGCAAAATGAAAATGAGTTTTGAGGCGCCATTATGGATATATTCAGCCGACATAAAAAATTTATTTTCATGTTAAATGCAAAATATAGATGGAAAATAACTTATACTTACTTTTTTGGGTGCTTTTGGGCGTTTATATTACTTTTTTAGTTCAAAGAGATCTGAAGATATAACAATTACAATATTGCACTTTTTCCAATTTTTTAGGATTTTTAGCCATCTTTGGAAGCCATTGTGGCATAAATTATTTATTTAAATAAGATGTGTTTTACTGCATTTGACAGTACCTATTAAGTTATCTCTACTTACCAATTTTGAAGGTTTAAGTATGAATAGATTCAAAATTATAACATCAACAAAATGCCTTGTGTGACATTTTTGCCTATTTTTACCAATTTTTGCATATTTATTGGGGGAAAAGCATCGCCAAGTTAGGTGTGAAGAAGTGTTTTGCCCAAGTTTAATTTTTTATTGATAAAAAGGATATAATTTATATATATAGTTGATAAAATGAATTCCCAAACGTTGATTTTTGTGGCTTCGAAGGATGACATAAATTTGCCATTTTTTATGCTGGCCCGATGTTTAACCCCCCTAAAAAAGCAATATAAACGCCCAAAAGCACTTAAAAAAGTAAGTATAAGTTATTTTCCATCTATAATTTAACATGAAAATAACTTTTTTATGTCGACTGAATATCCATAATGGCGCCTCAAAACTCATTTTCATTTTGCAACAAGTACTTTTTTTGCATTTTTAAGCTGCCATTATGGACTACAAGTTCTTTCCAGAGATAGTATAATTTCTTGTATTTTGAAGTTGATTACTGTAATTAAGTATTTTCAATTTGGAAATTTTCAGAGCTGCTTTTGGAATAGTTTTTAAGATATAGCATGCTGAACTATGCACTTATTTCACTTTTGCTCCCCTAAGTTCAAAATTTGTTGCTCGTAGGCCTAACTTAAATAGCAATATCTCTCAATTGAAACAAGATAATCAGCTGAAAATTTTCAGGGTTATCTTTTCTTACCCATAGTGTTATATAAACAAAGTTTGAGCAAAATCTGAGGGGGTCGACATGGGTCTACTTGTTAAGTTGGTATGGAATGACCCAATTGTGAAAAAGTTAAAAACTGCAGAAGCTTTTAAACAGTGACACTTAGTAGGAACTCATGTAGCCATGTAAAATATGCACATCAGGTAATATTACAAAAAGGATGATGAGGAAGATGTCAGACAATTATTATTTGAGCATTAGCTAGATTGTGTTCTAGCTAAACTAAAAGGAATTCTATTTCGTTTGCCTAAAAAGAATTCTACAACCTAAAAATTTAGTACATAGCTTTCCAGCAAAAAAAGAAACTTTCAACTTTTTCAAAGCTTAACTTCTCAAATCAAAATTTTGGGATTAGGTAAAAAACTGGCCGACTAAACCATACAATGCTCCATAAAAGGACGAGTTTAAAATATCATGTAAAAAATGAAGAATTAACAATTAACAGGGTGATATTGATATTTTTGCAATTCATAATATTGAAAATTATCATTTTAAAAGATAAAATGCATGAGGATAAAGTTTGCTGCACTTAGCAGCTCAGAAACAAAATGGTGTTAGTGGTGGAAACATAGTGGTGGGAACGAGGTCTTCGACTGCTTTTTTAGAGAGGGTATAGGAAATAGCACCACCCTTTTTAGAAAAATGTCATAGCATCCGAAACACAAATCACTAGCCATAATGTAATACATGCAAAGAATAGACTCATATAAGCGATTTTAGCTGTGAGAACATTTGCAGTAGCTATATTCTCACAGCTATGTGTACTAGCTAATAGCTACATATAGACTAAAAGGAAAGGCAGCCAGCTAGCTCACTTGAAAAACCTTGCTTGTTAAGGCAAGGTGAAAGAATGGATTAACTTTTCAAAACAAATACCAAATTATACTACGACAAAATGACTCCACAAAAAGTCGAAAAACATAAAAAGCAATCACTGAACAATTCTCTTGTTTTAATTTCTTTCATTTATGGAGGTGTAAACATTTGCAGCCATGTTTGTTTCTTCACAGATGTTTAATTCTGGATTCACGCGCATGCGTTGTTTTAAATGGAAACTCGTATGACGCTTTAAGCTTGGTTTCCACTGGTGACTAACGTGAAATGACGTGAAATAATTTTTTTGAACATATTTTTTTTATCTCGCAAGATCTAGTACATTGTGCATAGTTTCCACTGCAGAAAAAGCTTACTTCGCGTTAAGAGAAACAACCCGTGGATGACATTTTTGAAAAAAATTTCATTGATGTTGTTTTTGTTGAGCAAATGGGAATTAGATTTAAATTAAATTAGTTGTTACCCATCTTTTGTTGTTTCGTGCGTTCCTAAGCACAAAATAAAATTTCGTAAACCTAGATAAAATTTATGTGAGACAAATCTTCTCGACTTCAGTGCGAGAAGAGCGTGAAATAACGTCAAAAGCAAAAGTACCATGGACTTTTCCAAAACTGTCCAGAAATTGGGTGGAAATCATGTTTCAAATGGCGTATTTAAACCAATGAAAGAAACTCAAATATATATTTATAATGTAAAATATTACATTTATAATGTAAAATATTACTTTATAAACCTTAAAAACAAATTTTTGAAGCGTATCTCGCAAGTTCTCACACTGTATGTTTTGCAACTCACATTTTCATGAAAATATCGGTATTCCTTTGATGTTTCCTTACTTCATGAAATAAACGTGAATTTGGTATCAAAAAATGTTGATGTCAAGTTAACGTTATTTCATGTAATAAAAAGAAGGTGAATTTGAAATAACACAAATTAAACATGTTTCCACTGTGAACTAACATGAAGTAAGAAAATACGTTCAAAAATGATTTTATATTATTTCACGTTAGTCACCAGTGGAAACCAAGCTTTAGAAAACACAGGAGGTATAAAAGTAATGTCATGAAATTTTATAAATGATGACGATCAGAAACAAAATCCAGACTTTTACGTGAAAATCTTCTTCTGTCGTCGAAGTTATCTGTCCCATTGAAGTTAAAAACCACAGCTGAGCAAAAAGAAACAGAATTGACTTATCTTACCGAATATGTTAGAATCCACCTGTCTATCAAAACCATGTCCTCTCAATGCTTAAAACCGACAAAAACAAGGAAAGAAAAAAACGTACTTTTATAAAAGAAACTATTAAAAGGCTCTAGTACTGGCAGTTTCTTTATTTTTGGCAATTTTAGAACTGAAAATTTTGTATTTGGTTTCCAAAACTCGGATTTCATCTTCAAATAACTCTTTCATGTATTTACTTTTGTTCTATTGGGTAGAAAAAAGGATTGGAAAACACCGATTATACAATTTGGAAACGTAATTTTCTTTCATATATAACGTCAAATATCGAATGAAATTGACATCGGCTTGTCTCTGTACATTATTCAATCACCCACAAGCGTATGGACAAAGAGTTCATGAAAAGTTATTTCATGGAAAATTACTTTTTCATAGTTTTTAATAATTTATTATTTTTTTGAAGACTTAAAAATCCAGTACTGAAAGTTTCCTATTTTTTGAAATCTCCAGCCTCTAGTTTCTCATAAACAGATTAGAATTTGAATAACATGTTTTTAGCCAATATGTTTCAAATTTCATTTCATATATTCATTCATACACGCAAAACTTGCGTGCCCACGTACGTTCGCCTACTTTTCTTTTAACTCGCTTTTTTCTGCGACATCGTCAATCTTAGCCAAAGGATAGGTCTTTCCAATGTTAGAAGCCTTAGAAAAACTGTATATGAAATAATCTCACCCCCTCCACCTCGCCTGAAACTTGTATAGTTTTGAACTTTTTATTAAACATTTTATTCAGATCTTATTATTTTGGTAGGTGTAACTGTCCTGACTAAGATTCTTTACTTCCTCCAAGTAATCCAATCATCCCACACCACAACACATTTCCCATATCCACTGGCTTGTTGAAGATGTTCATATCATCGAATAAATCGTTCAGCGCCCACTGTTCCTCTGGAGCCAAATTTCTACGTAGTCGTTTTCTATAAAAGACTGAATAAATTTTCCTTTCCTAATTCGCTCAAAAACCTAGACCCTCTTTTGATGGTTTACACTTTAACAACTTAACTGCAAAATGTGTTTCTAAAGAACACACTTAAAATACCACTTTAGTTCTTATTTTACTAGTTCTCATTTTCTTAGAAAACTCATTAAAGTCCTTCCAAAGATTTTCCTCTCTTATAAACGATGACAAATAGAAACAAAATCC
The DNA here is from genome assembly GCA_030067915.1 of Hydractinia echinata. Taxonomy (NCBI): domain Eukaryota; kingdom Metazoa; phylum Cnidaria; class Hydrozoa; order Anthoathecata; family Hydractiniidae; genus Hydractinia; species Hydractinia echinata. Next base: position 1,395,971 of record JASGCC010000050.1, on the reverse strand, counting down.
GAAACTTTACTTAATAATCTGCTCTGTTGTCAAAGCCATCGCATTCAACGTTGGCCTGAACTTTTCTCTACTGAGGTATTATAAAAAAAGTTACCCTGGTAAGTTATTACATATTTATACTTCCCAAACATGAAGAAGCAGTCGTGTTCTTACATGTGCTAACAGGTCTGCAATATTGGTTGTTTCTGCACCTCATTTGTGCTTTGTTTTATCAAATATAAAGAAATATAAACATTCGAGAGAGAAATACCATTCTTACTCAAGTTCGTATTCTGCGTTCTATCTCCAAATTTGAAATATCCAAGGTAAGTTCAAAGTTTTGTTCGTCTTCACCGATTTAGTCGACACAGTACTGTCTTCAATAAGGACATATTAATGTCGTTTTTTTTTCTCTCTTGAGGCTGTGTTATCTGTCATGTTTCGAAACTTGGCATTGGCAATTTCACTAAATTTGACCTTTCTTAAGAGCTTGTTTCCATTATGCGTTAACGCTAAATTTTTTAAGGGGTTAATTTTTTGTTTGATGGGTTAAGATTAGTATTCATAATCAACCTCATCCCTAGGAATTTTTGTTTCTCACCGATGCTCGTGTCGCCGTATGTAAGATATACAAAAAAAGACAACAATTCCTGTGATCAAGGTTGATTCACGGTTTCCAACCAAAGGGCCGAATACAAGGACTTTGACGTACGTTTTTTGTCGTATGACGTGCGTTGCAACAATTGTTTTTAAATATAATACTTTATGGAGGTGATGCTTAAACGGTAGCATGACAAAATCGAAAAATTGGTTCAAAAGTAATAAACTTTCGTTGAATGTAGATAAAACCAAATATACTTTATTTTATAAATTTTATAAAATCGACGACATACCTCTCAAGTTACCTATTTTGACTTTAAATAACATAAATATTAGAAATCAATCATCCATGAATTTTTTAGGTGTTTTGTTAGATGAAATCTAACATAGAAACAACATATCCAAACTGTTGAAAGTAAATTCTCTAAAAATATCGGATTAATTTTCCAAGGTAAACCTTTTTTAAATTTTACATCTTTAAAAAATTTAGATTTTTCGTACCTACAATTTGTTTGTTTGTTTATTGACAGGACACATAATGATAAGAGAATTGTTTATTTTCTGAAATGTCTATCCTGTGAATAAATATTCGTCAAATAAATAAAATATATAAATAAATAAAGTACATAATTATCTAACATACTGTAATATTGTACGGACAATTACAAACCATTCTTTAAACTCGGTAATTCTATAGTAAACAGAAACACGCTTGTAGGATAGTATTCGGTGCAGACAGACACACACCATCTGAGCCTTTACTAAATGAACTTGGAGTTATAAACATCTACAGACTTAACATCTATCAAGTCCTAGTTTTCATGTTTAAGATAAAAACTGCTTCCTGTCCGTTAGTGTTTGTTGACAACAACATAAATACAACACAAGGTACTGCAAAGATAACCTCGTTATAACAATAATGTGGCATTTCCACAAAAACTAGAGTATATGACGATTCAAAAGGGTTGTAAAACACATTTTCCTGAAAACTGACAATGACGTAACTTGATATTTTTAAACCGTATGTCTTAGTGTGATTTTACATTTTTACGTTTTTAACAAAATACATTAACTGTAAATAGCTGAAGTATTAAAGGGGCTACGAAACGATTCAATAAGCTCAATCCCCGCCATTTCCAAAGAATGCTGTGTAATAAACTGGCCACTCAAAAGGTCAAGGTGCCAGAAATTATATACACTTTAGAACCACATAGACAACCTGTTTATGAATAATTAATTTTTCATGACGAATATGCTACTTTTTTATATTTAATTTCTAAAAAAAAATTTCTTCAGTATATTTTTGGCGATAAAATAAGCTACGGTCTGTATAATATATTAAATATCAGTAAATCTAGAGTTTGTTCAAACGAGGGAACAGAGACAACACGAGGAGCTGTATTTGTTAAAAAATGCTATGTTACTAGCTTTAAGAAGGTAATTAATACCTCTAAAAAGTCATTGTTGCTCCTTAGACTGGCTTTATGTACAATAAACTAATATGTTTCTGTGCAAAATTTTGAAGGATATAACTAGCTAGCTAGTTCAAAAGGTTTGAAGTTTATTTTATTAGAAAGTTTGAGTTAAAAGCAAAGCTAAGTACTTATATCGAATAAATCATGGATATCCAATATATGTAGGGAAATCTTCTGTCATTTTCAGTTATATTTGGATGCCCAATATGATATTTAAGATGACTAAGTTGTTGTTTTCGTCCTCAATGATCATAAACTTTTCCACCGCCATTAGCTCGACTTTCGTGTAATTCACTAAAGTCCAAAACCAAGAGCTGTTTCGTAGCCCCCTTAACGGGGCTTGATGATAAGACGATTTGGGTCTTCTACTTGCTCCGGCCAATGTATTTCTCACTTCTACTTGCTCCGGCCAATGTATTTCTCACTTCTACTTGCTCCGGCCAATGTATTTCTCACTTCTACTTGCTCCGGCCAATGTATTTCTCACTTCTACTTGCTCCGGCCAATGTATTTCTCACTTCTACTTGCTCCGGCCAATGTATTTCTCACTTCTACTTGCTCCGGCCAATGTATTTCTCACTTCTACTTGCTCCGGCCAATGTATTTCTCACTTCTAGTAGCATTTTACTTGTTTTTCTATTTTAATGGCGAAATATATCTATCTCTTTTTTATTAATAAACTAACCAAATATTGTAGTAAACGTGAGCCTATAACATAAGATATAATGGAGATGACGATATGTTCTTGTTAAGCACGTGTTTCTCCATAAAAATCATCAAGCTCTACTTAATTTCCAAAAGACAATTATTGGGAGCCGGATGTGATGACACTAAAGTCGTTACCGGAAGCTAAACCGCAGAGAAAAAGTGTTCGTTGACGGCAGATAACTGAGCATTTTAACGGCCTTAGCGGTCACAAGGGAAGTTTCTAGATGTTACTTTCAAATGACGGTTAGTTTTGCCAAAGATGTAGCGTTGCAGCTACTACACTTATATTCATTAACCACATTTGAAAGCAAAGCATTTGAAAACAATTTTAGGAACACGGTCCTAAAATTTTAAAAATGTTGACAAACGAACCGGGGAGCGAAACGCCACTTTAAGACTGCAGGCCGTAAGAGATTTATTAACAGAGATGACCAGTCTAGTGCGTAGTTATAAGGACAAAGTTCCCTAAAATATATACAACGGTTTCTTTTCTACCGCACAAGTTTGAGACTTCTCTACAAGAACTTTATCTAAAAACATTTTAATACACCTATCGATAAACTTTCAGTTTAAAATATACAATAATGCTTGATAGCGTACAACATCGTATGAATGTTGACATCAACCTCGTCCCCAGGGTCTTGTGGCTTCTGATCCGTTATTACAAATTGGCCACTATTGAATGCATTAAAAAGGCAAAATATCCGGGGAATGAAATATAACATAACATGTTCAACATTTTGTTCTGTCGTTATACGACACGATAGTACAACATATTTGTGCACAAATTTCGCACGTCAAGGAGATTACATTAATAGCAACCTCATCCCCAGGGATTTTTTGTTTCTCTTTGTGGCAATCTCGTATATATGGCCTTTAAGGTGAAAACTAATTCATCGTATTTTTTTCTTGAAACATCACTTTAAGACAATATGAGTGATGGTGCAAATTATTTGGACGAAGAATTTCTACTGCTGCTTTTATGTTATGTATAAAAAACAATATATGAAATCTTGGATGTGAAATGATTTTAATAATCAAAAAAAATATCGTTTATTCTGGAGATCACTTATTCCCGTATTAATAAACTCGAAATTTTCTTATTTTCAAACTTGTCTTCAAAATTAGCTTTTCTTTCACGCAATATAATTACCCTTCCGTGTCCATATTGCCGTCACGCTTCAACTATTATAATTGTTTTAAATTAATTATAAAAAATTACTTATAAAAACTTGTATCAAGGCTGACCAACATTGAGGTGTGAGATAAAAAGAAACCAAGTGTAAAGTCGAAAGACCCCCAGGAATAATTAATGCGATTAATTGCTATGGATGCTAAGAGTTAAGGTATTAAATATAACTATATTGTAAAGGTGTCTTTATTTAACTAAATAATTTTTTTACAATACAACACTAAAGGACGTAGACGTTATACGTGGAAAGATAACAAAAAACATTGATAGTTAACATTACTGAACGACACAACATAAACTAAAATATCGATTTAACAGTTCAACTTTCTCGGATTATTGCTAACTCATTTGTAATCCGCACGTCGTCGTCGCACATGCTACGGACGGAATAGTTTCTGGAACCACGCAGACATAGAATTGCCGAACGCACCAAACTAAACGAAATTTTGCGTCTCAGCCACGCTACAACTTCTCCCTTTGTTTCATCTCTTTTTTCCGCGATCATGTCGGCTAGTCTGGATACGAAAACACTTGTTTCTCGACTCATACCCCCATTGATGCTAAATATCAGAGGTGTAAACGTCCCATGTTCGACGTCTATGATGCGTCTGTTATAAGATCTTTTTTTCTCTTTTTCTTGAGAAGTAAATAATAATGACATTGGTTGGCGTCGATAACTTGGAGCAATGGGATTAAAAATCCTTACATCTAAAAATGCTCGTTGTCCTCTCTGCCAAAAACTTCTTACACTTATGTCAGCTCTTGCTTCTGCGTCTGTAACTGCAGAACGGGGAAAATCAGTTGCTTCAGTGGTCAGGGGAATCAGGGGAGGTTCACAGCGTATGTCTCTGCATACCTCCTGCAATAAGGTAACCATCAGATCGCGCAGTTCGTTGTGTCGAATATTCACGAAACCACCAACATGACATGACAATGCATGCTCAATAGAATTTTGTTTGCCACAAGCACAAACTAGTGGCAATCCTTTAATGCTCCATCCGTAACGTAAAGAAATACTGTCAAGAAATTCACGCTTATTCAGGCAAAATCCATGGTCTTTTAATGGTAGAGTTGTTAACCAACTAGAAGCACCAGTCGACCTTGCAATTTCGTTTAATTTTGCTTCATCTTGGGATAATCGTGTCGTCACATCTTTTAGCTTGTTTAAATAGAATACATTCTTTCCCTGGAAACCTTTGACTTAATTTGTTTGCTCGTCAAAGCACTTGTTGTCACCATCAAGTTTTGATGCTTTATCTCTTTCGTGAGTTCGTTGGTGACAAGTTTTGAAAATTCATATTCCATTTTCGAGATCTCAACAACATTTATCAAACCAAGGCCTCCCATTTTCACCGGAAGAGACAACAATACTCTCTCGTCATCGCTACATGCCCTTCCATCACATAAGGATGGGATCAATTTTGTGCGAATTACATTTTCTACTGGTTGCAACAACTCCGAAATACCAGGTATTGTACGAATATAGTAGTTAAATTTATGCCTGTATCCAGATATAAAGGCAGAATAAGCAGCTTGAGGTTGAACTTCTGCAATTGCTGATAAACTCAGCAGTTCGTTCACCCATGTATTGACCAAGTCTTCTACGTAACGTTTCTTGTATTTAGGGAACCAATTGAGGCGCCTAGATGTTTTCTTCCTTCCGATGTTATGTTGATGTTAAAGCTTTTGAATACCTCTCTAGCCAGCTCCTCCTTGTCAGCTTTAACTATCAGCCATGATTTGGACGCTTCTGGATAGTAGCCAATTAACGGACCCTTTTCGATAAGCATTTGCCACCAATTTTTTAGGCGGGCTAGCTCGCCCCCAGCACTGATATCATCAGCATAAGCTACATGTTTTACCTCGTGTATCATCAAAAGTTCTAGCAGTGGGCGAATACCAAGTGCATATATTGCCACCGCTGTAGGATCTCCCTGAGTGGTTCCCTCACAAGATGATATCTCCAGTCCACCAGTAACAAATAATCTCGCTTGAGTCTGATAGCAGTTGGTAACATAAATAGCTAGTTTCGGACAAATAATTTTCAGATTGTGCAATAAAACTCTTCTGTTCAAACTATTAAAAGCATTTGATGCGTCTACTAAAAGTACACCATCAGTTTCTTCATCTTCGAATATATCCTTCATTGCATGAACCGCTGCTTCGCACCCGGAGTCTTGTCCAGCACATAGTTGGAGATTTCCAGCTGCATCGATAACGTCGCTTTTAACAAGACACATTATGGATTTGCCAATGATTCGTCTTAATACCTCCCCAATATCAATGGGGCGCACACCAGGTGATTTGTCCAAGGGTATGAGGCGACAAGCGGTATAGCATTCTAGAGAATTGTCTCTCTCACTAATTTCTTCCATACACAAGGTTCTAGTCATTTTAGCGATAGCATTGCATAAATCTGTAGAGTATGAACCAAATGATTTCGACACCAATATTCTTCTCCACCCATCAGCGTCCAGATTTGATGGTCCAGCAGCACCTTTCGTTCTCAAGGCAGCTTTTCGTATCGCATCACCGGTTAATTCATTAAATGCAGCACTATCAATCAATTCAACAGGTCCTTGAAGAAGAAATTCATCAAAACGTTCTTTCGCCGCAGGGTGTTTCATTTTCAAAATTCTTTCAGTATCATCATTAATTTGCAATATGCCCTGTTTTCCTTCACATGATAATAGCTTCAATGCCGCGTTCACTTTTCCTGAAAACATCAAATCTCTAAAAGACTTTGCTAGAGATTCTGTCGATCTTCGATTTCTGCCAGCTATTAGATTTTTTTGAATCGCTCTGGACTCTCTCACAAGTGCATCAAAATCGCCATCTATCCATGATTGCAAACGAATATTCAAGCAATTAGAGTGTTCTTTCGATTTTGATGACCTGCTTGGTTTCTGTAAAAGAAGGGAAGGCATGACCATCAGCGCTTTAATAGCCACATTCCGTAATGCGCTGTTGTTGTTCCATGAGTCGATAAGTCTCGTGCATTCAGCAATGAATTTCTTTCCAGCAGAGCCGCTCGGCAAAATAAACATATTCCGTCTCCATTTGACCACTTCAAATCAAAAATAATATTTTGTAATTAACGTGTAGTAATAGAGAAGGATTAATATTCTAAAAAATATCTTTGTACGAATAAGTATATTTGACCAATACACATTACACTAGCAATACATATTAATTTTCGCAGGAGTAACTCCAAACTCCTCTTTTGCAACTTCTGCCACCGCTGCAATTCTTACTAGAACAACAACTTGACAAATAGCCTCGGCATCCATTGCAGTTCTTTATGCTTGATCTGCAGTCTTTGGTAACAGTGCTAGAGTGAGCGTTATCCGGGCCTGCAAATTGATTGTCCATGTATAAAATTTTTAAAATATAGCAAAAAATCATATTGACCTCTATCAAACTTTGTCAGTATTTTTAGGTGTAAGTAACATGTATTTATTTTTACATACTAAATTGTGCATCAGCGTAGCCTCTTCTATAGCCTTCCTCGTACATTGGAGATTCAGCTTCTAAATGAAGAGGAAAATTAATTACAACGCTGAAAAGAAGTTACTACAGTCAAAGAGGCTATGACGACCACCTGCCTAAGACAACTATAGTGGCCAACCTTAACTATTTCTGAATGCTTTCTTTAACCCTTAGACTCCAAAGTACGCCAAATAGCGTCTCAACAGTGTCGAAATACCGAACTTCCGTCTTTTAACCATAACTTGTGCTCACTCAACTTTGAAATATCAACATACAGCCTCACATAAAAACAAAGTTTCTACATACCTCTACGTTCTGGGTAAGTTTTAAAAGCAGATGCTTTTTTTAGATGATCTTCATCTAAAAAAAGGAGAAAGCTTGATTTAGAACTTAAAATACCACATCTACAGCTTTACTTAGAGACATTAGTATTCATACCTTGGCACGAATCTTGTACTTGTATGTTACTTCACCACTTTAGCCTCCTTCTGAATGAGTGCTCTCTGTTTCTCTTCTGTATTTATGGTGCCAAACTTTAATGAACTTTGAAGTAGCTTGCAGAGGTGTAGCAATAATTAATTAGAACTGCCAAATAATGCTATTCTCTTGTTCGATATCGCGATAAAGTCCTATTTGTTGGCCTATCTTATTAATAAATGTTGACGTCATGCGACAATTAAATAATCCACAAAACCTTTAAATTTATAATAACACATTTCATGATGTTATCATTAAGACTGTCAAAGTGGATAAATTGTTTTTCGTTCCAATATGTATTAACAATTAGGATTAAAATATTTCAGTAATACTATTACTTATACCTTAAAATCTAACATTCGGAAATCAACAATACCGATTTATCTTACAAATAAACCCATTAAATTGACTTGAATTAGGAATTAAATTCTTGATTTAAAGAAAATATATTTTTCTGAATAGTACATTTGTTTCTTAGTTTCTTAGGTTATATTGAAAAGGCTGGGAGTCTCCATTCTTGTGGCAACCAGGTAAAAAAATCTGAAAGGGGGTGTTTTCAGAAAGACAATATTAAATTCAAAAATGATTGCAATTAGAAATATGTATTAATCCTTTTAGTGTCATCTTGGTTACCATTTTGGAAAGGCTATATCTTAAAATCTCAATTGGACATTCTAAATAGGTTTTTCTGAAAGTAAACTAGATTTCTACGAGATTAAGTGATTCTGGGACCGCCCTGTCTGAATGTGCGAGACGAATCAGTAATACTTGTGGATTCTTTTTATTCGAAAGGGCACGACTCTTCCGCCGTGAAAGTGTGAAAAACATCCTTATGCATAACTGATAGACACAGACAAAAGAGGACGAGATAAATATTTTCGTCCATTCTTAAAAGAATAGCTAAAGATTGTGACGCGGTGTAAAATATTATTTTCAGCATGATTTCCACCCTTGTAAGAAATATTTTCACTGTCAGTTCATTGTGTTGGGCGATGTGTGTTTTGGCGAAAGATCAGTATTGTGATTTCCTTTTTTTAGGCGAACATGCGTTTTTGTTTACAATGGCAAACAAGAGTTCGTACACACGAGGCATAAGATTGAAAGTAAGGCAAAAAAGATCTTACCATGTTAGCCGGAACCAATTTTAATAAATCACACTCCTACGGGTGTGATTTTAAGAGCACAATCTACTGAAAAGGAAAACACAAAATTCAGAAGCAAAATTAATTTGAAACTCCATCAGAAATTGGGCGGGATCAAATGATTTAACTCAAAGCGTTACCTTAACGCGCTGGTCTGGGCACTAGTGCAAAGCGCTTGTAGGGAAAAATTTTAAAACTCTCTCAAACGGTACTAATTTTGCAGTAATTATTTTTACAATTCTATAATCAGAGAGCCAAAATAAAATCGTACTGGAGGAGTCACCCAACCTTGTGCAGTCAAACGAATTTGAAAGCAATACCCTGTTTCAGATGTAATTTATGTTAAGGATATTGAAGACGACGCAGTTAGGAATTTGAAAGGCGATGTCTCATATTATAGTATTCACAAATTGACAAAGCTACGACTTATTTTATAGGATGATTACATTTTATAAAATTAGTTATTGTGACAAAAGAAAACGACTTTTTTTCAGATAATTAATCTCTGTCTCTTTGTTTCCAGGGATTTTCGCCTTTTAGAAAATCCGTTTTTTTCTAAAAGACAAAAATGCCTGGAAACGAGGGTGCCATCCTTGTTCGATGTGATATTTCCTTTGAATATTTCTTCGTTTAACGCGGCAACAACAACAATACTAACTTCTTTAACAAATTTGTCAACAAATTTATAAACGAACTTTCCCGCAACATCTTTAACAACAACCACACAAGACTTTTCTTTGAGAAGCCTTGTGTGCCTTTTTGACATCAATTTGTGCAGTTTTGAGGTTTATTTTAAACAAAAATGATACAATTATTAATTTCTAATACAATATAGTTTTTTTGAACAAAAAATGAACCGAAAAACTTATTTACTTTTATATACCAGGGTGTTACAGGTTCAAAATGGTCCCTATTGTCTTTCAGTTTTTATCTGGTCCGCGCTGCATACTTATGACATTAAGGGCCGTTTTCTGCACGATTTTATGTTTCCATAATGGCGGCGTAAGAAAGGTCGAAGTTCTGGCAAATTGAGGTAATGTTTCTGTCTAAACTCGGGTATGTATACAAATCTAAGAAAAATATTGTTGAATTGTGTTATACTGTAAAATAATCCAACAATATTTTTATTAGCTACTATTAATTATAGTAATGTGTTTTGAGTTGTTATAAGTATATTCTTTTTTCTTCGGGAGAAACCCAATTAAGTATTGTTTTATCATTTTATAACTGTAGATTATGACCTAGAGTTAAAAAGGTTATAGGTCTGTGGTAAATTATAATTTGTTTAGGCAATATTAATTAGTCATCCTATTTTCCCCTGTTTTCTTAGGCAATGCCTAAATAATTACAAAATTTTGGCAAACACACTAACTGGTAAAAACATATGTAGCTAATTGGTCCAATCTGATGCTGTTGTTGTTGTTATTGTTGTTGTTGCTGTTGTTGTTGTAGCCGTTTAGTTGTCGTTGTATTTTTGTTTTCGTTGTTGTTGTTGCTTACAACTAAAACACCATTAGTTTTTATAATCATAGTTTTCGAGAGAGTATTTTATTTGATTTTGTGTTCTTCGTAGCCACAGAAATAGTACTGGAAAGATCTATATAATAATACGCCAGTTCCGTGTGTCTTTAACAGGCAAAGTGGATGTGTTGTTTTTTCTAAAGAAACAGCCGCGGTAACATGTCACTTTTGCTAAACTTTTATTTTTATTCTGTCTTTTGTGTGCTTTTTCAAATTGATTTAAAATTTTTGTTTTAAAAACGTCACGGTTAATTTATTTTATTGTTCTCATAAAAACCTTTGTGTAATGATGTAAACTTTATTACACAAAAGTCACGGGTAATTAATTTTTATTATTCCCTTAAGCACGCGTCTATTGTCTACTGTTATATATGAAAAACATATTGGTTTTATTTATTCCCGCTTTTGAATGGAGTTAACAACAAAACGTTTTGACGAAAAGAACTATGAATTTCGCTGTTTGGCTAAAACAAATCATGTGATAAAATAAAGTGATTTCATTAGTTAGGAATTTTATTGCATGCGAATTTAAATTTACCGTGACGGGAGCTTTGTTATAAATTGTTATACGTGTAAAGTCACAGGCAATTAACGTTGTTATTATAAATGAAACTGACAACAAATGATTTTGTGATAAGAAACATAGAATAAATTTTAAATGTTTTTGAGTGGATATCTCCACGGGATTTCGTTTAAAACGTTTCTTTTTCAGCCTTCTTAATAAAATTATCAACAAACCTTTGTGATAAGAAGCACAATAAATTTAAGTGGATTATTCCACGGGTTTAAATAACTAGTATCAAATTAATACTCTTGAACGTATAATTGGCTATTGCGCAAAATCAAATTAATGTGGTCATTTTGCAATGTTATTTCTGATTTTATCGGCAAACAATTCTATTTTTAATGTTGGAGTGCGATGTAAATTGGATTACAATGTCTTCACCACAAAAGCTTTTTCGGCGATTAAAAGCTTAATCAAATCAGCTCAAAAAGATGTTATCCATTCCAATGTAACGACACAGCGATAATAACTTTACATAATTTACATATATATTACAGAGAATCTACAGCATCATAAAACTTAACGTTTCCTTATCTCTTGATTTCACGGGATTTGTTTTGGCGTAGAATACGCTACCAGAAGGGAAATTCAATACTTTTTTCAAAATTTAAACTTATTGTATGACTTTTGGTTCTCGTCTAAGTGGGCAAAACAAACATATTTTCAACATATTTTTCATCTTTCGTTTCTAAAACAACAAACTAAAATGAACCTACAACCATCCACATAATCTTTGAGACAAACTAGAAATTCTATCAAAAAAACAGAAATGGCCGTTGACGCAAATGTCCATTTTTCCAACTGAGACAGTTTAAACATGTAAAAAGCTATAATTAGCCTATAGCAGCACTGTAAGGCTTCGTTCTAGTGAACTTTTCGGTTTCACTAGTTGAATTCAGAATTTCTTAAGTCGAAGCTAAAGCTGAAGTGCCGTGAGCCTGGAGGCAGTACGTCGAGTTTGAGAAGACTTGTGGTGCGAGTTTGTGAATTTTTTTTTGTCAAAAATCGAAAAGTCTCAATATTTATGTGGGTGATTGTAGATTTGCAAATTCAGGTAAAAAAAAGCTTTTTAGATATTCAGTTTTCACTCAGTTAAGGTGGTTTACCAAGAAAAAATATCTAAATTTCAAGAATTTTCTTTCATCTGTTTTCAGACGACAAATTCATCTTAGAATACGGTGGTAAGTAGCGCTAATTAAAGATTTCGGTTTATATTGTGCAATCTGGCACTTTTCGCAACCAAGCGCAAAAAAAACTGCATAGCAACGCCCATAGCGACCATTTTTGTCATTTTTAGGGAGCTTTCTGCATCTTGTTCCATGTTTAACTCTTAAAAATCGCTAGATGCCACTTTCGAGCCTCTCAAGACAATAAATTACAGTTCTAAATGTAAAACGTATTGTTGCACAAGCAGTCAGAAAGCTGCATTAACAGTGTACCCACCAAAGTGAACTCGTCAGAGTTTACTTGTCATCAATTAGACTTAATGCTCTTAGGTATTTGGTGCTTTTCAGGTCGAAGTAGTGCTGCCATACACCTTTTGTCGATCCACAAGTCAAGAATGTCCATAAAATAAAGTTTTTTTGCCGTTTAAGTTCGGAATCCACGCGGAACAAGAATTCTCAAGATCGACGCATACACACTAATGCAGGCATTAGTACCACCTAGTGTTTAAATGAAACCGATTTTCAAATCGAAGTTTTTTCTATCAGTTATTTTGTCGAGGTATTGCCAGTTTCGCCCTGTTTTAGCCTTTCTTTCGTCTAAGAAATACCGCATCTGTTCTCTGGGAGACGACTCAGCCTTACGAAAAATGCGTTTCACTCAATCCATACAGGTGACCCTTGAGGAACATACGCGGCCAAAAAGGAGCTTGAAATAGCGCATGTTATTCAGTTATTTGGTTAGGCGTCGAGCAGAAAAATGTCATATTTTTGCTATATTTTTCCTAGCAACGGGTAACCATGGCAACCAATCAATGAAATTTTTGACTTAATTTTGTCGTACTGTCACATACTATGATATCCTCATCAAGTAGCTTCAGAAAAGACAATCCTCTGCGATATAGTTTTTTTCTTGGTAAACCACCTTAATAACGCAAGGCTTTTCTTGTTTAAATTTAATTTTTTAGAAAAGAAATCCTTATAACGAAAATGATTAGTGTTTTATTTTGGTTGAGGAATTTTGCTGTTAATATCTCTATGTTTGTTTGTGTATTAAATCGTACCGCCTTAGCAATAGATTCTTCCAAAAGTTTCCATATTTTTTATATTTTTGAAGGAAAAATCTTTTGTCTTATTTTCAAGAAATATATAAATCTCAACGAAACAAATTTTAGGATTTTACCTACAAATATAGATTTTAAGGGCGAATTACAAAGCCAGTTGGCTAGCTATTACTATTTCATGAGTATTTTCATGAAAATGGGGTGCATTAGCTTCTGTATATTTCTTGCAGTACCTTAAAAAACAGTTCTAAGGCACCGCCATAACGCGTTAGGAAATTGCGCCCATAGCTATCAATTATATTGAAGTAGATATACGAGTGACAGACGAACCTACTACACTGTGTGCGGCAACATCTTATTGAGGCATGCAGTTGGCGTGTATATAAAGGTAAATCTTAATCATGAAAAATCTGTATGTCCATTTTCCTCAGGTACCAATATTACTAGCCCGTCGTGCTAGCAGGTTCGATTGTGTTGAAACATTTCCTGTTAAAAGACAAACGGATGTGCTATGATAAAAATTCACCTATACTTTGCTATGAACTACTTTAATCTATTCTGCCATGAACATCAATTAATTACCTACAGACTGTAATCTTTCAACTGACAGTTTTGTTTAATTAAGGATTTTTGTTATGAAATAACTTAGACATAAATCTGTGGGAGTTAGACGAATCAGCAACAAAAAAACATTGTTTTTCATAAAACGAAAAGTATTTCCATAACAGATATGTCAGTGACGAATAAAGGAAGAAAAACATCTTTGTTGTCTTATTAATATGCTCCTCGTGAATTAATACATTACCGCCAGAGTAATGCTGACCTCAAATGCTTGCTGCTCCCTCCAAAAATCCTTTAAACTATTCCTAAGCGTGACATTCTGATTATATTTCCAATTTTGGGAAATATATCACTCAGGCTTCGAAATCATTAAAAAAAATGTCAAACGTAATATATGGCGAGTCTAGGCCTTGTTTGGAGAATTTTTTGACTCTCCACCGCTAGGAATAACAACGATCTAGAGCTGAATGACAATTTGATTAATTCATTGGGATAAACCATCTTTGAATAGAAATATTGCGTATGTTCCTCTATTTCTATTTGTGCAATGATATATCACACGATAGTTGTATCGTGCTATCATATATGCATTTATACCACCTATTACGAAATAGGTTATTTTTGTAAATATGACTTGATAATAACCGTATGCGGCCAAAACGTCGTTAAATACAACTAATTGATGAAATTGATGAAACTGGTGATTCTCTTTTCCCTAAATTATACGTACGCACCAATACCTACAACACTGAAATTAACTACTGAAAAGTATGTTTTTGTACATGACAAAAAACCGTATCGCGTTGGTGTCGCCGTTACGTTTATGTTCTTATTACCTGATGTAACTTTCGTTTGTTTAGTGCCCAAAAATTCGTTTATAAGCAGAGTTTTGGCTGGACAAAGTCCAGTACAGTAAAATATATTTCGTATTGCGTATCATGTGGTCTTCTCGTCCCCAGAGCTCTACAAAATATACCTAAAACTTTCGATGGTGTTGTGCTGTGCAAGAATATTATTGTTCATATTAATTATATCAGCCATCAGACAGACAATTTAATTATACCATAACTAATTAAAAAAAAACTCGAAAAGATATACGACGTCAAACAAAATCACCTATATTGAATTACAAACAGTATTTTAATTTCTTTTAATTAGGTAAACAGACGGCTTGTTGAATAGTTAATGCTAATAAACGAGTTTAAGTTACTTAAAAAGTTTCGGACAGACGAGTGCATTTTCGCAGGCAGAAAAGACAGAACCACATAGAGTAAACAGGCTATTTGCCGTAACTCAGATATTTTCTTTTGACTACAATACCCAAACGTTTGTACCCTCAACTATTTCTTCCTAATTGTTGCATTTTTGTTAAAAGAGGTAATCTGGCCGTAAAGTACACAAATGCAGGATTACAGGAGAGATGAGAAAAGTTCTTGTAGAATATGAAGGCGAATGTTTCACAGCTTCTTTTCCTCTTTAGCTTTTATAATCTCCACTTCAGAGCTTCAAAGCTTCGTAGCCCCACGACTTCGCGGCTTCGTGGCTTCATGGGTTTGGAACTTCACAGCGTTGGGAATCTGCCATTCGTAGGGGTGCAACGACAAAGCACAGAAAGTATATTGAAAGTTTTAATTTTTTTTACTCTCAAGTTATAGATTTGTACTCAAATATATTTATAACGTCCAAAATATAGTGCCTGATTTTGACTTTCTTAAATCTTTTGACCGCAACTAGTTCACTTTATGCAACAACCTTCTTCCCAGCGCCTGTTGTCGTTTTTAAATCAGAACGGCGAGACGAACATGTCCGTATCGCCGTCCCGATGACCGGAAAGATGCAAAACGCCCTGGAGATGAGGTTGTTTATGCAATATATTTTAAAGTTAATAAGGGGATAGAGAAGCTAATTTAAACTTTAAAGAAATAAAATTTCTGAATGGACAGTTTTTTTAATTCTAAGGGGGCGAGACCGTAATCTTAAAAAAGAACGCGTGAGTTTTTTTTTTAATTTTCCTGTTGAGAGAATTAAAACTACAAATTTCGGAGCTGTTGACTTTTATTCTATAAAATATCCAAAAGTAATTTTTGGGTTAAATGACCCTTCGAATTCGGTCCTAAAAAGATGTAACAACGATTAAATTATGAAACCTCGAGCTTGTCCAAAGTCCTAAAAAAGATTTACAACCACTTTAAAGAAGCAGGACGTCAATAAGTGCTGAATGTTTAAAATGCAGCAGGGGTGGTTCGCGTGGTAAAAGATGCTAGAGTGGTGCCATAGCTGGATTTATTACTTTTGCTTGATGAGAATTGATTTTTTATACACTTCTTCCAATGTGCATTAACTTTATGCACCTACAATGTATTTCTTTTGGAAAATCGCGTTAGTTTTATGCTTTCTGATTCAGAAACTTTAAAGGTAAATGCTCAAAAGTTATAGAATACTTTCTTAATTAAAATTCAAATCACTACGGAAAGCATTGTTGCCATGATCAGTGTGCAACCTCGTTAAATTGCTTAAGGGAATCACGGAATGTGACATTCAGCCTGAAAAGGAGAGGTAGACGTCCTAATTTCATTTGTGTATTCCGGATTTCGTGCTGGAGAAGTTACACATTGGGAGAAGTGTAGTAAAAAATAATTTTTGCATTAAAATTTTCTTTCTTTTCTCCTCAGCGAAAGTAATAAATCCAACATATTCAACGTTTTCAAGAGAGAATTATTTCAAAGAATAGACACTTGGTGTGCGAAAACCCATCGTGAAAATCGCCAGCTTTTCTCATGTGAATTTATACGTACCGCAGTTTTATTAAGTTTAAAAATATATCACTTTTCAAAGAAAGAGAAGAGATATTCTGATCAATTCTCCGATGTCTTTGATATTTCTGAGTATTTACTTCAACAGAAAAACTCGGGAATTATCGCAGTTAAAATAAAAGAACATCAGATGTAAAAGATCAATATATGTACTTTTCTAGTAGGGATAAGCGGTTGAAGCTACAAAATGACGAAAAGAAGACACATTCATTGGGTGACTGCAATCATTGTAATGAATTATATTTCAGCATACAATCAAAATTTCCCAGCGTAATTGGACACATATAAAAAAGATAACACCTCTAAAAAATATAACTAATGACCAAAGTATCAATTCAAATAACTCAATAAATTTAAGTAATATAACCAACTGAACAGGCACCTCAAAAGAAAATTTTTCATTAACAACAGACTCGCCATCAGACTTTAAAATAATATCTTCGGCACCCATGCCACATAAGAGAAAAACACTGTCAGCCTGGAATTTCCAAAAAATAAAAAAATAAAAGCAATGGAAGCACAATCAGTAGTCATTCATGGTTTGAACGACTCTTTCAAGAATGTATATGACACAACATTCACAGAAATTCTGCCAAACCGTTCTGGTGTTAATTTCACTCCAAGGAAAAGTAAAATTAAAAAAAAAAAGATATTGAGAACATCTCATATAAAAATAAAAATCAAAATCAATCGAGAATAACTTCCAAGAAGATAACAAAGATGACGAAGCACAGTTTGGCACCAGAATGTCTGGTGTATGTCATAATAAACAGAGATCATTTATGTACCTTAAGAAAATAGGTAACTGATTCCAGTTGTAGTCAGAATAATTCTACCACATTTAAGCCTATAAAAATAAGTTCTTCAACATTCATAACATATTTCATTTAACTTCATAGAAAAAGAGGATTCAGCAACAGGTGTCCACGCTAAACACCATAGCTCTCTTAATTTTGATAAAGTTGAATTACTAAATGAAGTGATGTCCATGACAAATGATGACAAGGTATACTTTTTCATCAATTTTAAGTCTTAATCGCTAATTGCCATCAAGATTAAATGTTTCCTTTTCAAGCATTTTTAACATAACACTTTCGATTATATATTTCTAGCTGAATCTATCGGAACTTCCACGCAAATACCACATTGAAGGAACAATTGGAAACGTTCTGTCGAAACATTTCTACTCGGTAATAAAATTGATTTAAACCGATTTAAAAATTAATTATCAGCTACACCAAGGGTTCGACGATCATATACCAAAGTACCAGGTAAATATACAATACCTAAAAAAATAATGGAAAATATGTTAGAATTGCAAATTTTGATATGTAACAGCGAAATTTGATCAAGGTACATTTCATTATTACGGATGGATTACGGATTTCATGTTTCAGGTTGATCAGGGGTATCAATGCCTATGCCTCGCAGCTATGAGCAAATAAGACAGGACATGACAGGTGTGAAGGTGTAAAAACCGGAAAATATCTTCTCGGTGAACTGATAGAGCCCAAGCAACATAAAGAATTGTCATCAAAGATGGTCAAATAACAGAGAGCATATATACAGTCAGCGGAAGAAAAATTCCATTACAACAAATTCAAAAAAATACGTTTAATAAACTTATAAAAAGTGGAATATTGCGTGGTTTAACAGAAGTCCATCGGCATTTATTGTTATGGGCAGATGATGCAAGTGTCTTGGATAAAGGTCACGTGAGATGCAGGCTAAAACAAGCCAACATGTTACTGTTTGCGGGCAAGGCAAAACGACCAGGCGAAAGAGTAGGATCCAATCCTATTATCGCGCCATTTGCCAGGCGTCAACCAAACAAATTGTTTGAATTTTTTTGAATATTTTGAGGTTTTCATTTTCAATTTATTTCGACCTGTTTTTAAATGTTTTTTATGATTAGTGTATCTTTAAACATTTATAGTGTATTTATTTGTTTTATATTTTTTTCAGAAATACTAGCTGGGGCCCGGCGTCGGACGCCGGATGTAGCCTTTGTCACCCCCTTTATACACGAAATATGTTTTCTCAACAATACACCACCGTAACGCAACTCATCGTGAATCTTTAAAGTTTTAAAATTATATCATTATTAAGGTCTCCCCAAATGTACAAAAATAATCTGTGAAAATTAATACTTTAACAATACTGCGTTACACTCAACGCTAATAAGAAAGAAACGAAGACGTTTTAGCATATCAATTTATTAAATATTATTGCTTGTGGTGTAGCGATATTTCGAAAATGTTTTATTATACCTGCGACATGACTAAAAATGTAATGAAATTTAAGATATCTAAAATTTGACCCTAAGGTTTAAAAAAAAAAGAAAAGAAATAGAATTAGTCGAAAGAAACAAAAAGGTTATGACTACGATTATCGGTTTAGAATTAACAAAAGAGACTAAATCCAAAATGCGATTCCGTGGTATTTATATTTAGACCAGCCGGGGGGGACCCGGCGTCGAAACGCCGGGTTAAGCCACAAGTAACTGTTGATTTCTTACATTTCACTGTAATTGCAATTTATTAAATAGCTGATATTGGCATGTGTAATACATGCCAAACTGTATATTCATGACAAAATTTTGCAAGATTTGAGAAATTCTGCAAGAACTACTGGCTTAACGAATTATGTTAGGGTTTTTGATTGCCTTTAGTATACTTTTTTTTTCCTGAAGTACTTTTGACAAAGCAAGGATATAGTTTTGCAGATTTAGCTTTTTACCATGCACATGCTTAGGTTATGATCATTGAATAAGATAAGTTGTAAAACTAGCACTTTTTAATGTATGTGTATCCGTTACATGGATTAAATGAGAAATAAAGTGGATTCTTCCAGGGGCATACAGCTAGTAATGATATTAAACGTTTTAGAGAATATATCACTTAAGCTGTTCAGTTTATCTGTAGACATATCACATTAATCGATTAACCCTTTATTGCGACGTAAAGGTGGATTTCCACCAGTGCGAATCTTCCTATCGCTCTAAAATTACACAAAATTTTAGTGCGACAGGAGTTCTACGCTGCAAATAAGTTTCAGGGCGATAGCATGCCTATACTAATTATTATTTGTGCGAAATTTTCTTATGTGAACACACAAGTTTCAAGATGGCAGACAGTTCAGAAGAAGAAGAAGCTGTAGCTGCCTTAATAGTCATTAGAAGTATAAGGAAAAAGAGACGAAGAAAATCGCCGTTTTCTTGGGTTCGTCAAATTTATAGAGAAGGAGAATTGAAAGAAGTGTATATTCAACTGGTTCAAGAAATGAAATTGCACGATGGTGGTCAATAGTTGTCACCTTGGCCAAGCTTGGTGATTTTGTAGCAGGGTCATTCTCGTTATTTAAATAATCTTCAACCGCTGCCTCCGAATAAGAATCAATATCCTCCTCATCCTCCGGAGCCGCTATATTTGATTTTGTGTCTCTAATTTAAATGCTTATGGAGCCAAGATAAAAAAGAGTATTCCTTTAAATTTTGACACACGATTCAACGTCAGCCAAACTTGATCCCGATGCAGATTTCCTTTTTAGGTTATTCTTTTTCTTGCTGTATCTTTTTTTCAAGTTGTCCCATCTTCGAATAGCTTCACCTTAAAACAGTTGAATTTAAAAACATTTTTTTTTCAATTAAGTAATAGAACAAGCTGAATACGCTCAAAGTTTAACAGCGCGCAAAAATATAGCGCATTGAACTGACAAACAAGGATTAACTTTACCCTGTTCACATCCTAATTCCTCCTCAACTTTCTTCCAAGCATTTGCCACTCGATCTCTTTCTCGATACTCTTTGCAACTTTTGTCATACAGACATAATAAAAATTCGAACAGCCTCTGCTAAATATTCATCTTCCTTTAAGTCACACCTATTTGTTTTTCCCATTTTATAAAAATTTTTTTACAACATTGCTCATTTTACAACACATATGAAACTATTTCTTGTGCTCAACACGTGTAAGCATGTGCTGAAGTTACATTTCAATAGAATCTATTCAAATTTTTTAAAAGGACATTCGGTATTTCTTTGAAGTTGCACTTTTGGGCGAAAACTCAGAGCGATAAATATCAAACTTTTTGATAATTGTCGCTCTGACTATCGCACTGAAATTGGGCGATAAGAGCAAAAAAAGTGTGGCTGTGCAATTTCCACCAGTGCGAAAAAAGATCAATGGGTCAAAAAAGCCAGAGCGATAAGAGAATTCGCACTGATGGAAATCCAGCTTAACTAACACGTGGTTTACCATTACTAGACGCTCTAGCCAGTGTCTGACATAAGTCTTGGTATACGGTTTAACATAGCATTGACAGCCTGTGTTTTCTATTTGTACTAATCTTGTAAAGAAATTATAGCAGCGATGCTGTACGCAGTCCACCATATGTTTGACACAGTTTACCTGTACTAATTGCTCAAACTACAATCATGTTCATAATAGTTTTGGAAAAACCACTTTCCTTTCCTTTCATTTTGCTTTGATGACACGTTCCACACGTTCCGCACACGTTCCACACCCGTTTCAAGGTGCTCCACCATCGGTTGAACACGTTCCACACGTACCGTCAAATTCAATGAAATTGAAGTAAAGTTTAATTTTTATAAAAAATTGACGGAACGTGTGGAACGTGTGCTACTGCAGTCTCCCCTTGTACACTTGGCTATGGAACTTGAGTGGAACGTGTGCGGAACGTGTGTGGAACGTGTGTGTTTTCCATTTCTTTTATATTACGAAGTGTCTATGTTATATAAAGAACAATTTTAGTCATGTATACATAATATATAAGCATATATAAGCTCTTGCCACATACGACAAACAATAAGAAACAAACAGACAATAGGAGGCCCGGAACCTAGTTTATTAAACAAGAAAACCAACTAGCTCTGCATGCACAGTATAAGGAATGACACAGTAGTACTTGTCCTTAATTCAGCCAACACAAACGCACACAAAAGCTTTTATAAATAAAGCCACTTAAAAAAACTAAGTCTCAAATTTTAGCGACAATCATGTTCATAATAGTTTTGGAAAAACGACTTTCCCCCCTCCCCCCACACTTCAGTGTTGGTTGGAGGTCTTTTCCAGAGTCGCCGGCAGTATTTTCGGGCACAAATCAACACAAAATCAACACTGACTGTAGGGGGAGAGGGGAAAAAAATCTGAAAAAAGCCTCAAAAGCCGTTTTTCCAATAACTTAAGAACATGATTGTCTGTAAATGACATAAAAAAATTGAAAAGGGGTTCTACTTCTTTAGAGCCAAACTTTTGCTTTGATGACACGTTCCACACGTTCCGCACACGTTCCACACCCGTTTCAAGGTGCTCCACCATCGGTTGCAGCTAAATTGAACACGTTCCACACGTACCGTCAAATTCAATGAAATTGAAGTAAAGTTTAATTTTTATAAAAAATTGACGGAACGTGTGGAACGTGTGCTACTGCAGTCTCCCCTTGTACACTTGACTATGGAACTTGAGTGGAACGTGTGCGGAACGTGTGTGGAACGTGTGTGTTTTCCATTTCTTTTATATTACGAAGTGTCTATGTTATATAAAGAACAATTTTAGTCATGTATACATAATATATAAGCATATATAAGCTCTTGCCACATACGACAAACAATAAGAAACAAACAGACAATAGGAGGCCTGGAACCTAGTTTATGAAACAAGAAAACCAACCAGCTCTGCATGCACAGTATAAGGAATGACACAGTAGTACTTGTCCTTAATTCAGCCAACACAAACGCACACAAAAGCTTTTATAAAAAAAGCCACTTAAAAAAACTAAGTCTCAAATCTTAGCGACAATCATGTTCATAATAGTTTTGGAAAAACCACTTTCCCCTCCCCCCACACTTCAGTGTTGGTTGGAGGTCTTTTCCAGAGTCGCCGGCAGTATTTTGGGGCACAAATCAACACAAAATGAACACTGACTGTATGGGGAGAGGGGGAAAACTCTGAAAAAAGCCTCAAAAGCCGTTTTTCCAATAATTTATGAACATGATTGTAGGGAGCTACGCCGGATCTTCTGGCAGAAGATGGGTGTAATTTCGATAACACTTTTTTCCCCATTTTTGGCTATTTTTTTTCGTTTTTTGCTATAATTTGCCGTATTTCGAGGTAGCTTGACTCACATCTGTGAGCATAATTTATTTACACATGTTTTCAGGTCAGAATATCAATTAAGATTTTAAATGTCACCAATTTTCATTCTAAGGTTTTCACGATTTGGCAAGCTAGCTAAACAAGTCATTAACTGCAGCTTCCATTTGTTTTACCTTATATCCCTCTATTGAACACGCACCGTGCTTTTTTAATACATAATGGTACTTTATAAATGTTATCTCAGTTAATTAACTACCCAGTTATCTTGTTAGGCTATATAAACAATAATAGTATTGTAAAAACACAATGGTTAGTAAATGCATTTTCTCTTACAATCAAAGTAAGAATCCAATTTAACGAGAATAAAAAAAAAAAAGATGCAAAAAAATTATAATATAATAGTAAATACTTCTTTAAGACGTCAATAAACCATTGCTTAGAAACAAATTGGTGTTGTGATAGTCTATACGAAGGTTTTATATGGTACGAGAGAATGTCTAGCTAAATCTTGTTCTTGAGTTATCAGAAGAAATTGGCCGACATGCAGTACTACGAGGTTTTATTTCTCATATTTGTCGTCAACTTATCGTTATTAAGTAAGTTCTATTTTATTTTATGAATAAGGAAATGTTGAGGACAAACGTATTATTTTACTTGTTATTTTACGATATTATTTAAAACTTATCATGTCGAAGTCTTTTTTCAATGATCAATTTTCTTTTATATAAGCAACACAAAAGCTTGACTGAGGTTTAATGTTACCTAAGCTACTGTATTTTTCAAGCTCAACTGTTAAGCCTACAATTATATTCATAAATTATTGGAAAAATGGCTTTTGAGGCTTTCTTCAGAGTTTGACCCCTATCCCCCTACAGTCAATGTTGATTTTGTGTTGATTTGTGCCCCAAATTACTGCAGGGGACTCTGGAAAAGAACTTCAACCAACACTGAAAAGTGGGGAGAGTGGTTTTTCCAAAACTATTATGAACATAATTGTAGTTCCCACCAATGCGTTTATTATTAAACATATGTTTATTACTAAACTCATGGATGAGTTTATTTGCATCTAATTAATTATGCAGTAAGATTATGTGTTCACACTGAACTTAATTTTTGGAAGAAAGTTAAGATTTGTGACTTGTAAGTATGGATGTGGACGGCGACGAAATTTGAAGTTTTTCACAAACTAATTGTTAGTCCACAGTGGAAACATGTTTAATTTGTATAATTCAAACTCACCTTTTTCTTAATTCATGAAATAACGTGGACTTGACATTCAAATCTTTTGATACCAATTTCACGTTTATTTCGTGAAATAAGGAAACATCAAAGGAATACCGATATTTCATGCAAATGTGAGTTGCAAAACATGCAGTGCCAAAATTTGTGAGATAAAAACGTTTTAAAAATACCTTTTTAAGGTTTAGAAAAGAAATTTTATGGATCGTTTTTTCATTAATTTAAATATATCATCTAAAACATGATTTCTACCTCATTTCCAAAAGGAAATGGTACTCTCCTTGGTTCCTTGGTTGACGTTTTTGAAAATGATTCTTACCTGGACTGGAGGTGAGAACGTTTGTCTTGTATGGCTATATTTTGTTTAGGTTTACGAAAATTTTGCGCTAAGAAACGCGCGAAAAAAGCGATGTACGAAAATATATGTACATGTTTCCATCGAATATTCATTATTTTGCCTTAATATAATTTCCATTTTCTTCATATTGTCAACAAAACAACATTATCAGTATTTTTGAAGATATTTTTTCGGTTTGTCTGTTCAGTATTCATATTACTGTGGAAAGTTTATCATTTCTTGAACATGATAGTTTAGTAGGCGACGTTTCGGGAGATCCTTCTCCCATCATTGGGCAAAGTAAAATGATGTTAAGCATGCATTTATATAATTGAAGAGGATCAAAATTAATAAAAATTAACCAATCAGGAACGAGCTGATAATTACAGTTAATTACGGTAATTAACATTTTTCGGACCTAGATGGAGATAACTACTTCTTCTGTAGGGCTGATAACCAAATCTCAGGATGTTGATAGGAGATACTGTTTATGTGTTTGTTACGTTCTACCCTGTTGATGGTTTCTTTTATCTTCCTGGGCGTTGTTCTAGATTCTCTGTCAACGATTTTCTTCTCATCCCAATTAAACCGATGACTTCTGCTCCAGCTGTGGTCTGCAATTTCGATTTTCTTCACATCTCCGTTTCTCACTGCGCGCATATGTTCTTGAACTGCATCATCAGTAGTTGCAGAAATATATATGCAAGCACATGAGACAACATCATTAGTCACATCAGACAGACGTCCAAATGTTTGGAAAAGATTTGTTGACGACGTATTCGCCTCATACCTAAAGCGCTCAAAAAGCCGCTCCCAAATAGATTAAGTTGCCTAGCCTCTTCATAAAAAAATCTTGTATACCATTTCAAAGTCATCTATGCAATGAAATGTTTAATAACACAATTGACTATTTTTATATCTAATTAGGTATCCTCTTCTTATCCTTCTCCTTTCATAGCAGCGTGATTGATTTGTTAAGGAGAATGACAACGAACGTTAAAAGAAGGTCAATTGTACTAAATACAAAGTTTTTCCTTAGGCAACTCTTGCTTACATTGTTACAGTTTTATTGTTTCGCATTGTGATTTTTTTAGGTTTAAAAAGTGTGTTTTACAGTATTTTTCAATTATTAATAATTTTTTACTCATTTTAGAATGTGATGAAAACTTGACTGCAAGAAAGTAAGTATTTTTTTAAATTAAAAATTACTATTTATCTGTTCAATCATTGTCATTGAATGAAATAACATAATATGACATGATAATACTTATATTATTCGATAAAGTAAGTATTTGTAACCTATTTGCATCTTCCACATGCGCGTTTCACACATGCGAAGTGCATTTAGTTATCGTGCTGAAATTAGATATACTATTGAATTTAATAACTTCTGAGCGAAGATTTGTAAATCGCATCGATAACACGTTACTACTGCTTTGTTTCTTCGTGCAATATTACAATTGTGTAAGGTTCCATTAGCTTTTAAAAAATAATACTGCCCTTGACTGTATAGATAATTTCTATGCTGAAGTTTGGAAAAACAGTTTGCTCTTTATCAAACAAATTTCTGCTCAAACTAGATGTATTGTTCAAGTAAATTAATGATAGCAAATTTATATTTATAGCCGGGGGACCCGGCGTCGTACGCCGGGGTCAATATTTAAGTATTGTATATGAAAAATAAACCCACAATAATA
The DNA here is from genome assembly GCA_030067915.1 of Hydractinia echinata. Taxonomy (NCBI): domain Eukaryota; kingdom Metazoa; phylum Cnidaria; class Hydrozoa; order Anthoathecata; family Hydractiniidae; genus Hydractinia; species Hydractinia echinata. The sequence continues at coordinate 1,369,833 of JASGCC010000050.1, read as the reverse complement.
GAATAAAAAGTGTTACCTTTTGCAATGCTTTGTTAATGTAGGGGCGTTAAAGATGAAAGAAAGGATGTATGAATGGTGTACCTACAGGAATAAAAAAACATTAAATAAGAGTGTAGTTGATACTAAAAATAAAAGTCTTTACTGAGTTAAGGCCTGCTGGTCCCCCGGACATTTGTTATTGTTCGTATTAGCTGTGATGCACAGGGGTATCAGTTTTGCCAAAAGGTTATCCAAAGATAAATTCTTTGGATAAACTTAAACCTCATTGTCGCCAGCTTTAAACTGAAGCATTACTCTCTTAAGTGTGTAATGTGCATCCCTGAGTATTTACAATAGGTTTTAATAAAAAGAACAAAACAAATGAACATATGAACAAAACGGTGGGTGATCGACCACCCAAACCAAGAAAAGGAAGAGGTTTTGTGCAAATGGTGTTATAAAAATGAAGTACCAATTAATAGTACTTCATTACAGTTACGCACTTCCCATCCTGGTAGGTGTGGGTGACCGATTTCAACCCTCTTTTCTTCGGTTTCTGTATTTTCCGCCAAACAAAGTCAGCACGGTCATGGCCACCATTTCGCCGCCACACCAAAAATGCAGCGCGGGACCTCGGTCCAGGGTTAGCCTTCCGAAAACGTTGAAAGGGTAGAAATGAAAGGTCCTAACAATTAAAATACAAAAACGTTGTCAGAAAATATTGACAAAAACACACAAAAAAAAAACGTTTTGTATGGTTAAAGAAAGTTTACTTGAGTTTGTTCAGCAGCTTCCATACTTTCTTCTGTGTCATGGTGCTCCTGTGTTTCCTCCTCCTCCTCCTCATATGTATCAACATTACATGCCTCTGTGTCGGTGCAGGACGAAAACTTAGTTCGAGGACTTTTTGACATTTCAATCTAATCTAAAATACCAAACATTTTATTCATGTGACAGACAGATTGTGTGCAGAGTGAGTAGTGAGAATATGAAGGAACCATATAAGCACAAAACAGAAATTACATTTTTAATAAAGAGATATTACACACAGTAGGTGATGGATGATTAGAAAGAATGATAAAAATTGTAAAATGGCAGCTTTGGGAAGTTCCACCACCAACTGTGAGTAATAACCTTGGCTTTTAGTTTGTGAACTTAACTACATGCTAATGAGGAAAAACACTTTGTAGATTTTTGTTCATTGAGGGTAGTTAAGATTCACGTAACAGGGTACACCACGAGAAGGTAAGTCATAGGATTTTGAACCCCAGCTATGAGAGAAAGAAAAAAGCAGGCATTAGCCAAACAAACAACATTGGACTAAAAAACTCTCACAGGCGTTGGATGTAGAAAGAGACATGTTAGATGGTGTATAAGATAGACGCTCTGTAGCAACACCGTGTGAAACCTTTTTGGTATCCACAAAATACCTGGCACTGGTGCAAATATTTTGGACAGAACGCAAAGTTTAATCATAGTAAGTTGCAAGAACTTTCTGTGAAAAAGCTTTGAGCACTGTCCATGGACAAAACATATATCAACACATATATATTGCCCACTTTGACAGAACACAACTGACACTGTCATGCATACCTGTAAAAGGTATGCCTATATTTAGGAAATATCAAACTAACCTGACACCAAATTCAAAATAAAGTAAATTTAATTAAAATATGAGTATAAATATGGTGTACAGGTCGGCACTCTACAAGGTACACAATTTTTTATTGAAGCAAAGTAGTTTTTGTTTCTAATTTCAAAGTGAAGGCGATATTCAAAATTTCAATGAAAAGCTATCGGTTCAAAAAATTGTGTAACGGGATCAAATTTTATACGCCAGGCATAAAACATGACCCATGTGCGGGTTACAGGGTGTTGCTGAAAAAATCAAAATTACAAAACTTGTGGGTAAACAACATTTTTAGTATAGCATCTATCTCGTACATAACCTTGCTGTTGTGTATTACATACCTTGACCTTGACATGTCTAAGAACGCGGGCTCTTGAAAATGCAACATAAAGTTGACCATGGCTAAAGCAAGGTCTGCGAAGATATGTTCCAACTTTTTCAAATGTTTGACCTTAACTTTTGTTTATAGTCAAGGCGTACGAAAGACGCAATGGAAATTGAACACGTTTAATTTGAAATGGCAAGTTAGTGTCATTGGGAGCAAGTGCAATGCGTGGAATTAGTACACGATTACCTGCAGCAATCCCAGTAAGAACTTCACAATCAAGAACATTGTCTCTCATGTGGAAAACAACTAATCTTGTGCCATTGCACAATCCATTTTTTAGGCTAAGATTTCGTAAGAGCATTACAATACACCCAGGTTTCAAAGCAACCTGTGTGGCAGCATACCAGAAGGCGTAATGCTATTTAAAAACTACATAGGATACATACCAATTTCTTCAGGATCGTCTGAAACAACTGAATCAATGGAAAAATAAGTTAGCATTTCCCCGGGAAGTGTTTCTAAAATGAGGTCATTAATTTCTAGAGCTTCATCATTTGTTGGTGTCAAAATAACACGACTTTTAAAATCAGCTGCTGCCACATCACCAAAAATAGCTTGAATGTGGTCCTCATTGTGTTGAAGGACACATTCAGGACGCATTTCAATGCAGCCTTGCAGTGGATCATCGTGCTTTACAGGTAGCCTTCCATCGCCTAATTCAAGCAACCAATTTGCAAAAGCTTCCTCTTGTAGCCCTGCTCTTATGTTGGTGCGGAGATGAAAGATCTGGACAGTGCTCCATATAACAGAACTTTTAAGACAAACCTCCACTACTTGTGCTGGTCGAGCACGCTTTACTATGGGAAGAGTTTGCTGAAATCACCACCTAAAAGAATAACCTTTCCTCCAAAAGGAGAGTTGTTATCGCAAATGTCTTAAAACATTCTGTCGATAGCTTCAATTGCATGTTTAGGTATCATGCTGGCCTCGTCAAAGATAATAACATGTTGCATTCTAAGGAAATCAGCATGTTTACTATTAGATTAGATTTAACATGTACTGTTGTCCAAAACCGGTACTGGCAATTTAAATAAAGAATGTACAGTCTTACCATCTTGTAGTAAAGTAGCTGCTATGCCAGTCCAAGCGCAAGTTGCAACAGACATGTTTCTAGCAATGACCTCCTTAATAATGTAGTTGTAAGTGAAGGTTTTGCCAGTACCTCCTGGACCATCGAGAAAAAAAACCTGGGTAGCTTGCTGATTATTATCAAACAGTGCAGCAAGGACAGTATCAGCAGCAAGGAGCTGTTCTGGGTTTAAAAGAGGCCTTATATTATCTGCTTCACGTCTCATTTCTTCAACATTGGGCAGATCATCTGCAAGGTCTTCATGTAACAATGGAAGCCCAAAATCATTAAGGTGCTTACCAAACTGCTGAAGAACCTGCTCTACTGCAGCAAGAGCAGCCTGTTCAGCTTGTGCTTCATTAATGCTCCTCATAAAATCTTCCATCATTGGGAGACGATAGGCCTGCCATAACTCAGCAGGGTTGTTTGGTTCCCCGTGAATTGAAATAAAGGAAAACATTAGGCGTATTTTGTGTGGTGAAGCTATGTTCACAACATCTTGCATTGTATTGCTCCACATGGTATCATCATCTAGAAGATTACGTGCAATGCAAGCTTCCCTAAAAGTTGGACAAATATTTCCATCAACAGTTCTTAAATAGTCGAAAGAAGTGGCACCAGGAACATGCAATAACAGTATGCGGAGGAAGAATCGCTCTCCTTCCCGGATACTGGCTTCAGAGGCAGATACATACCTGGCATGTAGGAACGTTTTTACTTTATCATGATCAATGCGCTCATTAATTTCAACATGTGCTGTGTCATAACCTTTGTAGATGTACTTATAAAGGTATTTCACACTTTTTATAGAAACACATGCTTCAAGATTAATGTGGGCATTAAACGTTTTGGAAAGGTAGGGATTGTAAGGCACAATCCACCTGTTATCCAAGTCAACACCTCTGATTGTGACTGTTCTCCCATTGTCAGGTCTGGCATAAAGTGGATAACCATCAACATTAATGACAGTCTCATCCCCAAAGTGTTTAGGAAAGTTTTTAGTGCACTTACCATCAGCCATACATGGGGAGTTATTATTAAGGTGACCACAGGGACCATGGAACATAGTGGACTTTATGATAGAATAAAGTTCTGGTTCTAAGTTTGCGTCTGGAATTGTTGCCGAAATGAGAGAATCAATATCATCAGCATTCCGAAGCTTGAAGTCATGGGACAAATGTAAAAGCATGTGTGCGTGGGGAAGACCTCTTTTTTGAAACTCGATAACGTCAACATGAGCAAAGAGAAAGCCGAGAACACCATGCTTTAAATCCTCCTTTAAAGTGTCCAACTTTAGTTTAAAAGCTCTTGAAACTAAATCAGGCCTATTACATGCATACTGACCTAACAATAAATTGTCAACAATTTCTGGCCATTTAGGGTTGCAGGTGAAATTCAAGAATAAATCAGGTTTACCTTTTCTTGCAACCAAAGCCATAGCATCAAGGTATAACTGATGCATACTCCTGGGGCTTGCAGGAAAGGTTGAGGGTAAAATGACAATATTACCTGCTCGCAAGTTACGTTCATTTGCAACATTGCTTAAATAGTCAATGAGGCCACTGTAAGTGTCAGCCCGTCGCTGCTGTTGATTGTTGCGTATAAAGTCAAGGCGTCTTCCCTCAACTTTAACATAGGAATCAACAACAAACTGTTGAAACAACTTGCCAGACAAATGCATAGCAGAAAATTGTCTCCGTATGGCTATTCTATACACGTAATATTGGAGCTGTGTGACATGATTGCGACGTGCAGTTGTAAGTTCTGCAACATGGTCCATATTTTGATCCCACCCAGGTTCCCCTCTGGGGAATAAAATAGGATAGGTCATTGGGTCAATGTTGACTGACGTATCAGAAATATGGCGCAAAGGTTGATTTCTGGGGTAAACAACAATATCTCGCTGTACAGGGGGTGCACCATCCTCAGAGATAAATATTGCAGCTACTTCTTCATGAAGTGGTGCATTGTACCTGCGACGGTCTGGTCCTTCCCTCATGATCATAGAAACTTGGGAAGGGCGCCTATTTTCACAAACAGCCTGTTCCTGTTCTTGCCTTTTGATAGTAGCCATATTGCGATAGGCTGCTGCAAAAGGCGAAAGTCGATCAAGAACACTTTGCACAGTGTGCATCACTTGTCTGTTGTATTGATTATTGGCAGGGTTGTTCATGCGAATATTTAATGCATTGGCTGCCTCAATAATATACAACTGGCTATAAGAAGGCACTATGTTTTCATTGGGATGTAAAGTACCATATCTATGAAAGATCTGGCCACAAATTCTAAATCAGGGAGGGACACGTCCTGGAGGAGGGCGAATATTTGCAGCCAGAGAAGCAAAACTGAATGAATTATTGTAGCATAGAATGAGGTGGCGAAAATTTTTAGCTAATTCAGAATTGCTTGTTAATAGATCTTGTAATTCAGGTGGATAAGGATGTAAAGGTGGAAGTTGGACTCTGCCGTCAGTGCAGCATTTAAAATGCTTTTCATTTTGAAAGTGTAATGCAGAACAATGGTCACAGAGGATATTAAAAGGACCTAAGAAATGAATATCGGGCAAAGGCTGCATATTATTTATGCGTGCAAGATTCAAGTAATTTGGATGCCTATTTTGCCTACGGCGTGCTAACTGTACCTGACAACGTGCATTAGCCTGCTGCGGATTCTCATTAGCACGGCGATTTACATGTCGGAGGGCATCAAGTTGTTGGCGTGCCTGAGCAGCTTCAGGATTCTTATTAGCACGACTAAGTCTATGTTGCTAAGCATCAAGTTGTTGGCGCGCCTGAGTGGCTTCAGGGATCTCATTAGCACGATGAAGTCTATGTTGTTCAGCATCAAGTTGTTGGCGCGCTTGAGCGGCTTCAGGGATCTGATTAGCACAGTGACGTCTTTGTCGGCAAGCATTAATTTGCTGCCTCCTGACGTGTTGAGGGTTTTGGGAGGCTGTTACCTGAGCAGCACGATTGGGATGTTGTTGCAAGTGTTGTTGGTCTCTACGGGCATCACCAACATCCCTATGAAGGTCAGTTTTAGGAAGAGCATAATTATGGTCAGAGCTATGGGTCCCCTGCATTCTTTTGCAAGAATTTACAAAATAAAAAGGGGAAAAACGTTAAGGTTTAGGTAAGTGCTTCAAGGAAAATAGGGAAAGATTGAGAACAGATTAAGTGCGTAAAGCGTAAAAGCAATGTCAAACCAATCCGTCCTCGTGGTCTCGTGGTTTCGTATGTATATTCTGGTGATCTCGTGGACGCCGCGGCCTAAAATTAAACGCCGGGTTGCGTAAACACGTGAAATAAATAAGGTTTCTGATTGGTTATCAAATTAAAGCCCGGCGCAAAAGGGTTGACAGGCTCAAAACTGCGGATTAATAGTGCGGATTAATGGTCGGGGTGGCTAGGTCGAAAATGTCGATTTTTTGCAGTGGCGAAGATCGTGGTAAAAAGGGATGTGACTTTAAAAAGATGTATAAAAAGGTTGGTGGGACGAAAGAAAGTTACGAAAAAAACAAATACTATGGTTGTTTCATTATTGTTGAGGCGTGGTGAGAGGGAATCAGCGATGCGCAGCTAAGCTACCATTTTGCGTGACAGACAGACAGACAGACGTATACGGGTATTATAATATAGATTAAAAAATTCGCTTAAAAAAAACTTATTTTGCAAAATTGGAATTAGGTATTACGCTCGAACGGATGTGCAACACGGTTTACCTGTAACAAGCTGTACTTATTTTCGCGGAAAGTTATATCCCAAAATAAAAAAATGTTTAGGTTTTTGCTATGACAGGGTAACAGCAACAGGTGGTAAAAGTTTTTATTTCAACTAGAGTGTGTAATGTATTACACTTGAAACACTATAATGCTGTGTGCACTTTAACCATTCACGACATAGAGAATGTCTGTACTATACTACATACCTGTCAAATTTTTGCTCAAGTTTTAGTCTCGTTAATCGAGCCAATAAGAAATAAAATTATTCTAATAACAAAATAACAAAATTTAATAAAATAACCGCACCCTTATTTTTATTTTCCTGCAACAAAATTGTAAGCTTTCATTAAAGAAGTAACTACATGTGCTATTATTTCCCTGATTTTATTTCATTTTAGTTGCATTCCCTACAAAGATGTGCTACCGCATGGGCAATGTTTTGATGCTTTGTCTAAGTATAATATCTACAATTATAACATGGAGGATCTGAACAGCACTGATAGAATTTTGAGCATAGTCTTCTCGCTCGTTTCTGGGTGGAAGGATGCCGATAACCATACAAAGATGATAGCGATTAATAGACAATTGCGAGAACACCTAAGTAAGACTGATTAAATCTATAACAATAGCGGTTCACTGTTTGTGATCCATGATAAGAAGAAAACTGTACTAAGCGGTTCAATCGGATGTGAGACACGGTTTACACGCACTAAACGCGTAACCGGATGTGCGACGCTGAATCTCCTGGCTTTATGTCTATTGCATTTATGTTGTTTTAATTTAGATATTTGCAGTCATTTGCCCAAATTTAAAACAAATTTGGAAAATATCACTGAAGTATACAAGGAGAAGATCTCATTATTCTTTAGTTGCTTCTCTTATGATATCAAGTGGATTCTTTGCCATCTAACACATTCAGTGTGCTTACACTCAAATGCTGATGCTTCAGTACTACTATCTCCACCTTGTAAATCAACCTGCGTCAATGACAAGTGTTTTGCTTTGTTCAAATATGTTTACAATCTGATGAAAGATTTACGTAGTATATGCCGTGTATCAATACCTCGCTTGAATGACAGCAGATTTAATTTAAATTGCCAAGCTTTACCTGAAGCGAATGTTTCCTATTTTGAACGTTGTCAAAACAAAGGTAAAGATTTTATTAAATTTATGTAGCTGGTTCATATCCTTCCCCCTTTAGCTAAGACATCCATAAAAATTTAGTTTTTTTGGCTAGCTTAGTCTATTTGCTGAGGTTATAGCTTTCATGGTGGAAGACTTCAATATTTAATACCAACAGGGGTTTGTGTAACGCATGACAAAAAACTGTGGAAATAGTACTTAAGTGATGGCAGAATCGATGTTTATGTTTTCCAATTCGAATTTTTGAATGCATGAATACAATAATACAATATAAACTGTTTTGTCTATCTATACCGAGAAATATTACCAGAGGTCAAAAGTATAGACCGAGCTTGCGAGGTCGATACGCTGACCGAGGGTAATATTTCTCGGAATAGATAGACAAAAAACAGTTTAACTGATGCTATTTTCCAAATGTTTGTAGAAACCAGGATTATCTTCTAAAGATTTACTTGTGACAAGGTTGTAAAAACCTGGTTTTGTTAAAAAAAGAAAACGTTCAATTAGAATTTCATTGTTTCAATTTTTCAAATACATGTACAAAGAGAAAACAAAACATTCGAATAACTATATATAGAACTCTTTTAAACGTTTTTTGAACAAAAGTTTATTCTTCGTCAGAAGAAGATTCTATCACACAAATTCGACGTCTTTTTGCTTGTTGCTCATTGTGCGGATGAATGTTTATATTAAAAACGCAGTTATTTATGTGTGCACCATCATGTTGTTGTTTTTTGTAGCTTTAAAAAAAGCTGTTTTGTAAAAATATAGTTATTAAAGTAAAATTTTAAGACTGGTATGTAGCTATGTTTTCACGATTCTCTGGCAATGTTATTTGTTTACATTTATAGCTACCATTATGGTTTCTAAGAGGTTAAAAGTTATACCGTGCTGTATAAAGCCCGTCGTTAAGGCTTTTTATCCAATCAGCGCTACGGATTTCCCGTATTAACCGGTTGAAAATAGCTATCAGTTAATAATACACTGTATAACATTTTCGCTCCTCTGAAATAATTCAATGGCAGAATTAATGTCCATAAATTTCTTAACATGACCGTTAGCAACAATGTTTAACTGAATAGAAACAGAGACATATGGAAGTTAGTGTCAATAAACTTAATTTTACATGTACTGTCTTTTTTGGAATAAGTGCACCTGAATTATAATTGTATGCATGTCGAAATTTATGTTCATGAAGTTATTGATAAGTTATTATAACTTTTGACATCAGTCAAGTTAGCTTAAATAAGGGGCTTATCACACGAGACGAACCAGTTCGGTCAATTGGACAGCCTCGCCTTTATTAATAGTCAGAAGACTCAGCGTAATTTTTTTAAACACCGGCAAATCGGAATAGCAATGTGGGAAAAATTATCCTGGGTCGCAAAAGAATTTGCTACGATCAGAATACTGACTGCGCTTCTTGATTGGTTACTTCCATTGTTGTTATTTTACTTACGTCATCAATATCAGGAAATCCTTTCTTCGTTAATATCATGAACGTGAATGATCTCACCCACCAAAGCAAACAAAATTAATTTCCCATATTATTTAAGAGGGTAGATGTGGCCACTGGCTGGATTTATGCTTAGACTTTAATTCAAGGTTTGCTCTCAGAAATTGTTTTGTGTTAATTGCTGGATTGGAATGAGGGATTTACTCCGATATTTTCGTTTGCGTCCAAGTTCTTGTATGAAACAAAAAAACACGTTATAATATCTTCGAAGAAAGCTTAGTTATCTAGTTGTAGCTAACTTAGTTCACTAGACTATTTTATAAAGGATTCCTCATAGGAAGTAAAATGCGATCATATGGAAAATGATCCAGTCCACTTTGGCGAGATCGCTTTAATATAACGTGATCTGGGTTGGGCAGACAAAATATTTCTCGTGTGATAATGAGCTAGGTTTTTCATTTTTGTGCATGATTATTTGATTTGCAGGTGTATTCTTGTCGAATATTAAGGATATGGGAAACACCCATCTATATTTTGTAAACTAATAATAATAATATATAACTAGCTGTTTCCCGTGGAAGAATCCACTGATTTCTCATTTAATTCATGTAACAGATATACGTCCATCAAAAAACAAACAATACAGCAGTGCGAATCTTACAATCTGCATTATTATATAAATGACCAAAAAATTGAAGGTATCCAATAACTGCAGTATAATGTGACATTGAAAATCTAAATCTACTAATATTACTTGCTCTGACCCTCTGGCAATGCAAAAATTATTCGGAAAGAAGTTTACCAAAGCATTTCAAACTACATTTCACCCATAAAATGTCACATACAAAAAAAGCTGATCATGTCAAAAACAAATCTTTGTCAATGTATATGTTAAATCAGTTAGTTTATTACAAACCCTGTCAAAGGTTGACACAAAATGTGAAAAATAAGCAATAAATTGTGCCTCTGGCAGAAATTTTTATTTAGGTTTAAAAAAATGGATTGGATAAATTATAATACAACAAAACGTTTTTTATATATATTGCATACAGTCCTTCCTCACTAAACTTTAGACAAAATGTAAAAAAAAAAAGTTTTTAAACCCCAAATTAATAAAAATCAGTCCTTTTAGCAACTTGCATGCTGTTTTACCATCAATAAGTCCTACACAAAATTTCAAATGTCACATAGTATTCTGTCACAAATGTTCACATAAAATATATATAAAAAATAACAGCTTGTATAGTGTGAAACCAATTGGCAAAGTTTTTTTGGCTAATTAGTCAAATTTGAAATGCAAAAAAAAAAGTTTGAATCATAATGAGTCATGTTAAAACTACAACAATCAATCTAACAGTTCATTTTATGTCAATTTTTGCACCAAATTTACAACACAAAATACAAATTCTAAATAATACTAAATTCTCTTATTTTTGTCCATTGCATACCCACGGTCTTCCACAAAAGTTTAATCAAAATATAAAAGATGAGAGGTTAACGACAAAATCAAAGTTTGCAGAATTTAATTCTTTTGGGATATATATCTATTGCATATGCCCTCCAAAACAATATTTTAATCCAAAATGCAGAAAAAAAAACAGTTTGCAACAAAAATCAGTTATTCCGTTGATATTGCATACACTCTTTCCCCACAAAAGCTTCACAAAGTGTAAAAAAAAGAATGATTGTAGGAAGTATATACTTCTGATTCAACAAAATATTTTTTGACTTTTTGCATGTTGTCCTTAAGTTTAAAAAACTGCGATTTGGAACGCATCAAATTTAAATAGAGAAGGATCAGTAATTCCGTTATGTTGTACAGACTGCTCGCCGGTTAGAATTTATACAAAATATAGAAAACACAGCTTGCAATGTGTAAAATCTAATTTTTCTTCTGTGTATGATCCTTCCTCACAAAATAACATAAATATGTCAAAAAAAGTTTTAGTTATAACATCTAAAACAACAAAAATCAGTTCTATCAGTATATGTCATGCTATTCTCTTACACAAAATGTTCACCTTAAAGTTTCACAAGGCACAGTCTGTAAATTAAAAACAACTAAGATCATGTATTTTGGTCTATTTCATACAATCCCGTCCCAAAGAATTTATATAAAATGTGAAAATTGAGTGGTAAAACAGAAATTTGCAAAATTCCATTTTTTTATATGCATATTGTATATGCCTTCTGCAACAATAAGCTAATCCAAAATGTCAAAAAGAAGCTTACAAGCTTACTTATTTTTAGAAATTTTTGCAGGAAAAGAACTTCGCAAACCAAAAAAAGAATCAGGAAAATGTTTAAAATTTTCAGGGTTAATAACGTTTGATGGATTTTGTGGGAATTTTAATTTTTGTATAATTTCAGTTGCAAGGTGTAAAGTCAAATTCTACAAAAATTAGTTCTTTCAGTATATTGCATGATCCTTTTGCCACAACATAAAATTTCAAAAAAAAACACACAACAGTTTGTATATATTATATACACTATGTATATAATATATATGTATATAAATGGAAAGTCACCCCAGCCTTCCCTATTCTTTTTTTTACCCTAACAGTAAAAAACCATGTAAATCCTTCCCCCAAAAAATAAAAGTAAATAATAAATAATCAAAATCCAATGTAAATAATGCAACAAAATCAAAAAATGTGAAAAAGCTACGTAAATTTTCCCCATAATGTCAAAAACCTCTGTCAAATAAGAATTAAAAAAACACAAGTTGTTTCGGTGTTAACATGTATATATATTAGTACTCCCTCAAAAAAATTTAAACTTTTCTTAAATAACACGAAATGTCATAAACAAAAACATTTGAGTCAGAACATCTAGAACAACGAAAATTAGTACACTTAAGCTACCAGAATTACTATATGCATGTTAAATGAAAATCGTTTTGTCATATTGCATGCAACCGATGTAAGTTTAGTTACATAAAATGTGAAAAATACATTATATATTTGCATAAAAAAGAGTCCTTAAACTATTCCTAAATATTATATAATACTTTTTTAAAAGGTGTTGTGGCTTGTTATATCTTCTAATTTAAGCTTAAAAGGTCAAGTTAAATAAGTTACCATATTCCTAGCAAAGATCACTAATATAACTACGGTAGTAGCTAGCTTACATGTAAAAAGCAACATAAAACTCACAGGTTAGCTAGGTACTGGGAACAATCTTTAGTTTAAAGCTAACATTAGCTAGCTACAGCAGCTAATAGCTGGTCACTTAAATATAAACTGGAGACTTAGCTAGGTATAAAGAACATGGCTACATATTTATAAATTCCTAGCTACCTAGCTAGTTGTTGTTGGTGTGGTTGATGCTAGCTAACAAACATGTCTCGCATCAATAATATCATCAAAACTGAAAAAAACATAAACAAACCTTACAGAAACCTTTCTATACTTCATTTATATACCATGCCCCTTTTTAATTGCTTTTGTAAAGATTTATTTTGAAGGAAAGAGTAGAAAATGCTTAAAAAGAACAGCCATCTTTTTTGCAAACACAATTTCCGTTACTTTGTGCTGGAACTTCATTTAACAAACCACACAAAACTCGCAGCTTTTCACGACAAAGAAGACATATATTTTACTGCAACATCAAAGATTTTTTTCGGCAACATCAAAGGAAAATGAAGACATCCACTTAGCCTGTCACAGACAGACAGACACACTTAGCGTATTATTATAGAGATAATAAAAATATATGAAATTATATATCCTTTCTAAAAGCTAGATGGATTTCCTATGTAATAGTGTTTTTTTTGTAATAAAATAATAAAGTGGGAAAACGTAAGAAATTATCGAACGCACTTTTCGAATTGCCAATTTTCAAGCCTCGTTTGATGCTTTTCTCATAGAAATGTCGAGCTTATGGCGGGAAAGTCGAGCTTATGGCGGGAAAGTCGAGCTTATGGCGGGAGGAAAGTTTATAAGCAAATAAGGACAAAAGCAACATTGCTGAAAGGTGTGATATTTTAAAATGCTTTTAATACAATAAAACCTGTGATCCCAAAACAATGATCTAAAAAGATTTTTTAATTTTTCTTTACATTTTTTAATTTTGGAGATATTTAGTATTAATTTTTTATTTACAATTTTTAATCTACTACCGTCGGAAAACTCATCATAACTGGCGTTTTCCTTACTTAAAAAATAAAAAAAGGTTTTTAGATCAGACATTCCTCTCCATCTAAGCATGCTCTCCACCCCAGAGCCTTTATAGTTTTGTAAAAGAGGTTTAAAACATAAGAAGTACTCTCTTAAAAAATTGGCCACAAAGGTAACGGCCATTAGCTAACAGGTATTTTTTACATCTTCTTATGCTGCATGTGTTTGCTCTAACTGATTAGTAAAAAATTGATATCTAAGACGATTGTGAGCGGAGAAATATTTGATCTTATCACAAAGCGGAAAAATATTTTTTTTTTAATTTTGAGAAATCATGTAACTTAAATACATTTTTCAAAAAATATTTTTGCCCTGTTAGAAAAACCAGAATTTTTTTTTTAAAAACAAATGATTTTTTTTCCCACACTCATGCCTTAAATCTCTCTTTGATAATGTATTAGGCACGTAAGTATAACTAAAAGCGATAGAAAAGTACCTTACGTATAGTTTATAACCATAAATTATTAACTGATAGCTATGTCCAACCGGTTTATACGGCAAATCCAGTGCGCTGATTGGCTAAAAAATCTCCACTATAGGCTTTATACAGCACGCTTTAACTTTTAACCTCGACCAAAACAGTTGCTAAAAATGTAAACAAACAACTTTGCCAGAGAATTTGTAACATGGTAACATAGCTACACGTACATACTCAAAAATAATTTTACAGTAAATCCAAAATCTCAAATTACTCCGCCAGAAAAACAGCAAAGAATGTTGATAATTTTAAATCCACTGCGTTTTTAATATCAACATTCATCGCAACAATGAGCAACAAGCAAAACGGCGTCGAAATTGTGTGATAAACACTTCTTCTGACGAAGAATAAACTTTGGTTCAAGAAACGTTTAAAAACATTCTATATATGGATACTCGAATGTTTTGTTTTCTTTTTGTACATGTATTTGAAAAATTTATACAATGAAATTCAAATCGAATGTTTTCTTTCTTCATCAAAACCTCGTTTTTACAACCTTTTCACAAGTAAATCTTACGAAAATAATTCCGGTTTCTACTAACCCAAACAAAATAGCTATCAGTTAATAAATACAATATAAACTGTTTTATCTATCTCTTTCGAGAAATATTACCCTCGGTCAGCGGATCGTCCTCGCAAACTCAGTCTATACTTTTGACTTCGAGTAATATATCTTGGTATAGATAGAAAAAACAGTTTATTTTATTTTTTTTTTTTGACAAAGTTAAATATTTAGTCGTTAAAAATAATTACAATTTAATTAGAAGATGAAGATTGATAAAGAAAAGATTGTATAAAGTAAAACTATATTGTCAAAGGCTATGAGCCACGCGAGACTCAGTCTTTGATTGAATAGAAGAAAAGTGCGTATTCGTGACTAAATAAAATAAACTTTATATTCTGGCATCTACACAGGCAAGATCAAAATCATTGACCACCTCTGTGTGCAACTTGGTATTCAAGGATCTGGAACCTCTAAGTTTATATTTCATTAATATTCTGTAAAACCGCCTATCTCGCTGTAAAATTAAGGTTTCTGGCAAAAGATTTGTTTATTAATGTCCTCGCAACTCCTTACCCAGTGCTTTGTTGTTTTAAAACTTTAGTAATGAGATTGACTTTTTTGAAATTTTCATGTGAATTAAATGTGCCAGGGATTTTACGCACGTGTTAGATAAGGTTTCTAAAAATTGAGATGATATAGAGAGAAGATAAGTCTATTTTATGTGTCCATTGCTTAATATTAACAGATGGAACACTTACCCACTTTCCCCGGTTTATTTAGAGCTGCAAAAAAGGGCAATAATCTGCAGGGTTACAAGTTGTTAAAAACAGGTACTTTATGCTTACTTTGCATAAAGCATGAACTTATTTACACATGCATGTATCAGATATTTTTTTTAAAAAGTAGCATTTTTATTCTTGCCTTTCGATAAATTAAAAAGATATTTACGAATTTTAAAACTGATTTTGTGAAATATATTTAATCTGTATTTTTAAAATGTTTAATTAAAATTCATTTAAGAGCAGTGTGTAATGCTCAGAAATTCTTGTGTATGCTTTTTTAGCCTGCCCAATAGGACTAGCTCGCCCTATGTGATCGTATAAAAAACGTTGGCCAGCTCATATGATCGGCCCATATCTTCCTTATCCAATACAGTTCTCCAATAAATTTAAATTATGTGCGAGATGCTTAATTATTTACAAAGACACATTTCTCAAGATGTTTTTTTTTACCAAATAACAGAAAATCGAAACATCCTGTACACACGATACTGTTACAATTATACCCGAAGAGACGACAGCTTTGTTGGAGAAACGGGTGAGGGATGCGTATTTTGGACTGAAGCAAACCCGTACGTATCAACGAGCGTGTATCCAACTTTGAGTAAGCATTATTGTAGAAATCCACAGGGATTCGCCAACACAACATGGTGTTATACTGATATGCAAAGCCGTGCCTGGAAAACGTGTGGCATAGGGAACTGTCCGATACTTGCCGACGAAGGTAAGTACATACACTTCTTTTGATTCTACTTATCATTATTGTTGTTCTTAAATGTACACTGGTTAAAGAAGGAGCAAACAGCTGCAGACAGCTACAAACTACAACAAAAAACTCAACAAACCGAAAAACGACTTTCATAGAACTTCCATTTCTAAATTAAGTTGTCTTAAAATTATTAAAAGTGTAACATCATATCACTTGGCTTTATATAATTATTATGGATATCACCAGTTCGAATTACTGAGGCACAAAGAGTCCTTTACAAAACATTTCATTATAACTTTTATTTCATTAAATCTACTTATAGGCACTGAAAAATTGCAGATCAAATATATTTCACGAAATCAGTTTTAAACTTCGTAAACAAATTTATAATTCATCGAGAGGCAAGAATAAAAATGCTACTTTTTCAAAAAGTCTTCTTTACATTACTCCATAACAGTAATACTTACTTTATTTTTATATTTATGTACTGGACACCTGCCTGCCAAATCTTTGAATCCTATGCATTAAAAACTTATTTCTTTAATTATGAATCCCATAATTAAAGAAATAAGATTTTAATGCAGTACGTGACATGCTTGTTCAAATTTTAACCAGGTTATAACTAGGAAGTACATACACAAGCACTCTTTAAGTTTGAGTTACCAATCAGTATCCGTTTGATCAATAATAAGCACCAAATAAGGCGCAATAAGGCTGAAGACATTTCCTCTCGAGACACCGTGAAATAGTAAGTTCACAATGTGACTGTTTTTTACCTATAAGCTATAATCACAGCTGTAATATTGCTTGTCCAATAATTTTTTTAGATGAACATGTGTGGACAAGGAGGTAAGCATATTAACTGTTAACAATTTACTATAACTATTTACTTTAAAGTCGCAGTCATTGAAAGTCGTTGAAATGATGTAAAAAAGATTTAAGTGATGCTGACATAAATGTGTATTTCGGTTAACTAGAACAAAAAAAATAGAGAAAGAGAACTATCTCTGTTGTAACACTAAAGTGAGCGAGGCTTGTGGTTTCTAAATAACGGGATAAAAGTCTCTCTAGAAGTTTCTTGTCAACAACTCAAGACTCAACAACTTTGAAATAAATCAGCTATGAATAAATCTAAAGTTGTATTACTAATTTCTTATAAACCGGATATAAACTGGATCCTGCATTGTTTTTTTCATGCTAACGTTGTTTATCCATTGATAGCTATCATCTTGTAATTAAATTTGCGACAGTATTGCGATTACTAAAAGATGCATTGTATTATCAACAAGATGCAGAAGCTGCATAAACTATCTCGTTATTAAAAAGGTGCAACTAAAATACATTCACAATAGTGACACACCCAATTTTGTTGTTTAATTTACATTTTGGAAAACCATCAAAGTGGTATATGCTACTTGGCCTGTGACCACATACCATGGTACGTTTTGAAGCCCTTAAATGACTCTGGTAAGTTGCTAAAAGAACATTTTGGACACAATAAAAACTTAAGACATATAGATGAAGTCAATAAGTTTGCGCCAATTTAAAGCAGCTAAATGGGGCGACCAGCAATATTTTTAAATAAATAATTTTTTGAGGAAACAATTTCAAAAATGTGATGGTTAACGTTACACACGCTTTTTTTTATAAGAACAAGAAACCGGGGCGGTTTGAACACTCACACGCTTTTGACCCTGACATTCTAGCCTACTCATCGACCCGGACTTACTGCGTTCCTCTGGGTCTATTGTCTAATTTTCCTTCTATAAGATTCTGAAGATGTTAAGGATCGACGCATGCGCATAAGAACGTATATATATGGGCATGGCTGCTGGTGCTCTCTCAATGTTTTCATTCTCTATTCGAAGCGCGGTTCGTACAAGGGTTTGCTATCAGACTTAGTAGACCACGAGAACGCAGAGAAATGGTTTACGGGTAGACTATGACATTCTGGCAGTTGAAAGAGGACTTTTTTTAGATTTTTCTGAGCTTAGTGAGAGTTTTATCGTAGAGGGGCAGCAACAGTGCTTGCATTTAGAGGGCAATAGACTGAATGGAAATAAAAGACTATAAAACAACTTCAACATTTTCTTTTGTCTTTCGACAAACTAAAACCATAAATAACAGAAGAATACCCAAATCGAGTATAATAATACTAATACTAATATAAAAACACAGATTGAGCGAAAAAATGGAATACTGAAAAAAAAAATAGTAATAAAAAAAAACGATACTAAAGTCCATCATGTGTTCATTATGCGTGCGAATCGATCAATCTATCAATCTGATGTAGATTTTATATGGATAGGAGATGAGAAGGGTCAGCAGATAGGGAAGTTGCCATAATAGAGCATAAAATATTTTGTTTACAAAGTTTACCATGGAAGGCTGACAAAGTTTATCATAGAAGGCTGAATAAAGCTGAACAGTGCTGAGGGACCAGCTTGAAAAGACAGATGATGTCAATTTTCAAACGCTAGCCAAAGTCAAAAATGATGATTTTTGTTCGAAAGCTGATAAAATATAATAAAATGATGTAATCAAAATGTTTTAAGCTCCAAAATGACGTGATAATCAATCTGAAACCATAGTTGAAAGACTAATACATACCAAAAATCCACAACAAAGTATATAAAAACCAAACCAACTTCAACAACGTGCAATGAGTTTCAAAATGGCAGAGCTTACCAGCCAAACTTTGGTAAGTCGTCCACGTATTACTTCCTAAATATAAAGGAGATAACGTATTCAACATGCGTTAGACCTATGTACGTTCCCAAGCCTTGTGGAGATAATGATTTCCTATTCTCCCTATGCCCCGCTTTAGCACACAATAGCCTAGACTCTAAAAACAACAGTGTAGCATGGAGCGTATTTTCATGTAGCACACTGTAGTGAGGCTCATCAATGTCTGTTGTCGAGTGTAGCAAGCCCTTTCTTTCCTTGTAGTACAATGTAGTAAAGCGTATTTTTCGTAGCCATGTGTAGCAGTACGTTATTTCCTGTACCAGGCCGTAGTAGAGCGTATTTCTTTGTAGTAAGGTGTAGTAGCTGTAGTAGAGTGTAGTAGCCTGTAGTAAAGCGTAGTAGAGCGTATTTCTCTGTAGTAGATCGTATTTCTCTGTAGTAGAGCGTAGTAGCCTGTAGTAGAGTGTAGTAGCTTGTAGTAGAGTGTAGTAGCCTGTAGCAGAGCGTAGTAGAGCGTATTTCTCTGTATTAGAGCGTATTTCTCTGTAGTAGAGTGTAGTAGCCTGTAGTAGAGTGTAGTAGCTTGTAGTAGCCTGTAGTAGGGCGTAGTAGAGCGTATTTCTCTGTAGTAGAGCGTATTTCTCTGTAGTAGAGTGTAGTAGCCTGTAGTAGAGTGTAGTAGCTTGTAGAAGAGCGTATTTCTCTGTAGTATAGAGTATTTCTCTGTAGTAGAGTGTAGTAGCCTGTAGTAGAGTGTAGTAGCTTGTAGTAGAGCGTATTTCTCTGTAGTAAAGCGTATTTCTCTGTAGTAGAGTGTAGTAGCCTGTAGTAGAGTGTAGTAGCTTGTAGTAGAACGTATTTCTCTGTAGTAGAGCGTATTTCTCTGTAGTAGCTTGTAGTAGAGTGTAGTAAGCCTGTAGTAGAGTGTAGTAGCCTATAGTAGAGCGTAGTAGAGCGTTGTAGAAAGTATTTCTCTGTAGTAGAGCGTATTTCTCTGTAGTAGAGTGTAGTAGCCTGTAGTAGAGTGTAGTAGCTTGTAGTAGAGTGTAGTAGCCTGTAGTAGCGCGTAGTAGAACGTATTTCTCTGTAGTAGAGCGTATTTCTCTGTAGTAGAGCGTAGTAGCCTGTAGTAGAGTGTAGTAGCTTGTAGTAGAGTGTAGTAGTCTGTAGTAGAGTGTAGTAGCCTGTAGTAGAGCGTAGTAGTAGAGCGTATTACTCTGTAATAGAGTGTAGTACGCTGTAGTAGAGCGTAGTAGCCTGTAGTAGAGCATAGTAAAGCGTACCTGTTTGTAGTAAAGCGTATTTCTTTGTATAAAACCAAAGTACGGATGCATTTATTTGTAGTAGAGTGTGGTACGGCGTCTTTTTCTAGTGTTGTGCAACATAGTCATCCACTTTTAGAATGTGACTAAAAAGCCAATTACAATTCATCACTGTACAAACTATATTTAAAAAAAAAATAATTATTCACAGAGCCAAGATTATGGTTAAAAAAACGCTGGGGCTTACAGCAGTAAAGCTTCATACAAATAGTTTCAAAAAATATTCTAACTATTCAGTCAAAGTGAACCGGCGAAAACGGCGTTCAAAAGACTACCATCGCCATAATGGTCTCGCACTATATAAAAACGAAACAAAATCTGGACATGTTCCCACAAAGAGCTTTTAATCAGCAAATAAAGTGTAGTTGGTAGATAAATAAGGCTTAAAGGGCGATTCGCCAGTGTTCATCAGAATATCACATACAAAGAAGCAATTTAGCAGACCCGCTTAAATATTCCTTTTCAATTTCACATCTTATGTTCTACTGTGCTCACCCAACGAGTTTGAAATACCTAGAATGCACACCATGGCCCCCCAATACAGCAAAAAGTGTTTATCCATACATGATCAGTTTGTTTGAGCCTTACAGAATACATCACAAGCAATGTATGTTCCAAATACCATTAGTGAAGGCGAGTGATCAGTATTACGTAAGAGATACGGTTGTTTCCGTAAATTAGACCTTTGATAAAAATTTAGAAAAAAGCTCCTGTTTTAGAAGCAATCAATACATCACAGATTCGGTTGTTTCAGTAAATTAGACCTTTGATAAACATTCAGGAAAGAGCTCCTGTTTCTAGAAGCAATCCTTACATCTCAGATTCAGTTGTTTCGGTGGATTGGGCCATTGTTAAGCATTCAGGAAAAAGCTACTACAGAGAAATACGCTCTACTACAGAGAAATACGCTCTACTACAGGCTACTACACTCTACTACAAGCTACTACAATCTACTACAGGCTACTACTACACTCTACTACAGAGAAATACGTTTTACTACAGAGAAATACGCTATACTACAGGCTACTACACTCTACTACAAGCTACTACACTCTACTACAGGCTACTACACTCTACTACAGAGAAATACGCTCTACTACAGAGAAATGCTTTCTACTACTCTCTACTACGCTCTACTACAGGCTACTACACTCTACTACAGGCTACTACACTCTACTACAGGCTACTACAAGCTACTACACTCTACTACAGGCTACTACACTCTACTGCAGAAAAATACGCTCTACTACAGAGAAATACGCTCTACTACAAGCTACTACACTCTACTACAAGCTACTACACTCTACTACAGAGAAATACGCTCTACTACACTCTACTACAGGCTACTACACTCTACTACATGCTACTACACCCTACTACAAGCTACTACACTCTACTACAGGCTACTACACTCTACTACAGAGAAATACGCTTTACTACAGAGAAATACGCTCTACTACAGACTACTACACTCTACTACACTCTACTACACTCTACTACAGGCTACTACACTCTACTACAAGCTACTACACTCTACTACAGGCTACTACACTCTACTACAGAAAAATACGCTCTACTACAGAGAAATACGCTCTACTACAGGCTACTACACTCTACTACAGGCTACTACACTCTACTACAGAGAAATACGCTCTACTACAGAGAAATACGTTTTACTACAAGCTACTACACTCTACTACAGGCTACTACACTCTACTACAGAGAAATACGCTTTACTACAGAGAAATACGCTCTACTACAGGCTACTACACTCTACTACACTCTACTACACTCTACTACAGGCTACTACACTCTACTACAGAGAAATACGCTTTACTACAGAAAAATACGCTCTACTACGCTCTACCACAGGCTACTACACTCTACTACAAGCTACTACACTCTACTACAAGCTACTACACTCTACTACAGGCTACTACACTCTACTACAGGCTACTAAGCTCTACTACAGAGAAATACGCTCTACTACGCTCTACTACATGCTACTACACTCTACTACAAGCTACTACACTCTACTACAGGCTACTACACTCTACTACAGAGAAATACGCTCTACTACGCTCTACTACAGGCTACTACACTCTACTACAGGCTCCTGCACTCTACTACAATGAAATACGCTCTACTACGGCCTGCTACAGGAAATAACGTACTGCTACACATGGCTACGAAAAATTACGCTCTACTACATTGTACTACAAGGAAAGAAAGGGCCTGCTACACTCGACAACAGACATTGATGAGCCTCACTACAGTGTGCTACATGGAGAATAAGAAATCATTATCTCCACAAGGCTTGGGAACGTACATAGGTCTAACGCATGTTGAATACGTTATCTCCTTTATATTTAGGAAGTAATACGTGGACGACTTACCCAAACTTTTGGCAGATCCAACATGTGCGGAGGTCTGGACCTGTGGGCGCGATAGAAGCGCGCATTGCGCAAAAATGTAAAAACGGCGCGCCATCTAAAAACTTTTCGTTCCCGAAGTTGCCTTTGAAACACTCACCAACCTAAAGGTGTGAGTGAATAACAAAATTCAAACCTGGCCTGGTCATTATTTTATTTCTCTATTATTTTTCATTTATCTTTGTTTTTCTAAACAATACGCCTTATTTTTTAACCTAAAATACCAGCAAACAAATCAGATTCTTATAAAAGCGTGATACATTATAACCAAAATAAACAAACGGGCGGCGGTGGTTATCCGGAGGAGTGTTAAGGGTTGCTAAAAAAGAGCAAAACGAGGAAAACGATTGGGTAGGAAAACTTTAAATAAAGTGAGAATAGTGTACACCTAAATGCTTTTTCTTTTATAAGAACATGCTTTATAAGAATACCAGACTGGAATTTTTGGTTAAACACAATTGGTCTATTGTTTAAACAACAGAGAAATAAGAATAATGACCAGCCTTGTTAGAATTTTGATATTCTTAACATGTAATAGATTTCAAATTAAATATATACGGCGAGTTGATTTACTTCGTCTATGCCTTACGTTGGCTGGTATAAAGAAGGGAAGCTGGGAAATTTAAGACTTTAATGCACCTGGTCAATGACGTGGACGTCGTGTTCAGTATTTTAAAGAAAAATTAACACTTTGCGCTCCCAAAGTGTTAATCCACATGAAAGAATTGTCCGTTGTCAGACACCGCGAACATTAATTAACGCGAACATAAATCCATGTTGTTGAGGTATATTTTTTTGCAATTAGTTAAAAATACTTTTTGCAAAACCAAAGTAATGCTAATGTATACTTTCAGAAGCTTGTGATCCATTCACGGAAACTTTTGCACCACAAGCAATAATCTCTAGAATAATACGGAGAGTGTGTCTGTGTGTTTGTGTGTCTGTAACAGGCAAAGTGGATGTCTTTATTTTCCTTTGATGTAGCCGAAAAAGTTAAGTCTCATTATGTTAAATTATCTGACGTTACGGCGCGACGCCAATAACACTACTTTAACGTCAATATCCTATATTAAATTAATGAAGCCATTACAGTGCACCTAAAACTTTGAGGCCAAATAACTTGGAAACGAGGTGGTGACGTGAATGATTTTTCACCGCGTAGGTATCTAGGGACCACCTAGGACCAATTTGGGTAATTTTCCCAAACCTGGGTCCCCGAATCCGTTTCGGAATGGACGGGTTGATGACGTCATCAAAAAACCTTCAAACCCTACTATCTCTGCAACCGTTTGTCAAAAGTACATGATCCTATACATTTTCTTGATCAGCATTTCAAGATGTATACGATGAAGACAACGGGTATACAAATTTCCTAAAAAAATTTTTTGGTACTTTCAGGAGACAATTTTCCAAGCCTTATATCTCAATAACCGTTCATCAAGTGCACATGATCATATACATTACATCAGCGCTTTAAGCTCTACACAATAGAGGCAACGTGAAAACAAAATTCTAAATTTTTTTTAGTGAATGGGTTGCTGACGTCATCAAAATTTTTATCCTGCCTCAGTGGATTATTCCACGGGCCTTATCGACTAGTCTATATAATAATACGCTTGTGTGAGTGACCATGTGAGTCCACGACACGCAAAGTATGGGTCACTTTCTCACGACATGGCGTTACGCTAAAATTTACTTAGTTAAAAAAAACGCGAATCAGGGGGTTACTATTTGAAAATTTAGTTCTGTTTTTCATTACTTTAACAAAGAACTCTCTTTTTTTTTTTAAAGTTCTTATTTGATATTTTTTGTTTAGTTTTAAAAGCCCCACGGGATCGTTATAGATAAAATAACTTAACTTTACCCCCGATTTACTATGTGCACGCTGTATCTAACGGACACAAGTTGTTATCAACTGTGAAAAGAAAACCGAAGCAAAGAAGGCTGTCTCTTTTTCAAAGTAATCCTGAAAAATGTTATTTCAAACAATGTTTACTCATCATGAGGTTAGATTAAAGCTTATTTGTTTCTTCTATATTTTCCATTTTTGTGTTCTGGGACCGAGGTTGCTTTCTTCTTAAAAAACTATCGAATTCGAATGATATTTCGTATCTAAAATGTAAAAAAACAAAACTGCTGTTGAAGAGCGGTGGTTTTGTTTTTGAGCGAGTATAAAAAGTTTATGCTGTTGTCAGAAATGTTTTTTTTTAAAAAGAAGAAAAACGTACGATGATATAACGTCAAAAAGAGAGCTGATGGAAATGTATCAGACAATTGTAGCCAGCTATAGATTTTCAATTTGTTTTCTTTTGTGATGAAGTGAAGTTTAGTATTCAAAGTAAAACACTGATTGAACTTTCATCGAGAGAACGCTAGCAAGCTACCTACTGACGAGAAAGGGAAAGAAAAGCAGGTGTGTTGTTTAGTAGATAAATGAATTTGGGTGTATAACGATTATTTAGCCTTTTTTTTCAGACCTAAATTTTCCTAAAGTTTGTTGTTGTGTCTTCAGCCAGAAAATATATTTTTTAAGCACATATTTCGCAAGAATATACTCTGAAAAAATGGGTCAGAAGTTTAGAATATCTTAAGAATATGTTTAAGCTTGATAGTTTGTTTGAAATGAATGACGCACAAAATTGATTAGTAGAAGTTTAGTTTTTTTAACGAACTGAACCAATGGGCCGTTACATGTAGTAGAAATTGCCATTATCTAGATATAGTAATTTATAGCATGCTTTTTTTTATTAAGGCATTATATATTTTCAGGACATAGACATGCTAACAATATATTAACAATAATGAGGATAGTATTTGTCAAGAAAAATAAGAAATGTTTTTGTAAGAATATATGTACTTTAAACATCACAAGGTAGATAACACTAGGTTGAGGATGGCTAGTGTAAATGTTGGTACTCTGAGAGGTAGAGCAGGTGAAGTAGTTGAAATGTTAGAACGTAGATCTGTTGATATGTGTTGTGTTCAGGAAGTCAGGTGGAGAGGAGCTTCAGTGAGAAGGTAGGAGGGCAAGGTATAAGCTTTTTTGGATTGGTAATAGTGATGGATATGGAGGAGTCGGCATATTCGTTGCAGAGAAGTTGGTAGAAAAAGTAATAGATGTTATGCGTGTTAATAGTCGTATTATAGTAATAAAGTTTTTGATAGGTAATAGGATTGTCACTTTTCTGTCAGTTTATGCTCCACAGTGTGGACTCAGTGAGGAAGATAAAGATAAGTTTTATGATGAGTTAATAGCAGTTACATCAAAATTTGG
The DNA here is from genome assembly GCA_030067915.1 of Hydractinia echinata. NCBI lineage: Eukaryota > Metazoa > Cnidaria > Hydrozoa > Anthoathecata > Hydractiniidae > Hydractinia > Hydractinia echinata. The sequence goes on along the minus strand of JASGCC010000050.1, from coordinate 1,344,082 downwards.
AGACACTGAACTTGTCATGGTGGGCGGCGACTTTAATGGTCATGTTGGGAAGTCATCTGAAGGTTATAGAGGTGTGCATGGAGGCTATGGATTTGGGAGCAGAAATAAGGAAGGGGAGAGATTGCTTGAGTTTGGAATGGCAACGGACATGGTGGTTTGCAACACATCATTCAGTAAGAGACAGAGTAGGCTGATAACATATGAGTCAGGTGGTTGTAAGACACAGATAGATTACTTCCTGGTTAGAAAGTCAGACAAGACAGTGGTGAAGGACGTGAAAGTTATATCGGGGGAAGAGTGTGTTTCCCAGCATAGGTTGCTGGTTTGTGATATTATCTTGAAGAGTGTTAAAGAAGCCAAGGGAAAGTACAGGCCCCGTCGTAAAGTCTGGAAGTTGAAGGAAGAGATTGTAGCAAGACAATTTAGTGCAAAAGTTCAGCAGTTAACCCACAATGGTCAATGTGATAGTGACAATGTTGAAAGTACTTGGACTATTTTGAAGAATTGTCTTCTAGAAGCTTCTGATGATACCTGTGGGTGGACGAAAGGACCAGCTAGACATAGACAGACCTGGTGGTGGAATAATGAGGTTGACCAGTGTATAAAGGAAAAGAGGAAACTTTGGAAAGAGTGGAAGTCAGGTGGTAGTAAAAATATTTACTTAGAAGCTAAGCGTCGTGCTCGTACAGCAGTGTATAAGGCAAAATCGGAAGCAGAGAGAAACAGATTTGCAGATGTGTTAAGAAGAGAAGACCAGCGCAATGAGGTATTCAAGATAGCAAAGCAAATGAAGAAGACTAATCAAGATGTTGTAGGTGAGAAGTGTATACGTAATGATGAAGGTGTTTTGGCTAGCACAGAGGAGGAGAAAAGGGTAGCTTGGAAGAATTATTATCAGAGGTTGCTTAACACTGAGTTTGATTGGGATGAGGATAATTTGACTGATGATGATGTTGTAGAAGGGCCAGCTATGCAGATCAAGACAGAATGGGTTGTGGAGGCTATTAGGAAATTGAAGATTGGCAAGGCTGCAGGAGTATCAGGTATTGTTGCAGAGATGGTAAAAGCATCTGGTTATATTGGAGTTGAGCTTATTACAAGTCTTGCTAATCAGATTATAAAGGATGGTGCTATTCCGAGTGAGTGGCAGTCGAGTGTAATAGTGAATTGTTTCAAGGTCAAGGGTGATGCATTAGAAAGAGGTAACTATAGAGGTTTGAAGTTGGTTGATCAAGTAATGAAAGTTATTGAAAGAGTTATTGATAAGTTACTTAGAGAAAGAATTGATATAGATAAGATGCAATTTGGTTTTGTTCCAGGGCGTGGCACTACAGATGCAATATTTTTACTCAGACAGCTTCAGGAAAAGTATTTAGGAAAGAGAAAGAATCTCTATTTTGCCTTTGTAGATTTAGAGATAGCTTTTGATAGAGTGCCACGTAAAGTTATTTGGTGGGCTATGAGAAAATTAGGTGTGGAAGAGTGGCTAGTTACGATGGTACAGTCTATGTACAGCAATGCTAGAAGTCGTGTCAGGATTAACGATTCACTTAGTGATGAATTTAGTGTAAATGTTGGTGTACATCAGGGTTCTGTACTTAGTCCTTTGTTGTTTGTTCTAGTCTTAGAAGCGCTGTCGATGGAGTTCAGAACAGGTTGTCCATGGGAGTTATTGTATGCAGATGATTTGGTTCTCATAGCAGAGTCGATGGAAGAATTAGTTGAAAAGTTTGAGAAGTGGAAGAAAGGACTAGAAGAGAAAGGGCTAAGGGTGAACACAGCAAAGTCTAAAGTCATGATTAGTAGCATTGCAGCCAAGTGTGACCTTGTAGTTGGAAAGTGGCCTTGTGGAGTCTGCAGGAAAGGGGTTGGTAGTAACTCAATTTTTTTGTCAGACTTGCAAGCATTGGGTACATAAGAAGTGCAGTAGTATTGGTGGAAGGTTAAGAGCGGACATTCAGTTTGTATGCAAGCGTTGCAAAGGTGAGATTATAGAGAATGAAGTATTTCCAGCTTTAATGATGTACAACAGTGGCTCGTTAGGGATAGTTGAGAACTTCTGTTACTTAGGTGATATGTTGGGCAGTGAAGGGGGTGTTGGAAGAAGTGTTACTTGCAGGATAGGTTCTGCTTGGAAAAAGTTCAGAGAGTTACTTCCTTTGTTGACTAGCAGAGTCTTGTCAATTGAGGTAAAAGGTAGGTTGTATGAGGCCTGTGTAAGAAGTGTTATGTTGTACGGTAGTGAGACATGGGCAGTGAAGCAGGAAGATCTTGACCATTTAGAAGGGAATGATATGAGAATGGTTAGGTGGATGTGTAACGCCAGTCTGAGAGACAGAAAGAGTTCAGATGAGCTAAGAAGCAGGCTAAGTATCCATAGAATTAAAGATGTTATCCAGATAAGAAGATTGAATTGACTGGGGCACTTGGAAAGAATGGAGGAGGATAATTGGGTAAGAAAGTGTAGAGACTTGATAGTTCCTGGGGCAAAGCCCAGAGGCAGACCGAGAAAGACTTGGCAGGAGGTTATAAGGACAGACTTGATACAGAGGAAGTTGAGTTTAGATCTAACACAGTCTAGATCAGATTGGAAGAGGGTCATTAATATACCCCGTCCAACCCATGCTAGCATGGAAAACGGACGTTAAGCCGAGAATGATGATGATGATGATGAAACAATGGGTCAGAAGTTCAGAATATTCTAAGAATATGTCAAACCTTGATTGTTTGTTCTAAATATAAAAAAAATTGCCAATAGCTATAGCAATATATAGCAAGCTTTATTTTATTGAGGCATTATACATTTTTAGGCCACGAGTATAGTATTTGTCACGAAAGTAAGAACTTTTTGTAAGAATATACTATGAAAAATGGGTCAGAAGTTTAGAATATCCTAAGAATATGTCTAAGCTTGATAGTTTATTTTAAATATGAAAATTTGTATAACGCACAAAATCGATTAGAAGTTTACTTTTCTTATTGTATATCAAACGAACTGCACTTTTTGTGTCCAACCAATGGGCCGTTCCATGTAGTAGAAATTGCCATTAGCTAGCTATAGTAACTTATAGCAGGCTTTATTTTTTAAGGCATTATATATTTTCAGGCCATAGTCATGCTAAGAACATATTGAGAATAATGAGGATTTCATATGTCAAAAAAGTTAAGAACATCGAGGCTGAAACTAAAACACACTATTCTTATAAAAACAGCGTGTATATCCTAGAGAAGAATTAACATAAACTGTAAATGTAATTTTTCCGTTGTTACTGTTTTTAACACCAGACTGGGTAATTCAGTGTTGATGTCGTTATAAAAAACCTAAACCTAAATCCTAAACTTAAATCAATGTTTACATCTGTTACGTTACGATCGTTTGAAATATATTGGATTCTTAAATTCGAAAACGCTGCATTGTTATCTTCTTTGATTTTATGCGTGATTTTATTGATTATAAGTTTGGGTCTGTTCTTTTAATATTTTTGATTGAAATATTTCGGTAGATATACAATATACCAAATGATTCAAGTTTTTATATTTCTCTTTATGTGTTTAACTATTAATTTCTTATATTTTGAGTTCTGGAATGGCAAAGCAAGTATATAGTTTCAGCGTATTTCGCTTTTTATGAACGAACGGTTGTTAGACACCTTTGATTTTTTTGGACATTTTCCATTTTTATTTTACAATTTTTTTTATTTTATTTTTTGTTGCCCATGCTTATATATTTAGACGTTTTGTTTCAGCGGTTATACACATAGAATAATGCAGATTGTGAGCAACCTCGATCCCAGGGCTTTTTTCTCTTTTTGCCATCCCGTTATAAAAGAGACAAAGAGCCCAGGGTCGAGGTTGAAATGTGAGTTTTTAAAATTCAAATAACTGTGTTGTATGTTTTTGTTTGGTATCCCTTACATGGTTGTAATGAGAGATTCAGTGGATTCTTCCACGGGAATTCGATTAGTATTTATTAAATTGATACGTTTTAAAATAAGTTCTGCACGTTAATTTAACTGTCTTCGCGTTAATCTTTCCAAATTGTTGTTTCTGTTGTCTGGACAACATAATCGTCATTCCTTTTTTATTTTGCACACAGGAATTTTATTGCATTTTAAAAAGGCTGAGATGGGCGAATACGCAACCGGACAGTACTTAGAATGCTTTTCAATCGCCTATTTTTTTATGAAAAGAAATTGCATGGGTTTTGCTTAGTTCATAAACAAAAGATCTTCACCTTTATCAAAAAGCGTATTTTTTAATCTTTTCCCATCATACGTCTTTTCCCCTTGAAGTTTACCGTGTTGTGATAAAAAATGTTATACTAAAAAGATCGAAATTATTTTGCTCAAATAAATGCAACAGTGGTAAAAAAAATAATGTTTTGTTTTGATTAACACATCAGCTCAAAAGATAAAGGTTAGAAACTTCAATTAAATATTAAATATTCACGAATTAGTTCTGTCACTATAGCCAAGTTGGTTAGCACGTTGCACTTAGATGCTGGTTCGAATCTTCCTAGGAGACGTTTTACTAAAATAAAACTTTGTGCATGAAAGCTCGTTGATGACGTTGCAATTGACCAGTTGGGACATAGTTAGTTAGTTAGTCAGTTAGGAGTTGGAAACCAATACCATCCTCGCAGGCGAGATAGTAATAATGTGACATAGCTAGTTATATAGTTGAGGACGATAAAGAGCAAGGTGTTTGTTCGTTTACTTGACATTACTTAAATTATCGCTGTAGTAAGCTTCAGTAATGTGAAAACCTGATAATCAGTGGAAATGTCATATGTTAGAATTTAATTCAACGTGTAATGTAAAGAAAAAAGACGTGTAGCTGTAACTGTCAGTTATTTCCTTATTGAATATAAAAAGCGTTTCGGAAACAATTGCAAAAATATATGAGAGGAATTTGATTCTGTCGAAAAAATATCGGGGATTACGAAGTGTAACAAGGTGGAATTACAAAGTGCGTCATGAAAGAATTACAATTTGCGATAGGTTTGAGATTACAAAGTGCGACAAAATTGTATTACAAAGTGCGATTGGATTTCAAAGTGCGATGGGATTACAAAGGGCGATGTGATTACAAAGTGCGACGGGATTACAAAGTGATACACTACATTTGATGGTACTAATGTTATAAAATAACATATGTCAAGTAGGGTATTTTGCATTTAAATTAAAATGTTCTTTGTTTTAGGCAATGTGTCGAATACAAGAGTATTGTACCAGATCAGTCAGGATATTGCGCAAAATATCTAAATAACAAAAAAGTTTATGTGAGTTTACAGGAAGCTGCAAGGGATAACAGGATCCTTGGACCTAAATTGTCTCTTTTTCACATGACTACAAGGCTGTATAAACAAAAAAATCCTTATGCAGCACTGAGATATTTTAAGTTATGGTTAGGTAAGTGTTTTATTTGCGTTTCTTATTATTTTTATGAAACATATAAATATATTTAAAAAATAACTCAAATCAAAAAGGACACGATATGATATTACAATATTTTCTCTCTGCTGCCAACCAAAAGAACAGCAGATATTTAATTTTCGTAAAAAGGTTACAAACCCTTAATTATTTTTTTTTATATATAAAATAAGTTTACATGACCATGTAGTTAGTTATCACACAGTGCCGAGAAATATTTTTTGAGTTTTTTATGTTCTCATTGCATACATAAAAATAAGACTATATTTTTCGAGAACATGTACAATATGAAGTTTATCGTATCAACTGAGCACAAGCCGTTGTTTTTGGTAGCTATACGCGGTAAATTTTTGTTCAATTTCAGTCATCGTTTATGAAGATCTTTGGTTAACAGCATATAGTCCAGGAGCCCACAATGAATTTTATGCGATCGCACAGTTAAATTTCCTTACTTAAATATAATCGAAATAAACACAAATCATTAACTAACTCTTTGAAGTTACAGGTGAACTAAGAATTCTCAGCGGTCGATAGCTACTTGCTCCTAATGCCTATATGCGAACAAGAGAACAATTGAACCGTGAATATTTATTTGTGTCATAAAAATTATGTTTTATTCGGAATGAAGACTTGGAACAACGGACAAGTTCTCCTTTCCTAAGTAAACAACAACTTCACTCAACCAATCAGGAATACAATATAAGCTTTTTTGCCTGCTATTTCAGCTAAACAGAAAAAAAATTAATGCATTTTGCACTGTAAAATTGAAAGATAAGTAAACTCGTTCCTCGGTAGAAAAAAAATACAGCATGGAACTTGTGTTGACTTTAGCCAATTAAAATATCGCAATGCAAAATTAAGACAACCTTTAACCCCATAACGATAAACTTAGAAACATACGCTTTCTTTAGATCCATACATCAATTTTGGGGTGAATAAAATTCTATCAAATTTGACAAGAATTGTTCAATATATTGTGGAAGAATTTAGCCAGCACACAATTCTATTCGAAAAGTTTTTTTGTATGGCACGATTTAGAGTTTGCTTGACTTCGTCGAAAGATAAATCATTCATTATTTCCTGGCCATGCCGCAGCTTATGCAAAGAACATTTACCAGTTGTGCAAGAAATATATAATATTTGTCGTCAACTGCGCATAATATCCGTACTAGAATTCAAATACTTGCCCGATGTTGGGAATAACTCAATTTGTACGATACTTCCAGAACAGGATATAACACACTTAGAACGTTGTCAATTAATTGGTAAGTACCTAATGTAGTTATAAATTTCAGAATGTTGTTAGTGGTGCAAAAATTTCTAAACATTACATATCTCGGTTAATTTGTACCGCAATGGTCTTCTCAGAAAAAAGAAACTAGAAATTCAAAAAAAGGTTGAGAAGCATTTTATATGTTGCGAAAAAAATTTGAAACCAGACATATCCCTACTGCTTATTGCTTCTCTTCAATATATTACTGTGAGGTGCCCAAATCTTACGGGAATACATCAAATCTGCATGGCTTAGAGCCTCTATATTGCTGTTGAGCCTTGAAAAATTCAAATTTGTTTATGTCGGCGACTTCTTACCGATGTGTTACTTTTATGCCTGCTCTATCAACACATTAGCACAGTCGGTAGAGCAAGCGAGAGGTCGTGGGTTCAAGTCCCACTCGATCCATCATCTTTGCAGCGCTTGGGAAGATAATGTGCAGGGTTACTTATACCAAATAGTTCCGATTTTGTTCTTGAATTTTTTATTCCCCGGTTTTTGTATTTTATGATAGCTGAATTCATGTATATAAAGCATATGTACTCGCTTCTATAGCCATGTACAAATGCTAGGAAAAACACTTTCATAATTTTGGCTACCTAGCTATATTACGCTGTTCTGATAAGGTTTTTATTCAGTTTGGTACAACTGTTTTTTACCTTAGCCAATGTTATTGTTTCTTTTTGTGTTATCTGCACCTGTTTTGTTTTTACTAAAGTTGCAACTTAGTTTTGTCAAGCTAGCTAAAAAGTTTAAAATTCCAAATATTTTATAATTTATATTTTTTGGTAGCTAGATGCAGTTAGGTAAGAGCACCTTTTACTGTAACATAAACTTAAGCCGAAGTTCTACGGTTTATTGATTCACGGACAGACATTCCACGCACAATTTAGGGTTTATTTTTCCTCACAATTTAAGGTGTTTAAAAATGTTGATTTTGAAAATTTGTTTATGAATGTTTATAAACGAGCTGTGTTTCTTAATTACGATGAGGATTTTGACGACACTCTACCAAATTTGAAAAGACTCGCAATATATGCATCAATCGTTTTGTCTTCGAAAAAACCTTTTCATATGTTGTGTTTCCATTGAAGATGGCTTACTCTTTCGTATTTTGTTATTGTGGTCCAACTGCTTTGACAGTTATTTTTTATTTATATGCGTATTTATTTCCGCATTTACTGTAGAGTTAAGTAGCTAGAAACTGCAGCTAATTTATGATGCTGTGAATCTATTTCATTGAGATTTACATTGTCTACTCACTTAACCGGCTTAAAACGCTCTTCAAATCACCAGTTGTTTTGATCGCCCTTACACGCTATTAGGCCTCTTCGAGTAAAATGAGCGAGTTCGAGTGTTCATAATGACGAAAAATAAAATATCATTCTCAAACACTTTTACAGTAGACCATATAAATCTTTTTAATTGTTTAAGTAGGCCAACAGAAGAAGCAAAAACAAGCCTGAAAAAAGCTTAAGTAAAGCAAAAGCTTAGATAAATAAACATGTTTTTTCTTCTTCATAATCCCTTCAGAAGATTCAGATCAGAACTTCACAAAAGTGTGTTACGAAGGAAACGGAAGTGGTTACATTGGGATCATTAATGTAACGTCTACTGGAAAAACCTGTCAACCTTGGTCTATAAATCCTTATTTAAACCCTGGCTCTTACCCAACATTAAAGGAAAACTTTTGCAGAAATCCACAGGGTCATTTGGATAAACCTTGGTGTTACATTGACAAGTCGATGCAACGTTGGGAATACTGTGACGTCAAAGAATGCAGCAGTATTATGTTTGATGGTAGGCGATTTAAATGATTTTTGCTTTGTAAAGTGATCTAATCAAAGAAACGAAAAACTGCAAGGTGATATTTGTATACATTTCCTAGAGAGATGTCAAACTTTGAATATCTACGTCTGTTATTTTTTCAGTTTTTCTCTTTACAATATCATAAAAGAAATGGCTAACTTATATTTTTTCAATTTTGTTTACACTTTTTATTTTAAAGAAGTATAAAACGTCATTTTGAAACTTGTTTCGTTACAGACAAAGAATTGTGGAGGAAAAATGTTTGGATGATTTTCACATCGCTTGGAGTCATTATCGTTTTGTTAGTACTGGCTTATTTCATCAAAAGGCACCTGAAACAACGCAGAAAAGACCAAGGTTTGTACTGGTTACACATAAGCATCAATATTTTACTAGTTTATGATTATTGGTGACAAAAAAATTTAACCTAGCGAAACGCACACAAAAAATACTTGGATGTTGTTTAACACGTAGCTGGATACGACCTACCTTCCTACCAAGCGAATTGTTGTTTAAATTGTCTAAACACATAACCACGTAATTCTATAATATCAGTTCTGTGCTTCGTTTTTTCTCGCGAGAATTTTAGGCCGGTGTTGCGTGAGTGTACTAAAGTGATTCATTTTTGAATGATGACAGGTACTATTCCTCATTGTTTTTGCCTGTTAACATGATCATTTTTAAATGATCTTTTAGAAAGTGATTATTTAAAGTGATTGTGTATTTTTGCCTTTAAATTATCAGATATTTCTTCAAAGTCGTTTAGTACAGCAGAAAAAATTGAAGCCGGGGAAGGGGGAACGGAGAACGGGGAGAGGGGGAAACATGCCCTACTGGGACACTTTTATCAATAACATTAGAATAACAATGAGCCTGAAACTTGTCGTAGCTGATTTTTTTAACATTTGGGAATGAAAAGACAAAAAAAGAGAAAAAGCAGGTTTGACACGCCCATTTTATAAACTCTACCTAATATTTTTTTAATGTTTTGAAATATTAGTTTTATTTTTGAAAAATGTATGTTCCAAAATTTAAATGTAAGAGTTTTTAATTGTCCGAATTTTTAATTACGATGACAATCTAGAACCTTTCCTAATGTTGTGTCTTTCAGTCTTTAATTTTAATAAAAATAAAGAAAACAAGTAATTGATACGTTCTTTCTTTTTGATAATACGATATATTCATTATCATCGTCATCAAGAAATGCAATGAAATCTTTTTCTGTTTCCTTTTTTGTCTGATACATGATAACAATATGGCTAACAATATGGGTATTTCGTTCCATCATAAACTCATTTGTTGAAGCATTAAACTTGTCCGAAACCGTTGAGATAGTGTCCGAAAATCAATAGCCGAATTTTTTGGTCCGACGTTTATTAAAGTTAATATACCGTATATTTTAAATTTAGAACCAATGGTATCTCCTTATCTTGATTTTAAATGCAACGACGAAACGTTATCAAATCTATTGTCACCTCCACAAATTTAGACCAAATTGTAAAAGGTTACATTTTCGTGCAATACGGCAAAATTTCACAGGTATATGTTGATGCAATTGTGTAATGATGTAGTTAATAGTTGTGATTAATAGTTGTAATGGCACTGCACACCGCATGGCTGCAAAGAGACAACATACTTACCCTTTCCGGCAAGATAGACAAAAACAATTATCACTGTAAATTTTAAGAAATATCTTATGACAAACTTATTCGTATTGTACCAAACATACTTTTTGCTTGTCAGTTTTTAAAATCGTATGTCCAAGGTTCTTTCTTATTAAATACAATTACCCTTTACTGGTTTTGCAGTTATTAATAAGCCTGTAACTGACTGCAGTGAATGCGACCAGAGAGGTCGGTATTCTCATAAACAGTTAGTTTATGGATTATAGCCTGACTATAACTTGATAACTTGAATGGAATTTTATTTCATTTTTTTCTTTTCCGATAGCAGAAATCATATACTTAGATATTTAAATTTAACGTTTGAAATAATGATAAAAGATTTTTTTCAAAAAAGAACAATGGGGGAGATTGAAAACTTTATTATGCGTCGTTCTCAATCATAAATCTTCGTCGTTTGGGATGAGAGTTCGTAAAATTTGATGAACTGGCAGACGCAATTACGTTTATGTTGAAAAAACAATTCTAAATGTCTCGTCCTTCAAATATTAGTGACAAATGTGAAATGTGAAAAGACAAACCTCTCAATTTGTGTCCAAGAGGTCTTTCGTAATTTTCCCCCTATTTGGCCCAAATCAGATACTCTTACTTAGACTCAGATACTCCGACTACTATTCTTTTGCTATCTGCGTATCCCTTTTGTTGAGTTGCATTTGGCAGTGAAATGTTCTCTTAATAAAACACTCGCACAGGTACAATTTTAACTATTTATTTGTTATGATTTTGACGTCATCGTTACGTTCTCTCTTTTGTGTGATAGAAACTGGCCTCTTTTTCTGCCCGAGATAATTTCCCGTTCGTTATTCTTATAACCAGGATAATGCCAATCACAGCCTGCCTGGCCAGCCATTAAATCAGCGTTCATAATCCGGTCACCACGACATAATCAGGGCCAAAAAAACATAATTGGGCCATGCATACATAAACCGGTGGTCCTGTTTATAACAGGCCGCGTTCGCAATCTGGACAGAACGTCCCCAAACTATCCGTAAATATCAGGTGCATATAAATACTTCCCTAAAAGGCGTTGTGGCTTATTACATCTTCCAAATTTTAAGCTCAACAGGTCTAGTTAAATGATTTACAGCTATATTCCTAGAAAAGACCAGTAATATCTAGCTACAGAGATAACAACAAAACTTAGGTTAGCTATCTAGGTACAGGGAAGCTTCAGTTTAAACCTAACATTAGCCAACTACAGCAAGTAATAGCTGACCAGCTAAATTCAAACTGAACACTTAGCTAGGTATAAAGAACATGGTTACATATATAAATTAGATATTAATTCTACTTCCTAGCTGCTTGTTGGTAGCTAGCTGGCTTTATATAATGCTAGCTAGCTAGCTAACAAATGCGTATCGCATCAATAATATTATCAAAACTGGAAAAACATGGGAAAACCTTATACAAACCTTTCTATGTTCAATTTATTTAACTATGCTCTTATTCAAATGTTTTTGTGAAAATTTATTTTGAAGTAAAGAGTAGAAAAATGCTCAAAAAGAACAGCCATCTTTTTTGTAAACACAATTTCCGTTACTTTATCATAGGAACTTCATCCAGAAATTAGTCTGACCTTCTCTTCACTTCCTTGTTTTTTTCATAGGATTCAAAACGCCACAAAAAAAACCTTTTCCATAAACTGGATTTGAAATGTAACAATGAACTATCAAGTTCAGCAAAAAAAAATTCCATTCAGGAAGTATCTAGCTAGCTATTAAAGTATTATGTTACCTGCTAATAAAACAGCACACCTTTTTTTCCAAACTCTAAAGACGCTTGTTGCAAGTACCAAGATAATTTTTCTTGTATATTTTAGTCGTGAGTCAATACAATATGTTAGTACGTTTTTCATTGCTGGAATATAAAATTCTGCCGCTAACGTTCCGCCATTGTTGGTCGCATAAATTAACGTATGACGCGTTCGCACAATCTGGCCATATATTAGACAAAAATCACCAGGATATTTTTCGTCGCCTTCTGTCATATCAAAGAAACAAAAACCTAGGGGGCGAGGGTGACAGCCTGTCCAGCTAAAAAAATCACTCAGCAATTTTATTTGCGGAGTAATTTTTCATGACAGTTACAAAAGGTGTTCCCACCTTCTAATAAGAAATATTGATTAAGAATTTTATTGTAGCTAGGTACTACTATTACTTTTCAACCAGAGGCAGCTAAAGAGCTAGCTAGAGAGGCACAACCCCAACATAAAATTAATAATAATATGCCACACTTAAAGAATAAGAATAAACAAGAAGCCCTGCGGCTTAAAGATTTCCGCCATTAGCAATAAACTGAAAAAGTACTGAACTTTGAAGAGGACTGAGTAATATGGGGGAACAAAATCATTGAATATTCTAAAATTTTAAAATTCAATTTTTGATTATTATTGTAACTGTAAATCATAGCTAACTTAACATACATAAACTTCACTTCTCTATAAGAACAATTTTAAAAGAAAAATAATAAACCTGAAAAAATGAGCAATAAAAACAAAATAAGAACAACAGAAATGCTGAAAATTTATCTATTTTCTCTTTTTCTCTGAAAAACAACTTGGAAAATTTTTTTAAAGGTGGCAGCAAATTTTTTTTTACATAATCAGTTACGAAAGGTTATTTTCAGACTACATATTCTTATTTTTTCTTTTATAACACACTTGTCACGATTTTATAGCTATAATACATTATCTTTCACCAAAAATATTCAGCCTCAACAATTCCTCTTTAAATTAAAATTCATGAATAATTAATAAGTTCTGCTGAATATAGCTTTAAGGTAGGTTTCCATACGACTGCATTTCCCGCTCGAGCGGAAAAAGCTCAAGAGCTTTTCCCACAAGCATGCGCAATGAAGTAGAATGACCGCTGACCCGACGTAAAAAGATGCTCCCGAGCTTCTCTCAAAAAGTTGAACTCATTCAACTTTTTCAGCGCGTATTTTTTCTCTCGAGCTTTTTAACCAATGAAATTCAAGAAAATGTAAACAATTGCGCAATCCATTTTATTCAAGAAAAATATTAGAAAAACAACAATTTCTTCTGCACTTCTTTATTCACAAAATAAAAACACCTTTCAGAAAAGTGTTTGGTGTTAAGTACAGCAGAGAGACCTGTTAGCATTGAATTTGTGAACAAAAGTTATGGATTCATAAATTCTTTTCAAATCTTCCTAACAACCACAAAAATCAACTGCTTGTTGGGGGGCCATTGGAAGTTAAATTCATAAACTAACAATAAATAATAACTTTCCCCTTTTTTTCATGAAAAAGTTTTCTCATCTTAGTTGTTGTTTCCTGTAACGTCTTCTTTTAATTCGCTGCCATAAAAACATTGTTGTTATTATTTTAAAATTTCGTAGTCAAAGGTTTTTTCTGTTTACGGCAGCCATTTTATTCTGAACATCTTTTCTCTCAAGCGGGAAATTGATTTCCATTAAGTTCAAACTCAAGAGAAAAATGCTCCCGAGCTTTCTACGCTCGAGCGGAAAATGCAGTCGTATGGAAACCTACCTTTAGTCTACGTGCTTGCGAAATTGTACAGAAAGAAATGACGTAATTATTACAGTGAAACGTTAATTACATCAAAGATGGCGCATTATAAGACGATCTTCATTATGCTACACTGCACGAGCTTTAACTTTCAATAGCATATAAACTTTGAAATAAAGTATTGTTCATTTGATAATAAAACAATTTGTTGCACTGTTAGCATTCTTATTGGCTTAAAACTCATTTTAGCCTCGTTCTCAGAAAAAAATTGTCAAAACGAGGATTTAGGCTTTAGCCTGGATAAGTTTCGGGCGTCCAGCCTAGCTGCACTGTCTCTATCTATCTCTCTATCTCTCTATCTATCTATCTCCTCAGGCGATTTTAAAGATTCCGCCTTCGCTGGCGGAAATCAATAAGAGTAGCTACAGCTAGCTGGCTTCAGCAGGATGTTGCCTTGAAATATACGTTTGTCGCTAGCCAAAATCTTAAAATTGGGTTGTTTTAGATTTACACATGGCTAAAAGACGTGATGATATTTTCATTTTTACATGTGAAAACGTGGACACAATGAAGAGAATATCTTAAACGTTGATAGAACTGAAATTTAGGCAGTTAAATGATTATACTAAACCAACTAAATATTTTTCTTCGCTTCAAACAACTTCGTTGGCAGCTTGGTAAACAAGCTGGAGTATAATCAATATGGCGTGCTTGAAATTCGTCCCTCGAAAGGAACGAATCGTACCTTAACCCCTACAATTCGGATTAGTTAACTGGAAATGAAAATTTGAAGGAGTATCTAGCGTAGCTCATCAAATAATATTAAAATAACAGTCTAAACCAATATTTGAGAACAGCCGCTGTAGCGCTATGTCGCGGGGCCAGGTCGGACTATAAAAGGTCGTGACGTTACGGCAATTGTTTGGAAAATCGGTCGAAGAAGAAGAAGGAGGGGAACAAAAAAGACCGCCCGTTTAAATAAGATCTAGAATTTAATTCGAAATCCTAATTACAAAACAAAGAAAAGGTATTTTTTTATAAGAAGCCAGACAAAGGCCCTAGTACTCGATGTTTCTTATTTTTTTGGATTTTCAGTACCAAAAGTTTGTTATTGGGTTTCAAAATTTTTACAGTACCCAAAAAGTCTGATTTACGTAAAAAAAAAAGGTTATTCTTCCGCTTTTTATGCTAAGACACAGGTTTTTAAACACATAGAGTCAGTTTTACATGTTCTACTCTGTGGTTTTGTTTTTTCTTCTGTATTTTGATTTTGACTTAATCAAATTTTGCCGTTCGATTCGATTTAAAATTAATTCAAATTGAGATTCTATTGTTCGACATGACAACTATCGCGTTAAAAGAACAGAAAGTTTTTTTTAAAGGTTTGTAATACCATACTGGTATTACAAGTTTTTTAATTTATTGAAGATAAAAATGTTCCGTACTAAAAATGTTTCTTAATAATTTTGATGCTTCAGCCTCTAGTTTTTTTAAATAGCTTTCTTGTAAAAATAATAAATTCGGGTAGAAACGGGTAAACATTTTCTTTACCGGTGTCATGGGGAATTAGGAAGCAGGGAATTAAGACTCCAGAGTCATAATTCCCTAGTGAATTAGGATTTGCAGTCATTTTTTCCTAGTGTTTTAAGACTTAGGCAGTTCTAATTCCCTAGTGATTTAGGAATGCATCGGTGAATTAAGACTTCAAGGTAATGGTTTGTAAAGTTAATGAATAAAACAATTTTTTCAAAGAAAAATCATCTTTTAAAAGAAATCAAACAAAATTACAAATAAATTGTATATCAAAATGTTTATACAATACTAGTATTGGGTGTATGTATACATACAATGTGCTTTAAAAATAATATTAACAATGGAAACTTGTTCTATTCTGTCTTTCCACAAGACCATTTGCTTGTGGGTAGTATGCACTTCTCACATGTTGGTTGGTGCCAGTGAGACGATGCAATTCAGCGGAAACGCCGTTGACGAACTCTTGACCTTCGTCATTTATTTGGATAGAAAAGCAACCGTGTCTGCAAATTAACTCGTACAAAAACTGTGAAACAGATACTGCCGATTTATCTTTCAGTGGTTTCGCTTCAGACCATTTGCTGAAGTAATCTATGCATACAACTAATCAGCAAAACCCATCAACCTCTGGTAAGTTACAGATATCGATACCAATCTGATTCATCACGGCTGTTGGAACAGGTATACTGTGCAGCTCAGTTTTCGTCTTAAGTGTCAAACTTCCTTGTTTTTGACAGGGTACACACGTTTTCACAAACTCCGCTACATCATTGTATATTGAACACCAAAAAAATCGAGCAGAAATTTTGTTATAGGTAGAATCTCTTCCATAATGCTAAGCCATAGCTTTGGCGTGCGAGCTTTCTCCGATACCTTAAAAGTAAAATAAAAATAGTTACCCAAACCCGTATTTGTGTGTATACATACACGCAAATAAACACGCAAAAATAAACACTGTTTACAAATGGCCAATTTATATAATTTTATTGTAATAATTGTTTTACCTTCATGAATGTCTTTTATAATTTCCAACTGACGCTTTTTCTCGACAATAACCCTGCGATCTTTTTTGTACATGAGCTGTCCGTTTACCAGGCTAAATCTTTTACAAGCTAAATGGAATGGAATATTTTCAGTGACTTCATTATTACAACGAGTCGTATTTCTGGTAGAGTCCTAATTCACCAATGGATTCCTAATTCACTAGGGTATTAAGACTCCCGAAGTCAAAAATCCCTAGCGATTTAGGACTCATGGGTCTTAATTCCCTGAAGTCCTAATTCCCCGTTACACCGGTGAGCAAATATATAGTTCTTTACAATTTTTGGCAAAGAATATTTCTATACCAAAACTATTTGTTACTATCGCCATTGTTTTGTAGATACTGGTTGCTTAATCTAAAATATAAAAGACATGGTTATTATTAAAGCGTAAAAAGAAATGAAAAGTAGGTTCGGAAGTTTGTTGGAAAAATTCGGCAAGCTATAAAAATTATAAAGTAAAAGAGGATTTTTTTTTTCATCTAAAAAAGTTGAAGTAATATCGTTACAAACCTGAATTCGTCTGTCATTTTTCCCTCTTTAAATTGCAGACTGTATTTCTAACTATACAACTTAATTCGAGAGCCATCATAGAACACGCAAAAATGATGTAGTTCATATTTTCTTTTCATTTCCCTCTGCTAAAATGACAACTATAAGTATAACTTTCCTCTGCAGTTTTTCTTGTTTCCCTCTTCTCTTCCATGAGAGATGAAATTTCGAACGTCGCTATTTCGATTTGCAAATTTCGCGCTAACTTTTTGAAAATGTTCCCTGATAAGAAATATTTACGCACGCCTAATGGCAAATAGGCTTCGCTCGATGGCTTAGCTCCGCAATAAATTCCCCGCGGGATTTTTTGACTGGGTATAACTTTCTTTCAACATGTTAACTTTTTTAAGGGCTTGTATTTTTTCAAACTTTTTATACTTTGCGTGAGGTATTGCATTTTTCGGACGGGGGTAACTTTTTGTAAATTTTAAAAAGTTCTGACATACATTTATTCGTGTTGTAAGAACAAATATTTGGTTATCAAATTATTTATTACAAGGTGTTGCTAATGAGATATATTGGTCCTAGGGTAAAATACAGACTAGATTTGAAGGAAATGTCGTTTTCCTTATAAATCTATAAATGCCATATTCTAAACATGTACCAAGTTTAATGACATACACATAAATATTTATGGAAAACGAATCCTTTTACCTTTATCGTTAAAATTAGAAACTTTTGTACAAATAGGACGTTGTTTTTCATCCTAATGACGTCATTAAAATTTTAAATGAAATCAATTGTTTTTTGTTCAGTGAATAAAGCTACTAAGAATTTAGGCCATATGGTCAGTGAGGCTTGAGAAATTCAAATTTATTTTAAAAATTAGAAAAATGACCTGGATCTTCCGTGCTACAAAGACCAAAAAAACTCGGTGGTAATAGAATCAAGAAGGTAATTAATATTTCTATGATTTTAAGTTATTGTTGTTGCTTCAACTGGACTTATATATGTTTTTTTTTCTTTTAAAATTAAAAAAAAAAATTAATTTTAAAATTCAAAATCCCTGCTTAAACTTTTTTGTTATAACTAAGGATCTCCATCCCACTCAGAATCATTTTCATCACATTCTTTATTAGGCCGAATTTTACCAAAACACTCGAATTCGTCAACTGTAATATCGCAAGTGGATAATAAATGACTGCTATCGTTAGATTTCCCTGCGTCACCATCCAACATTGGGTCAATGTTGTTAAAAGCATCAATTGATAGCAACTTTGTAGAATGGCATCGACAACTCCAAATTCTTTCCATCTACTTTCAATTATCTTTCTCCCTTTGGTACTGATCATGTAGTTGCTAAACTCCACTAACCAACCAGCTCAAATTTGCTTCGGTTTACTCAGCTGTAAACCAACTTGAACATCTTCCGATACTTTTATCATCATCCAATTAAGCTTTGTCTTTCCCCGAATACGATTCATTACAATTGCGTTTGCAAAATCGTTTAGCGTTTCCATAGACCGTTATATCAATTGATTATATTCAGAAATTAATGCCTTGTTTAAAATAGCGAGTCTGCTGAAGCCTAACAGGTAAAAATTGAATTAATGTATTTCTCAAAACTATCCAGATAAAAATGAGTCAATAATAGATAGACAAAGTTAAAAAAGCAAAATTTTTTATTTGGATTAGACAACTGGACAGCAAACTTGAATTTAAGGAGACTCTATTTTCTTTGGGAATGATTTTAAAAAAATACCATACCATGCATATCTGGTAAGTATTATCTGGTAAGCATTATTCGTGCAGCGAGGATGTTTCTTTGCCAAAACCATTTTTTTTAATTGAAGTGAAATCTTCAACAAAAGTGAAATGTTGTGCAAATCGTCTTGTCAGGTCAAGTCATCTGTCTTGTGGACTAAACGATTCTACACATGCGCAGTTGCACTCACCGAAATCGAAATTTATCTTCCGTCTGTTTGCAAGAGTTTGACACTGCAGTCAAATTTCACTGAATCGACCGAATTGAAATTAAGTGTATATTAAACAGTTAGAAACTTGACCACATAAAATTGGGTTGGAAAGGAGTCGAGAAAATGAAACTAACTAGTTTTCCCATAAGAACCAAATGAGGATCTTTGTATAAAATTAGTTTTTACAATTTTGATTTTAGTTTACTTGAAATCATAACAATAACCTAAAGCTCGTTGACACAAATCTGAGTCCAATTGCAGTACCAAGTGCTGGATATGTCGTACTCATCCATCTGTCACTGGACGTGTACGTTCCACGGCCACCGTAACTGATTTCAGTAAAGAAAATATAATTAAGCGGAAGGCGACGTCCCGAAGGATGGTGTATTTCGTTTTTCCTCCAATTAACAGCAACCCCTTGACGCTCGTAAATCAAATTACTTTTGTGATATAAAGAGTTTTTAAACAGGTTATAAAAAAATGCAAAATAATAATAATTCAAATATTCGTTATCGGGGTTTCATACTGACACATGATTATTTTGTTAAGCTTAAAAATACCATACTTTACAGGATTTAATTTTTCCATATGGAATAGAATAGATGCATTACGCTTCATTATTTTTTCTTTAATCATAATATTTATAAAGTTCTAATTTGTTAAGCAAACACTTATACTTGCTGTCTCTGTGATCACATGTTCATCCTCCTGACAAGTTTTACAACAATTCAGATGCGTCGTTTTGATTACGCATATTTGATCGAGATGTGTAAATGCTCCAAATTAAATCACACAGCTTCTTTTCTTGTGTCTGACAGTAGATTTAGTAAGGCGAAATTGGATTTCATTAGTTTGGAAAATGATGGATGGTTCATAAATTTAAAGAAATGAAAAATAAGTAAGTAAGTTAGTAAGTAACGGCAAGTTTAGATTTCATTGGAGATTCCATCCTAATAGCTGGCTCTTCCTCCCCTCCGACTGCAACTATGTTACATAACCGCAATAAATATGTATTTCATTGCTCTAACTTGCTTGCGTGCCACAAAAGCCGGCTAGCGGTCAGTAGATGGCACCAAATGGGCTGAAAAGACTACATTTAAAGTGCGCCGGAGTGAGGACTCGAACCTAAAACCATATGATTACAAACCGAATGCGCTACCACTACATCATCTCCTCTGTATGTGGTAAACATGAAAAGTCCCTCGAATATAATATGAAATACAGCTGTTGAAGTAACAAGAATGGTAATCTTGGATAGACAGAACATAAATTAATCAAATCGTAGATATTTTATACTTTTATACCTGCTTTTTGCGCATTCTGGCCAGCTGAAACTGTAAGTAAAATTTTGGATAAAGCAATTGGATAAAGGCAACATTGCAGTGATACCGTTCTGCACTCGCACGATCTTCCTGCTAGACAAATCTGCTTGTAAAGGGTTTATTTAATAAACTATTTGGCGCTATATTTTATCCTGCGCCATGTGGAGCGGGAGACTCTTTTACCTTGCTTTTGGTCACTTTTGCCTCCAAATGTTATAAACTTTTTTATGAACAGGAAGTTGGACTTTGTACTCTCAAACTTGCAGTTTAACATCCTGATTAATATACCGCCTACAGATAAAGCTTTTAATTAGTGAGTGTAATTAAATTATAGACTAAAATTAATATGGTTTCTGAGAAGTACAAAACTACCATTTTTAGGTATCAAAAAAATAAAAACAGCAAACAAATAAAAGAAATGTTTAACTTGGTATTCCATAAAGGCGTCTTTTATATGTATATAAAAAAGAAAATTATGTTTAAATACTTCTGCTTCCGTAATAATTAAAATTATATTCCGATAAAACGCTTGCACTTTATATGAAGCAGCTATGTATGAATGTTAGCTCAATAGTTTATTTGTTGTTTGCACGACTATAAACGATAATGCGTTTTAATTTTCAATTTATTTTGAAAATGAAAAATTAAGAGATAAAAGTTTAAAGTTTAAAATGAAACAATCAATTTTTTTTCACGCACGTGACAAATCATTTTGATACAATAATTTTAATTTGTCTATTGTAAACGTTTTGTTCCTGGGGTTGATGTCGCCCATATTTCACATTATAGTAAGAGGTCTCGGGAACATCTGTCATATTTAATATTACGTTCAAATTCCATGTTGTTTATTAGGTCCGTATTAAAGTCACAATAAGACATATTTATGATTTGCAGAAATATAAAAATGTTTGTAAGTCATTTGAAATCAAATCAGGTGAATATTATTTCATCTTTAGGTGAACTCAATACGGTCGACAAGCTTTTTAAATATACATTTAAACGATATTAGCTACCAATTTAAAAAAAAACAGAAACGTTTGTACAGCGTCTTAATAATAACGAACATTGTTTTAAAAGGAGTTGCATTGATAAAGTTGTAAAAACATTCAATTTTGGCTTGATAATTTGATTAATGAAATGAATGAACAATTCTTCAGGCTTTACGTTCATAAATGACATTTGATTGTGTGAAATAAAAAGGGCCCGGATGTGATCTCTGATTTTCACTTTTTAAATATACTGATCATCCTCTTCTTACTAAGGTATTTACATAACTTCTCGTCCACAAAATATATACTAGCATAGTTTCCAAAACTGTGAAAGCTGTAAGTAATCCTAAAATTACTCCTAAAAGAAATTGTTCAAACGAATGATGATGAAAGTTCACCCGCGTACAAATGATCTTCACAAATATTACATCTGACGTCATGTTTTGTAACAATGTCCTGCTGTGAAGCAAAATTAAAACGATTAAAAGTTAATAGCAAATTATTTTGTGTTTTTAGAGAACATTGTGCAGAAAAGATCCGAGAATCCGAGAAGTAGAATGAATGTAACTCGTTTTACTTTATTCCCTCGTTTTGTCATGTAACTTGTTGAAGACTGCGGATAACAAAAGATCTTTGGAAAAAAATAATTTAGACATTTTGTTAAGGAAAAAAATGTACAAAAAGTTGTACAAAAAAATGTACAAAAAAAGTGGTCAAACATGCGTTATTTTTATATATAAAGTGCATTCGTTTTTTATATCAAAAGAACAATTTTTAAAGGTTTCACGACAATATGTACACCAAGACGATGCTGGTTTTCTTTTTGATCCTTCTTTTTGAAGAGAAAGTTAAATCGACTACAACATCCAAAGATACATCTCTGATGAACATATCAAAAGTATTGAATAAGTCACAAAGAGTCATTGGTCTTTACAAAGAAAAGATTCTTGGGATGAAAACAACTTCTGTCAATTGGAGTTGCGATAAAGAATGTCAGATACAAAATAAGATATACAATGCTATGATGGAGATACAAGGAACACAGACACCCGTTTTTACTTTTTCAAAATATTTCTTAAGAAGGCAGAGGGCTGGTGGCAGAATAGCATTAAAATGGATAAAGCGAAGTTTAAGTCAGCATTTAAAAAAATTGTTAAGAAATTTGATCGATTTTTATAATTGTGTTTTGGTCAGTGATACAGTCACGTGACCGCTCAGCCATAAAAATCTGCAAATGGCTTAAATAATCAAAACGCAGTGGTGTAGACCATAGATGTGAAGGTTTCTTTATAATTTCCATTTTTTATTATTATTATCATTATTTATTTCATTTTTTAATAATTTTTGCAAAGCAATTAAGCTTCGCGAGCGAAGGACGTTTACTATGCAAAGTTTACCAAGAGAATTATTGAGATTCTCAAAATTTCGATGGAAAAAAATCATTTGGAAATATGACTGATATTTTAGCACCAAAAGTTAGGGTATTTTTTTGTCTAGCAGAACAAATCGGAACAAATGTTAATAAGTGCGTTTTGTACCAGCCCCACCCCCCCCCCTCCATCCCCTCCCATTAGTTGTACCCCCTCTTCCCCGCCTCGGTATTTCCTGATTTCCGTTTACCGGATGGGACAAAATAAGAACAGAAAAGCTTAGAAAGAGAAACAGTGGCCAGCTATGTCGCAATGTGCTAACCTCGTCTCTTACCCTCCGTGCTCTTTCGCATAAAAACGAACAAAATATTTTGGTCCCACATAAGTTGTCAGGAGAAAATCTGAGAAATCTGAGAAAACTGAAACATTAACTTTATGATGTGTTTCTGCTTATGTGCTTGTAAAAGGTTAGCTAAATCTTTTGTTTTTACTGAAGTGCCAAAAATTTCATGAGTTTTACAGTGTTTACGGGTTTAATCCAGATGCAAAGTGACTAACCAGTGAACTAGCTAGCTTCTTATGTTGTTTTGCAAAAGGCTAAAGGCTACAATCTGTAATGCAGCTGGCCACTAAGGGATAATATTTAACGCTATTGTTTCAGTGAGCCATGGACCTACAGCTCCTTCTCCTGCATAGCTAGCCCAGTTAACTAAGCTTTATTCGATGGTATGAAAATAAGTTTCTCTAGTACAAAGGCTTAGACGCAAACGAATTTTTTTTTAAAATGATATTTTTTTTCATCTTTCGACTGTAATCATTAACATAAGAGTTTCTGTAGGTTTAGCACTCAATTTTCTGATATAGTAACAAGGAAGAAGGGCTTTGTTATGAAAAATAATCTATCTATATTCTATCTTTACTTAAAATCTTCAGATATAATAGCATTCATTTTTGTGCTTAAACAAATTTTAGAAAAGCAGAAAAATTTTCTAATCGGAAAATCTTATAACTTCTACATCTGGAAATAATTTTCGGATATAGAAAATTAAACAAAATTGTATTTCAATGTTGCCACCACACTTTCATGGGTTAAGAGGCTTTTAGCTCGTTTTAATCTTTTACAGAGTAATAAATTCCGATAATTCCAAAAATTGACCAAAATGGATTATCCATTTTGGTCAATTCTCTACGGTTGCATAAAGGTTTGGACATAAACTGCTTCTCCGAGACTATGCAAAAAATACATAGGTTCTCATATATTCTTTTTGGCGGGGATCTGTTAAAAACCGCAATAAACCGTTAACGGCGCACAAAATAAAATAAAATCGAAGGGCCATAACTGCATTTAATATACTAATAGCTACTGCATTTAATATATTAATAGCTACTATGCAAATAAGTAACTAGTTAATATGTACTCTGTGTGTCCTAACTTAACATTTTTGCAATAAATTTAAACTTTGAGATTGATTGGATTAGAGTCAACTTCTGACTAGCTAGCTATCTGGCTACCTTACAAAGTTGCTGTAAAATCTTTCAATTTCTTGGTATATTTAACACGTAGCAAACGTGCTCCATAATTTCGCTTCCCTTAATTGCTTCGCTGTATGTATTGTCGCCAATAGTGCTGCATAACATATTGAGACTTTACGGCACCATATTTTTTGGAGATTTTTGACGTCCCTATCCCTCATTTATTATATTAACCATTATTTCTGCTTGTGGAGCAAACATTTTAGTTGATTAATAGAGTCTATATTTTCCTGAAGGCTATTCACAATAATGAATAGCTGCGTATAGTGAAATAGTTGATGAGAGAAGAACTTTAACAATGGCACTATATACATGACGATCTTATTATAACATTTGATCAAACACTGCTTACGTATGTATGTAGCCCAAATCATACCTCTCATTTGAAAGTTGGGAAAAGTGTTCCTTTCATTGGAAAGGGAAAATACAAGCAAATAACTGGGACTATTTCGTGCACTAAGTCTGGTATATTCTTACCCATGCAGCTTGTTTATGAAGGTAAAACGAATCAATGTCACCCAATAGGAGTCGGATTTCCGCAAGGGTTTAATGTGACGCATACAAAATATCATTGGAGTAACGAGGAAAAGGTCATTGAACATCTCGAATCCCTTACCCTTTTTTTGCTGAATCTGAGCGTTCTGAATTGGGCTTAGAAGAAGATCAGAAATGCTTGCTTGTGTATGATGTGTTTAAAATGTACTCAAAGAGTATTTGGCTAAATTGAAAAAAATATCTGTGTTAGCGTCTTTGTACCACTAGATTTCAACCATTCGATTTATCTATTAATGGCGTGACAAAATCTTTTCTGGCAAAAAATATTTAGCTAGTGTGGTATGCCAACGAGATTTCCAGGGCCTTGAGCAAGGTAAAAACATACCAGTCGATCATCCTTACAAGGATTTGAACTGAGAAATTTATTAAAAATAGTGCTTTTGAAAAAGAAAGATATAGCTGGAGATGTCCGAAATTCAATGTAGTTTTTTAATTTGTCCGAAATTTTTGTCTGAAATCAGTTCGAAATTCGAAAAACTCGTCCGAAATTTTTTGTCTCAAAATTTAATGTCCGAAGTTAAACAGTCCAAAAATTTTTGAATTTTATTTAAATTTATATTCTTCTTTTCTTGGCAGGAACGCGTACGCTAAAATGTTTTTTTTTTCGATATGTGTGATTTCAAACCGACCGCGGTTTCGTGTCGTGCTAATAACTTTGCGTGTTGACAGCCCTAGGATCGAATTGCTAATGCCAGCGAACAAAGAAAACTTGACCAAGTCTTATCTTTTAAATTTACAACTGCCTCCTTTTAAACAAGTTTTTCTACTTGTTCACCACTGCCAAGAGCACCATGACCACCACCTTTTCAGACACAC
Source organism: Hydractinia echinata (assembly GCA_030067915.1). Lineage (NCBI taxonomy): Eukaryota > Metazoa > Cnidaria > Hydrozoa > Anthoathecata > Hydractiniidae > Hydractinia > Hydractinia echinata. The sequence goes on along the minus strand of JASGCC010000050.1, from coordinate 1,318,771 downwards.
TATGCACATAAGATATCTAACCATAAGCCAGTTGTATGTCAATAAGGAACCATTTTGCTTTACCATTTATTACTTTGTCTTAACTACCCATGATTAAGTTAAGTACTCAAGATTTTTAGAATAATCAAGTCAAAAAATCAAAATAAAACAAACAATTATGCTTTTGACGGTTATTAGAATCACTTCATTCAAAAGCAGTCAATTAATTTTTATTTAGGAAACAAAACTGAAACAATTGATATGTTGTTAAGCACCATCTTACGTTTTAAGGCTACCATGGATTTGTTCTTAGCATAATCCGTAATCACAACAGTAAAATTTCGAAAAAGTATTTTTTTCTCGACTTTATCCCAGTGATTTTGATACCTGGGGAGATTTGATATTTCTCCACATAAATTCGCGTGCAAAATTTTACCATCGTTGATGTTATTGCTTCTTACAGGAGACTCTACGCGCTTCCTCATGAACGGAAAAAATTGAAATCAGGAAATCTCAGCCTGTCTTGCCGAGATTGTCAGATGCTATGGTCAACGGTTAAAATAAACAATTGTCCCTGTAAAGTGGACTTGCTGTGGAGATATATATATACAATTATACACGGAAATAAATGATGCTCACCAAGTGTCAAAATATCGTAGTGTTCGCCAACTTTCAACACGTCTACTTCGTTATACGATGTTGTTCTGTTGGGCACAATATTGTTGAGATTGTACAACCAGTATTCCTTTTCTTGTTGTAAAAATATATTTATAGTTAAATGCATGCTGTTGCTAATAGCGTGTAAGACTAAATCAACTATACTCTGATTATAATTCCTATTCTTTACGTATTCATCAAATTCCTCGATAATGTCGGTAAACACTCAAATTATATAACAGTTCATATCTGGTCATTTCAATGAAACCATCCAACGAAGGTATCGCGTTAAGTTTTTTTGTTTCACAGCATACATATAATGCACAAAAACCATCTTCACTTTTTTCAAAATGTAACTGTTCGAAGAAAAATGTGGTGAGATTACATAGGGAGCCTCTGTTACTCGAAAACAATTCTATATTTAAAAAAGAACATACCTTGATTCCATTGTAATGGTATTTGGATGTAAAATAAAAATGCGTTGTTGTAAAACTACTATTAATTCACTAAAAACACAACCTTCACTCTTTGCTTTTTATTCCATTTGGTCCATCGAATGAATGGAAAAAATATGGACGTTCTCAAATTATTCATTCAATCGGACGTACGCCTTGTGTCGAATAAACTAACATATATGTCGGTGTTTTTTACACTTTTGGCACAAACGTTACAACGTTTTTTCTTCAAAAACATTTTTTTGGCCTAAATTAAAGATAAACAAGAAGCCCTGTGGCTTAAAGATTTCCGCCATTAGCAATAATCTGAAAAGTACTAAACTTTGAAGAGGACTGAGTAATATGGGGGAACAAAATCATTGAATATTCTAAAATTTTAAAATTCAATTTTTGATTATTATTGTAACTGTAAATCATAGCTAACTTAACTTACATAAATTCATTTCTCTATAAGAACAATTTTAAAAGAAAAATAATAAACCTGAAAATTGATGAACAATAAAAACAAAATAAGAACAACGGCAAAGCTGAAAATTTATCTATTTTCTCTTTTTCTCTGAAAAACAACTTGGAAAATATCTTTACAGGTGGCAGCAATTTTTTTTACATAATCGGTTACGAAAGGTTATTTTCAGACTACATGTTCTTATTTTTTCTTTTATAACACACTTTATAGCTATAATACATTATCTTTCACCAAAAATATTCAGCCTCAACAATTCTTCTTTAAATTAAAATTCATGAATAATTAATTAGTTCTGCTGAATATAACTTTAAGGTAGGTCTCCATACGACTGCATTTTCCGCTCGAGCGTAGAAAGCTCGGGAGCATTGTTCTCTTGAGTTTGAACTTGAGAGAAAAGATGTTCAGAATAAAATGGCTGCCGTAAACAGAAAAAACCTTTGGCTACGAAATTTTAAAATAATAACAACAATGTTTTTATGGCAGCGAATTAAAAGAAGACGTTACAGGAAACAACAACTAAGATGAGAAAACTTTTTCATGAAAAAGGGGAAAGTTATTATTTATTGTTAGTTTATGAATTTAACTTCCAATGGCCCCCCAACAAGCAGTTGATTTTTGTGGTTGTTAGGAAGATTTGAAAAGAATTTATGAATCCATAACTTTTGTTCACAAATTCAATGCTAACAGGTCTCTCTGCTGTACTTAACACCAAACACTTTTCTGAAAGGTGTTTTTATTTTGTGAATAAAGAAGCGCAGAAGAAATTGTTGTTTTTCTAATTAATATTTTTCTTGAATAAAATGGATTGCGCAATTTTCTTTACATTTTCTTGAATTTCATTGGTTAAAAAGCTGGAGAGAAAAAATACGCGCTGAAAAAGTTGAATGAGTTCCACTTTTTGAGAGAAGCTCGGGAGCATCTTTTTACGTCGGGTCAGCGGTCATTCTACTTCATTGCGCATGCTTGTGGGAAAAGCTCTTCAGCTTTTTCCGCTCGAGCGGAAAATGCAAATGCAGTCGTATGGAAACCTACCTTTAGTCTACGTGCTTGCAAAATTGTACAGAAGGAAATGACGTAATTATTAAAGGGAAACGTTAATAACATCAAAGATGGCGCATTATAAGACGATCTTCATTATGCTACACTGCACGAGCTTCAACTTTCGATAGCATATAAACTTTAAAATAAAGTATTGTTCATTGGATAATAAAACAATTTGTTGCACTGTTAGGATTCTTATTGGCTTAAAACTCATTTTAGCCTCGTTCTCAGAAAATTTTTGTCAAAACGAGAATTTAGGCTTTAGCCTGGATATATTTCGGGCGTCCAGCCTAGCTGCGCTGTCTCTATCTATCTCTCTATCTCTCTATCTCTCTAGCTCTCTATCTATCTCCTCAGGCGATTTTAAAGATTCCGCCTTCGCTGGCGGAAATCAATGAGCGTTTTAAGATGAAAGGTTCCACAAAGACGCAAAATACGATTGTACATATATTATTTTTTTTTCTGCGAGCAAAGAAGGATCAGCTATTCCAAAAATGAAGATTTTTTGTTTCAGTCTGTTGTGAGACTTACACAACCATTAGGAAGGGGAATATACTATTTCCTTATAGTCTAGTACCTAAATTTTCACCGAAGAGCACTTTTTGATAAGTATTCCAAAATCAAGTTAGTTTAAAATGAGAGAAAAGAAAGTCAAAAGTTTAATCTTGTTTCAATCGACGTTAGGCTTCCTTAGTCTACAAAAAGTATCTAAGTTTCATAAATAGTTATCATAGAGTAATATAAGACCTTTTCAGGTTATCAAGAGGCGCTAAGTATCAACGATTCCTTGTCAAACTCCAAATAAATGACACAAAGAAAGTTTTGATTCATTGCTAAAAGGAACAATTTTTAAATGGAACTATTTAAAACGAGAAAAAACACGTTAATTTAACAAATTTTAACTATAAAATCCTATGATATCAGTTAAAGAGCAATTTGGGATGTTTTATTCCACAAAAAGAATTTTCAAAACTTTGACAAAAAATACAAAAATTTTCAGCTTTTAAGATTGAAAAATAAAAACTGAAAGTAAGTTCTTGAGAGAGAATTACTGTTATTGAACATTGCTTAGTTTGCTTCAACTTTTGCGAGCACTTGAGGATAAGAAATTCCAAATTTGAACTAATCTCTGAACAAAATATAAAAGAAAATTGTAACACGTATAATATTGAAATCAAACTAGTCTAGATAAATTAGGATAAAGCCTTTCGAATAAGACTGTTATACAAATCATGATCCAAGAGCATTTGATTTCATCTCTGATATGTTAGGTTGAAAAAACAAGAAAAAATGAGAAAAAATTAGGATTTTTATTAAAATAAAACATCGCCGAAAAAATCATCAAGAAATAAAAGAAATCAGGGTATCGGGTATCGGTATCAGGGTATTAGCAAACTCGTCCCCAGCGCCTTTTGTCTCTTTTTTTTTACTGAACCAATAAAAAAAAAGAGACAAAAGGCGCTGGAGACGAGTTTGGGTGGAAACAGAAGTTAGTAATTTATTTCAATTCACTGTGCCATTATTTAAACTGTCGTATAACAGGACATTTTCGTTGTTTGATTTCTGCTTGTCCATGTTAACAGTACAAATCTAGTAAAGCTGACCATCTTTGGTCAGGTTTCACTGATTTAAATTAGCCAGTAGGTCCAACCACTGTGTCCTGAAGTCCACCGATTTCGGGAAACTGTTTTTGAAGTAAACGCTGCGCAGTTTCAATTATTATTACATACACGTTTTTGTAAAGACAATGAAATGATGTTAAAACGTCATTAAGGAAGCCTTGTTTTAAATTTGTGACCAAATCGTAGCTAATGCAAACAAGTAAAAATTGTTAGTAAAATAATATATTATAAATAATATGATAAAATAATTTTAGTGTCTGATAAACAAATAAATTTTAGAACAGATATTTGAGATAGCGCGTGATCTTATGGTTATGGATGGAGTTCGCTTCGTAATCAGAAGGTTCTAACAAAACTGAAAGGGGGATTTTCATGAAGCGAATTGAACGGCGAATTCGACAGCGAATTGTATCTGAGCATGCGCAGTTTTGTTTGTTTTGATTTTGCACAAAACTGGGCATGCTCAGATACAATTCGCCGTCGAATTCGTCGTTCAATTGGGCAACGACTTCATTTAGCACCGGGCTAAGTGGTCCCGACACACGACGTACAACATAATTAGCACCCCTTCATATTTTATCGACAAGAAAGCCCGACAGACGTTCATTCACAGTACTCCAACCAAATGGACCCGACAGATGAACCCTCATTGTCACACATCCTCTCTATCGCTACATAACAAATACATACTTTTTCTGTCAATAATCCATAACCAACGTAATATCGCATAATACTGCATAATACCTTCATAATACTCTCTATCGTTCCATAACAAATACATATTTTTTCTGTCGATGGCCATAACCAACGTAATATCGCATAATACTGCATAATACCTTCATAATACTCTCTATCGTTCCATAACAAATACATATTTTTTCTGTTGATAGGCCATAATCAACATAATATCGCATAATACTGCATAATACCTTCATAATACATAAAAAGTACATATTTTTTCTGTCGATAGGCCATAACCAACGTAATATTGCATAATACTGCATAATACCTTCATAATACTCTCTATCGTTCCATAACAAATACATATTTTTTCTGTCGATAGGCCATAATCAACGTAATATCGCATAATACTGCATAATACCTTCATAATACATAAAAAATACATATTTTTCTGTCGATAGGCCATAATCAACGTAATATCGCATAATACTGCATAATACCTTCACAATACATAAAAAATACATATTTTTTCTGTCGATAGGCCATAATCAACGTAATATCGCATAATACTGCATAATACCTTCATAATACTCTCTATCGTTCCATAACAAACACATATTTTTTCTGTCGATGGCCATAACCAACGTAATATCGCATAATACTGCATAATACCTTCATAATACTCTCTCTCTCGTTCCATAACAAATTCATATTCTTTCTGTCGATGGCCATAACCAACGTAATATCGCATAATACTGCATAATACCTTCATAATACATAACAAATACATATTTTTACTGTCGATGGCCATAATCAACGTAATATCGCATAATACTGCATAATACCTTCATAATTCATAACAAATACATATTTTTTCTGTCGATAGGCCATAACCAACGTAATATTGCATAATACTGCATAATACCTTCATAATACATAAAAATACATATTTTTTTTGTCGATGGCCATAACCAACGTAATATCGCATAATACTGCATAATACCTTTATAATACTCTCTATCATTACATAACAAATACATTATTTCTTTGTAGATAGGCCATAACCAACGTAATATGCCACATTATTCCGCACAACTGTAATAATACTCCTTGTCGCTTTAACCAATATAAACAGGCGAATATCCTAATGCTCGCCAAGCTGAGGAAAACGTTGTTGTATAAAATATACAAGATTTAATGTTGGTTACATATCCATGCACAAACAGAAACGATATTTTGCACAATACACTGTCGCAAAGAGACTTTAGAAAGTCGTAATATCAGTCAATCTGAGGGAACACGTTGTACTATAGAATGGACAAGCATTAACATGGCATAAACATCCCTACACAAATAAAAATGATAATTTGGATAAATGGCGTTCCGCGAAAATACATATTCAAGTCCTAATATCAGCTAATCTAAGGAAACACGCAGTTCTATAAAATAGACAAGGTTTAAGTTTGGATACACATCCATACACAAACAGAAACGAGATTTTGCTCAAATACCCTTTTGCAAAAGGACATATTACCGGCCCTATTGCAGGCTAAACAAAGAGACGCTTTTGTACTATATATTGAACAGGCAGTAGTGTTCTATGCTCATCGATAACCAATAGAAAAGATATTTTGGACTAATACCCTCCTGCAAAATCACATATCAGAAATCATAAAGAATGCCAATCTGAAGCAAGACATTATACTACACATTTAACAGGCCGTTGTGTTATGTACTTATCCATACAGCAGTAGAAACAAGTATCCATCCTGGAAATAACGTATCAAAAGTCCTAAAGTAGACCAATCAATGCAAAGACATTACATAGTGAAAAAAAACAACCATTGAGGTTGGATATACATCCATTTACCAATAGAAATGATATTATGGCAAAATACTCTTCTGCGAAATGACACATCAAAAGTCCTACAACATATCAACAAAGGGAAGACCTTACACTATAAACCAAAATAACATTGATGTTGGATAACAATCCATACACAAATAGACAATATGTCTTGGACAAATACCCTCCCGCGAAAGGACATATTAAAAGTCCTGAAGCACGCCAATCAAGAGAAGACTGTATACTTTAAACTAAACAAACACTGATGTTGGATACACGTCAATACACAAAGAGACACTATATTTTGGACAAATACCTTACCGCGATATAAAAAAATGAAAGTTCTAAAGCAGACTAATCAATATGCAGATTTTACACTGTAATTGAACAAATATTGAGGTTGGATACACATCCATACACCAATAGAAATGATATTTGGGCTAAATACCCTCCAAGAAAATGACACATCAAAAGTCCTAAAGCCGACCAATCAAAGGAAAGACTTTACATCTTAAATTAAACATTCAGTGAGGTTGGGTGCACATCCATGCACCAATAGAAACCATATTCTGGACAAATACCCCCTCGCAAATGACACAGTAAAAGTCTTAAAGCTGTTAGATTTGAGGGAAGATGTATAGTATGCACTAAAAAGGCGGTATTGTTCTATACCTATGCATATGCAATAGAGACGACATTTTGGAGTGATAGCTTGGCATAACCTTATTTAAAAAATGACCTAATAGATCTATTCAAATAAAGCCTCACTAAACCAGTAAGTGAATGGGATATTCCACAATACATGGCTAAAAAACAACCTGGATGAAAGCAAAGGTCGAAATCCTAGCAGAAAAATTAAAAGGAAGTCTGTAAATGTGAGACACATCCATACGTCATTTGAGGTATCACTTTTAGAAGTTGAGGTATGTGCAAAATAAAATCTGAGATATTTTAAAAGACCAATCAAAGAGAAAATTTTACACTGTACCCTACACAAACACTAATGCTGGATATACATCCATACACAAATAGAAACAATATTATGGAGAAATACCCTCCCTGGAAATGACGCATCAACAGTTCTAAAGCAAACCAATCAATGCGAAGGCTTTACACTATAAACCAATATGAAGGAACACGTTGCACTATAGAATAGACAAGCATTGAGGTAGGATACAAATCCATCCACTAATAGAACAGATAATTTGACAAAATACCCTCCGCGAAAGCTAATTAGTAAGAAGCCTTTACACTATACATTGAACAGGCTGTAATGTTCTGTACTCATCCATACACCAGTAGAAACGATATTTTGGACAAGTATTCTCCGGCGAAAGGACATATTATAAGTCCTAAAGCATGCCAATCAAGAAAATCAGTGGGATATACGCTTGCGGTGGAGAGCGGTCATGCACCAGTGACAAAGGACGATTTTACGATTCCTTTTAAAATCAAACAACTCAGCAATTATTAAACTAGTCGTTAACCCGTGGAAGAATCCATGGGGTCGCCCGTCCTTTATATATCGCATTTCGTGTTTTCGTAACAGGACGCGTCTTAAGTGGCAGACAGACAGACGACGGCTATTATTAAAGAGAAGAAGGACAACAGAAGCATTCCTTCACTTCTGACAGAATTTAAATGCTTCTAAACGGATTTTCAACTATCTCCACAACAGATTGTGCATTTTTAACGGCTTTTGTAATTAAGATACATCGAACCCGTTGATGATAATTTCTGCTTCGTTGCTTAAATGGTGGTAAAGTTGAACTCAGCAATTTTATTTTACACCATAAGTTTTCATAACAGTAATTAAAGTGGTAGCTGCCTAACTTCATTTAGCATAAGAATTTAGAATTGTGTTGCAGCCAAACTGCATTTGGTTACTTTCACTTTTTGGCCAGAAGTAGCTAAGGAGCTAGCTAGATAAACACACCTTTAACATAAAAATAAATAATACTGGCTAGGATATAAAGCTGTTATACTAAACTGAATAGTAATAACTAAAACGTAATTTTTCGTAGCGATGTGTAGCAGTACGTTATTTTCTGTAGCAGGCCGTAGTAGAGCGTATTTCTTTGTAGTAGAGTGTAGTAGCCTGTAGTAGAGTGTAGTAGCCTGTAGTAGAGTGTAGTAGCTTGTAGTAGAGTGTAGTAGCCTGTAGTAGAGCGTAGTAGAGCGTATTTTTCTGTAGTAAAGCGTATTTCTCTGTAGTAAAGTGTAGTAGCCTGTAGTAGAGTGTAGTAGCTTGTAGTAGAGTGTAGTAGCCTGTAGTAGAGCGTATTTCTCTGTAGTAAAACGTATTTCTCTGTAGTATAGTGTAGTAGCCTGTAGTAGAGTGTAGTAGCTTGTAGTAGGACGTATTTCTCTGTAGTAGAGCGTATTTCTCTGTAGTAGCTTGTAGTAGAGTGTAGTAGCCTGTAGTAGAGCGTAGTAGAAAGTATTTCTCTATAGTAGAGCGTATTTTTCTGTAGTAGAGTGTAGTAGCCTGTAGTAGAGCGTAGTAGTAGAGCGTATTACTCTGTAATAGAGTGTAGTACGCTGAAGTAGAGCGTAGTAGCCTGTAGTAGAGTGTGGTACGGCGTCTTTTTTTAGTGCTGCGCAACATAGGCATCCACATTTAGAATGTGACTAAAAAGCCAATTACAATTCATCACTATACAAACTCTATCTACAAGAAAAATAATTATTCACAGAGCCAAAACTATGGTTAAAAAACGCAGGGGCTTACAGCAGTTAAGCTTCATACAAATAGTTTCAAAAAATATTCTAACTTTTTAATCAAAGTGAACTGGCGAAAACGGCGTTCAAATGACTACCATCGCCATAATGGTCTCGCACTATATACAAACGAAAAAATATCTGGACATCTTCCCACAAAGAGATTCTTATCAGTACATCAATTGTAGTTGGTAGATAAACAAGGCATGAAGGCCGATTCGCGAGTGTTCATGATAATATCAGAAACAAAGAAACAAATTTAGCAGACACGCCTAAATATTCCTTTTCAATTTCACATCTTGTGTTTTACTGCGCTCACTCAACGAGACATGATCCGTTTGTTTGAGCCTTACAGAATACATTACAAGCAATGTATGTCCTAAATACCATGAGTGAATCCGAGTGGTCACTATTACGCTAGTATTTATACCTCAATCGTCAATTCCTCACAAGTTACTTTGGGCATATTAATTTTGCTCTTGATTGTTGAATGTCTAGTTGTGGTTTTACGGAAGAACAGTTGAAATTTCAGTACTTTTAAGCTGGAACTTGAACAATCGGTCTGTAATGTCATCCATACTTCATAATTTGCAAGTGCAGAAATTGAGACTCTAAATTACTCTACCGTGTTTGACATTTTCAAAAACACTACAACAGACTTCATGGAAAAAGTAAATGAAGCCTTTTCAATGTGGTTTAAATGTCCAAATGCAATGCTTGGTAGTCTTACTCTGTGTGAAACGAAACTAAATCTGGATATTTTTACATCCAACAAAGAGCATTTGATCAGTAAATCAAGTGTAGTTAGTAGGCAAACAAGGCATATAGGCCGAATCGCTAGTGTTGAACATAATATCGGATACAATTTAGCAAATTTAGCAGACCCGCCCAAATATTCCTTTTCAATTTCACATCTTAGGTTCTACTGCGCTCACCCAACAAGTTCGAATTACCTAGAATGCACACCATGGCCCTCCAATAAAGCGAAAAGTGTTTATCCATACATGATCAGCTTGTCTGAGCCTTACAGACTACATCACAAGCAATGTATGTCTCAATGACCATGAGTGAAGCCAAGTGGTCACTATTACGCTAGTATTTATACACAGATCGTCAATTGAACACAAGTTACTCTACGCAAATTAAGTTTTCTCTTGATTGTTGAATGTCTAGTTGCGTTTTATGGAAGAACAGTCGAAATTTCAGTATCTTTAAGCTGGAACTTGAACAATGGGTTTGTAATGTCATCCATACTTCAAAATTTTCAAGTGCAGAAATTGTTACTCATAATATCAGATACAAAGAAACAAATTTAGCAGACACACCTAAATATCCCTTTTCAATTTCACTTCTTGAGTTTTACTGCGCTCACCCAACGAGACATGATCCGTTTGTTTGAGCCTTACAGAATACATTACAAGCAATGTATGTCCTAAATACCATGAGTGAGTCCGAGTGGTCACTATTACGCTAGTATTTATACAGAAATCGTCAATTGCTTAAAAGTTACCATGCGCAAATTAAGCTTTATCTTGATTGTTGAATGTCTAGTTCCGGTTTTACGGAAGAACAGTCGAAATTTCAGTACTTTTGAGCTGGAATTTGAACAATGGGTTTGTAATGTCTTCCATACTTCATAATTTTCAAGTGCAGAAATTGTTACTTTAAAAATTGCTCTACGGTGTTTGGCATTTGCAAAAACACTACAACAGACTTCATGGAAAAAGTAAATGAAACCTTTTCAATGTGGTGTTTATGTCCAAACGCAATGCATGATAGCCGTACACTGTGTGAAACGAAACTAAACGATTCACCAGTGTTCATCATAATATCTTGGTCTTGCAATGCTCAATGAACAAATACAACTGGTAAACGAGACGGAGGACAACCCATTTATCCCAGATGACGAGGAAATGATTGATGCGGCTCCCTTAGAGACGATCGTAGACGAGGACGAAGGCAATAGTGATATTGAGATCGATTAGTGTTTGTTTTTATTATACTTTTAGAAAGATATGTTGTGTTTATTAAAATCGTTGTTTTTATTTTTTAGCACACTAGATGTTTGCATAATTTTATAAGCCCCCTCCCATTTGTTAAGTGTAGATCAACAAATTATATTGCTAAAGCTTCAGCTTCAGCCACACATTAAGGAAATGACATTGCTAATAAGCCTGATTTTGCTGTTCAACAGCCTTTTTCTGCAGCCGCCCAACATCATCTAGGAATGGAAAACTTGAATAACTCAGTGGATAACCTCGTTTTGGATTTGGAGCATGTGCAATAACGTTGACCTCCAGGAGGAGAAAAATCCCTCAACACCTACAACAAAAAAGTTTAAAAAACGTTTGTTTAAAACTAAACTTTGGCTACGATAAAGAGTAAGGCTAAGTCTGTAACCTTAAATTTTGATGCAGTTGGATTTAAAAGCAATCCAGTGAAATTCCTTAGAGACAAAATTAGGGCTCAATTAGGAAACTCTGGTTGTATTTCGGCCACAAGAACACAAATAGAGCCCTCAACTTTTACTGACACACAACTTCTGCCACCATTTTCCTCCTGCGTTGCTATATAATGACAATGTTGATGCTTTGCGCACTTATTTTTTCTTTTATTCCGACTACCCCTCCTGTGCCCAAAAGGGACGTGGAAATAATTAAGAAGTGCGAGTATGTTAACTTTGACCTGCTTCTTCCTCCCATGCTTAATGCTCTCTTAGCCTCGTCTATTTCGATGGATTATATTGGTGAGTACGACCTGAATGTAGAAACAGTGGCAGTAGTAAGTCCCAGTGTCTGTCTCCCTTATAAGAATGACCGCAAATAAGTCACACATGAAGGATTAAGTCCTGGTCCTTAGCATTGAGCAATTACCTAAGATGTGTGTTGTCTTTTTTCTGCATCTTTGCCAGGAAATGATTACATACCAGACTTTGTAACTTAGTTTGCCAATCAATATGGTTTTTTGCTGTCTACAACGCATTTGACCAACTCCATTGCTTGCACATGGCTAGTGATCCAGCACGTTGGTTGGATGCATAGATGACCTTTTTTTAGTCAGTACATGCGTAGGGCCTCATTGCTTCCTTCAACATCATCCTCACAATCCCAGGCTCTAGCACCTCTTCATCTCGCCTCCAGGACCAGGATCTGTTTTTCTCGTTTCGAGAAAGGGCATTTTGCGTCCACTTGTCCAAACCGGTTGAACAGAGGTTTGTAAATTAGTTGAAGTGAGAGCATTGTCCATATTTTTACGATATTATATATCTGAGGAATAAAAAAAGGGCCTCATTGCGCCTTGTTTAAGGAAATAGGTATTCAGAAGTATAGATTCCATTGCAATTACAGTGGAACCACTCATCACAAGAATTGCATAAAATGGCATGTCCGTTGTTTTTAACTGGTTTTCCACACACACTACAGGGTAACTGTATCATTTACACTTTAAACAGAAAAAGTAACAAATAATAAATCGAAAAAACTTGAAGTTCTGATGAAAGTTAAAGCGATCATAGAAAATGAGGGAAAAAGAGAAGATAAAAAACATATACTTGCAAGAATTACTCCTGGCACCATTTTAAACTGCAGTTATTACGATAGCAGAGGAGCAGTGATGGGGCCGTCAAGACCGTACCCTTGGAACATCTCTCCTAACTTAGATCTATTAAAGATCAAAATTGAAGAGGCGTACAGGGCCTCAATCTTGACAGTCCCACCAGTGAATCAGAACTAGAGATAAAGACTATCACTGTATCACATATGCACATTGTACCAGGAATTCCATGAAAAAAACAACACACATGAATCTATATTGGAGAATTTGCACGTGCAATTTTTTAATTTTTAGTATTCACTTATGGAGTGGTTTAAAAGTGTTAAAGGGGAAGTAACCTCAAAAATGTGAAATTTTTTTTTCCGACTACATATTTGCATTTGAACTTATAAAATCAGAAAAATAACACAAACACAAGAATTTATTTCTAAATACCTATATTCCCTGTTCATATCTCCGTAAAACTTTGTTTTGAAAAAAGCGCGTCAAAATAAAAAAGACTGGGTTCTAATTTGAATATGACGTTTTATAGTTCAAAACATTGCGCTAGCTAGACGAGGCCCTATGTTGCTGCTTATAATGCAACAGACTTTCGAATAAGAAACAAAAAAATGCATTATAGTTTCTTGTCCAGTGACGAAGAAAACACTGTTCCAGACATTTCGGCTCTAAACCCATTTAGTTTTGAGCCTGAAATGTCGTTGTAAGAGCAAGATAAATTTTTAAGTTCAAACCATGAAGACGAAGTTATACCAAAAAGAAGGCAATCGAATTGGAAACAATAATTGGTGTAAATGAGGTGGTCACTGTAGACCGATGAGTTTATTCTCTGAAAGTTTGTGCCGCAAAGATAATAATGAAATTCCTGACGACTACTTCGAAAGTACAAATAATTTCGCCAAATATAAACTCTTTCATATTTATAATCATGACTGAAGTGATATCCATTTTATATCTTTAACACCCTTCTGTCTTCAATTAATTGAAATTGTTAAATTGAATCATGTTAAAAATAAAAAGTCCGATAAAAAAGGAAATACATTTTCCATACGCACAACATGATAAAAAGTTTCTCACCAAGCTCTTTACAATAAACTTTTCAACACAATCTTTTGTGAAAAAAAAACATCTTGCTCTTCATCCGAAATATTTTATGCAACTGCATCTTTGAAATTCAATGAAGAAGGCCCGGAAAACAACAATGATGAAGGGATTAAAAAAAATAGAATACCGAAGATGCGTTCTAATGAAGAAATACAATAGTGAGATGTGCTCTCAATGAGTGTATGTGAACAGGGGGTAAAATTTAAATTTCCTATGTTAGGAAAAACATGTATTACAGATTTGATGGGTACATAATCGATTAGAAAAAGATGTTCAGAAAGACATACCATCGTGTGCTTTATGGGCAATCCGCAATAAATATTCTAAAGCCGATAGATATTTCCGAATTGTTGTCATTACCCCCGTCTGTGAAGACATGCATGCGACGAAGAAAACATTTACTTGTTGTGAGGTGCATAATTTTTGAACTTGAAAGTCAAAGTAAGTTTGGAAAAAAATGAATCAACGAGACGAAGTTATTAGGAATTCATTAATGTTAAAAGAAAGAATTATCATTGTGTAAAATATAATTTTTGTTGGCTTGGTACGTAATTGTTGGTTACGAACACGAAGTTTATACCGAGCTTGTATCTTTTTATTTTGATAAACAAATACGAAAGAAGCATGTGTTTGGTCGGTTGATACATACAAAAACAAATGATTTACGTAAATCAGGTAATTGCCTGAAGATCTCTTTCAAAGCAGTCTGGCTCAAAGTGCGTGGAACATATATAAAATCCTGAATCCTTAGGCAAGGGACCAGTTCTTCTAATGTAACCATCTTTTTCGAAGCTCGTTTTTCTCTGCGCTTGGAATTTTGAAAAAAACTACAACATCGTCAACATTTCTTTTGATTTATTATTACCAGTTCTGTTAGTGCAGTTGATGGCAGTGCAATTTGGCATGTTTTTAAGCTGTTAAACGCGAATGTTTAAGTAAATTAACAACTAATACTACTACCACCGCCAGCACACTACACTTTCTGAACTTAAAAACGTCATAATTTCAACTCAACCCAATCCTTTTAAAATCGCAAAGGGGTCAGAATAACGAAGAGATTTCACGCGTAGTAAACACAAGTTTTTACAAAGATGGAGAAACTTTAATATGAAAATAAATAGGTATTTCAAGTTTTTTTTGTGGCGGCTACTGTTTTTTTAAATAAAAAATTAGAGCTTACTTCCCCTTTAAATATATTAACGAAACACATTGCTTTGTCGTTAGAAGTAACCTATAGCAAATATATACTGCAGGAATACATGACAAAGAGAGGGCTATGTCATACCATGTTGTATTCACTGCAATCATCTACTATTTTGTTTGCCGTGTCAATCCGCCCCTCACCATGGCCGCAGACTATCTTTTCACGGCAGGTTATATTTTCTCGTAACGATTGTGTTTCTTACTAAAAGACATTCTTTTTTAAACTCCAGTTCCATTTCAATCTTTTGCTCCATACAATTATTTTTTTCGTGGGCTAGATGCATGTGCATTGATGTTTTAAAACAGATGATCATTCCAATTTATTTTAAAAAATTTTATAATTTGTTAGAATTTGTGCATATAATGTTTACAAAATCAAGATTTTTAATTTTAAAAATGTTACCACAAGATTTTTAGTTCTGTAAATTCTCAGTGATCTGCTGTTATAAGATCAAAAAATAACTTTTTGAGGAAAATGATGATAATAGGTATAATTTACATATAAAAATTGATTCTTTCCAGGATACAATTTCTGGCAACAATAACTTACACTGTTGAACGTCATAATACTTAATACAGCCATTCATTGGAAAGCCATGCTATTAATAGTATACATTAACTGTGGAAATTTGCTACTAAAAAGTTTAAATTGATGTTTTTTTCAGTTTTCTGCTGAATAATAATTTTTTGAGGAAAACGTTAGTTTTTAAAATCTGATGTGGTGGAAAAGTAGGCCAGGGTTGATTTTTTATATAAAGAGAATATTTTTTTTAAATATAATTTCTACCAACATGAAATGTAGCTAATTCCATACTGAATACATGTTGTGAAAGAGCTGGCACATTTGTATTTATTTTTGAAAAAAAGAGACAGTGTACGTCATCTTTTCAAAGATATCTGAGTTAAGCATATAATTAACTTTCTGTAGCCTGAGCTAGATTGAATTTTATTAACTAATTATTTTAAGTAAGCTTCTTTTTTAAAGCAAGACGAATAGTGCTGTGTGCTCACTTTAGTAGTAAGAATACTTTGTGTTAAAAAAGTTATTTTTTACTTTTATGATACATTTATCTTTGACATCTATGTTAACATGCTTTATTAAATGAAATACCAGTTTTGCCACTTGAAATACAATTGCTCAGAAGATATTTTTTGTCTTGTATGAAAGAAATTTGTGAATACTTTAAGGCAAGAAATTCTGTTGTTCTTTGCTCACGTGATCATTATTGGGAAATCTTTTCTTCTTTAATGTTTTCACGAAGCGAATTGAACGGCATTGTATCTGAGCATGCGCAGTTTTGTTTGTTTTGATTTTGCATCGAAATATTCGCTTCGCTGAAAAGTAGAAACAGTTCCTACTTTTTCGCGGCTAAAGGTTTCGCTGCTAGTTTTTGACCAATCAGAACGCGGTTAGCTAATGTAAACAATGAATTTGGCGCCTAATTTATTTTTTCGTGAAAATTAAAAAGCGAATTCGCCATCGAATTCGTCGTTCAATTCGCTTCGTGAAAATCCCCCTTTAGATGTGGCCATGCTGGCTTTATGCTTATTGGTTGATTTTAATTCGGGTTTGCACTGAAAAATTATTATATAAAAAAACTCAATTTTAATATCTCGAAGAAAACTTAGTTAACTAGGCTAGACATGTCTGAAATCTGGACAATCCTTGTTAAATTGAGACAGTGTAGAGATACTGCTAACTTGATACCATAATTATTCAAATAAGTAGTCAAATTTTTATTCAGTATATTGACTTTCAGGAGGGACATATTATATGTACAGGTAATATTGCCAGTTGGAATACCCCTGGTTGAAGTATATCCCTCTCTTCAGTCAGCTAATTTCCTACCTCAAGGCTTTATTACGACTTATGCTGAAAAATTGAACAAGCAACACCCAATTTCTGAAAATTTTACGCCCTGTTTCAATTTATTAAGTGGTGGAATTAGTTTTACAGTGTAATGATTTTAAAAACTAGGTAAATTTCTGTTGTTTTAATTTAATGATGATGCACAATGTTTTTTTGTTCACAACTCTTCTTGGGATTTTTCTGTTCTAATTTATACTTTGCTTTTTATGTTAATCAATTTGGGTGGTAATGGCAGTGTGGTTTGATTTTTGCTTTTTTAACCGTTTTTTTTTGTATTTCTAATGCAGGTAAAACCCAAAATAACTTTGGTGATAATGATTCTTGGAAGAGTGGGATAAGGAAATTTTCTGGTAACAAAATTAGTTTTGTGGAAATGCTGATACTATGTGTGACCTTTTGTATTTCTATGTTATGTTATTTAAAAAATATTTCCATTGTTGTAAAACCATGAAAGTTATTGGTTCGAATCCAATCCATCTTTAAAAGGTGGTAGTTCAAATGGAAGAACAACATGGTGTGCAGTAATTAGTTTCATACTGCAACAAACAATAATGCAAATCAATTCAAAAATTTTTACAAACAAAAGTTTCAAGAAAAGAGGTAACTACAAGAAAAGAAAAGAAAGTAGGAATTTTTTTAATTTACTAGGGATATACGTTCAGTTATTCAGGTTTTGCTGAGCTATAACTACCTTATTCCATGAAATTAACGAGTCATGAAATTAACGCGGTTTTTCAAAATTCGCGTTAATTTAATGAACGTTAAATAAATGCAGTGTTAATTTAAAGACTGTTAATTTCATGACTGGTTAATTAAAATACTGTTAATTTGGTAACTTTTTTATAATACATTTTTTTTTACAAATTATCTACTATTTCCTCCTCATCGGACGATAGCTCAACGGTGTTCTCTTTTTCAGCGATCTTTTTTTAAATAGCTTTTGTATAATCTTCATACTCTGATCCAAGTGGAAAATTAACTAAAAGCACTTTTTCTTTAAATTTTTAACATTGTCTTTCCAAACAACGAAACTTTTATTTCAATTTCCAAACCGCCATTAAATAGAGAAGACCGCTTTACTACCGCGGATTCGACTGTTGCCGTAATTTTTGCTTTGTGTGATATCACATATTCTCAAATTCGCGTTAATTAAATGCGTTTTTGAAAACAACCTTGCTGAACCGCGTTAATTAAATGCCTTTTTCAAAATAATTTCATTGAACCGCGTTAATTTCATGACCGTTAATTTAATTCGCGTTAATTTCTTGACTCGTTATTTCATGGAATAAGGTAGTTGCCATGTGAAAACAAATCCAATAAGTAAAATTTAGTTAAAAATAATTTTTTGAGGAAACTAATTTATCACACCGCAGTTTGTAACATGTAATTGGTAATAATGTAATAATGTAATTGGTTCTAGAAGCTTCAAAGGTGGATATGTTTTGGATAAGGTAGAAGATTGGATTAATGAATTAAAGATGCTGAGTAAAATTGCTAAAACAGAGTCGCAAGGGGCATAAAGTTGTTTTATCAGTGGCTGGCTATAAGCATAAATTAACGTACTGTATGCGAACATACCACACATATATAATTATTGGAAGAAGTACTCGTAGTTATTGAATTTGGTGGTCTTGAGATACCAATATTCTAAAACTTATTACAAATAACTGAATATCTTGGTAAACAAATAAAACAACAGACTCGACAATATGAAGAAGATCCAGAATTGAAACAAAAGAAAAACCAATCAAACAAAATAAATTGCTAAGATTAGTGTCATTCTCGATGTCAGAAATGAAATGAGTAAGCAGGAAATCAGTCTGAACGATATCAACCAGGAAGCAGTGTATCTAGTTGACTGACTACCTTCAAGGAACGAGGGATACACAATTAACAAGCTATGCTTCTGGGCTCTGATTCGAATTTCAAGTTCACAATTGATCATGCTTTGTCATGCAAAAAATGTGGCTTCGTTTCGCTTAGTCAATGAAATCCGTAATGTCACCGGGATGTAACTAAAAGAGGTTTGTCACGATGTACGTATTGAACCGTGTCTACAACAGTTACTTGGTGAGCCATTCAACGAGTGGACAGCGAATGTTTCGAGAGTTATGTATGCACAAGAGGTTTTTGGAACACTGGTCGAATGGCATTTTTAGATGCTAAGGTGTGCTACCAAAAGCATATGATATAAATAAAAAGGAAAAAAAAAGAAAATTACAATAAACTTATTTGCAAGTAGAGCATGAAACTTTAACGCCACTAGCGATATCTGTGTGTGGCGGAATGGGGTCGCGTGTGTCGAAAAACAGACCAACAACTTATTTTATTGCAATGTATGTACAGTTGACTCTCTCTAATCCGAATCTCAAGGGGGATAATTTTTTTTCGGATTACAGAGATTCGGATAGTAAGAAGTAAATTATGAGAGTTTGTTAAGGAAAATTGACGATGACTTTTAATTTGTTCGGATTATAGAAAGATTCGGATAATAGAGATTCGGATTAGAGAGAGTCAATGTATATACGTTTTAATTAAATATAATGTTCAAAAAAGGAAATGACCATAAATTTTTTTTTGTAACATACTGCTTCTATGCTACCTTCGATGGAGCATGATGACAGGTTCTATTCAGAGCAATACGCTAACTATCTTGTGAACTGCCTTAGTCTATTAGAATTACTAAAACCTTTTAGAAATAACTCAACAAATTTTACTGTTTTGCAAAAAAACGCTAGAGTACTATTGCTTTTTAGGAGTCGAAATACACCCAATATTAGCTAAATCAAATTTTATTCATACTATTATTAACTAATAGCTATTTTCAATCGGTTATTATGAGAAAGTCGAAAGTAGCGTTCAATGGCTGGAGAGCCTTAAGAACGGGCCTTGGTACAGGCACAATATACTTAGGACTCCGTAGCAACCATATCGTCGCCTATAAATATAGACAAGTAACATTGCTGGTAAAACGTGAAAGATGCAGTCATAACTCAATTTTATTTAGCTAGTTACATTATATTAATAACTATGTTCCTCCGAATAGTTTTTTCTAACAGCTACGACCAAAAAAAGTCCATATACATTTTATCATTTTTGTCATGAGGTTTTAGTTTTAAAAATATTGAAAGTACAAAATCACATTACAATGCTTCCTATAACAGGCAAAAAAAACATATGACACACATAAGTATTTTTCTAAAATATCGTTTTTTATTTGTGTATGGATAGTTATTCAAATCTACTGCTTGTTTCAATATCTCTCTTTTGATAGATGTATGGATAGGTGTCCCACATTCCTCCATTCTTACTGCGTTAAATAAAGTATTCCGTGAATTGAGCTGTTAGAACATCTAAGGTTGGCGTGCTAAATATTTTAATTCGCGCGAAGGGTAAGTTCAACAAATGCGTTTTTCAAATGCCTGCATGTATATTGATAAAATCTCTATTTTTATAAGGTATGGATGGATCTCTCATTTGCTTGGTTATTTACTGAGTAGAACTAATTTTGTATACACAGGTCTGCTTCCGCCTGAAGGTATTTTGCAAAAATATCCTTTTAATATTGTATGGTGGTATGGATCGGTCTCCCTTGTTCCTGCTTCTTACTGAGTGGAATAAAGTCTTCCCGTGAATTCACATGCCAGGACATCTGATATTATCGCGCGTGCTTGTTATCTGAGTGGAATGAAGTGTTTTTTAGACATAGGGTAGGGTCTTCTTCTTGATTGCTTCTTTGTGGTGTAGAATAAAGTTTCGCTTTTGATTCGCTTCCTAGCTAAATCTCCTTTTTAGTAGTGTATGGATGGATATCTACCCATTTTATTCAGCGTGAAAGGCAACTTCCCAAAAATTCTCATTTCAAAATGATGTATGGATGGGTCTCACACTCTCGTGCCTGTTTTCTGAGTGGAATAAAGTCTTTTCTCGAATTGGCCGACCAAGAGATTTAATACTTCACCTTTCGGCGATAGCGTTTTTATCAGATATCTTTTAGGTTGTATGTCAGGATCTTTTGCTCCCTTGCCTGTTTACAAAGTAGAAGAAAGGTTTTTTTATTCGCTTGCTAGAGCATTGAACATTTCATTTGGTGCGAGCTTCTTCCTACAAGGTGCGAGAGAGCTTTAACAAAATCTTTTGATGTATGCACATGCAATGATATACGCACGCGTGTGCTACTCGCCCGTTCGATTTTTGAGTAGAAAAAAGTGATCGTTGGGACCCGTTTTTTTATTCTGTTCTTTTTTTTATATTGCGTAAGGTTATTCCCCCAAATACTTTTTTTAATGATGAATTGATAGGTTTCGCTACTTGTCTAATTGTTTTTTTAATCAGAATAAGCTTTGCCTTGTTAGCTTCACAAGACATTCAATATCGTATTTATTGCGGGAATGGTTTCCTAAATTTTGTTTTCAGTATTGTATGTGTAGGAATGGATGGGCCTGGCTACTTGCCTAAATATTTACCCTAATAGGACATCTTCCCAATTACTTAATTCAATTCGCTTGCTTGTGTACTGACTAGATAAAGTTTTCCCCTTGCTTTTTTTGGTACAGCATGCGTTTCCGAACAAACTCGTTAAAATTTAGAACAAAAAAGACCTTAAATGTTAATCGAGTATTAGTAGGCCTTTGCGTTTTAATTCTCAGTATTTAACCAAGATTTTAAATTTTGTTTAAGGATGAATTTCCACGTTGCAAAAAATTAAATGCGTACGGTATGGATGATGCGTTGTTTTATGAATGACAAGCATATGCCATAACCCATTGGGTAATTCATTACTCTGCAAGTAATAAAAGAGACACAGTTACATTAATATCATGCAGTCATGCTGGCCGAGCATGGTGATATCATACTAACTTTTTTGTAGCCCTTCCCTGGCCTCTTCCCAGGTTAACTTGTGTTATGTCATATAAGTACAACGTCGTCCGTTAGCGAGGTTATAATAATACAACCTCGTCCCTGGTATAATCGCTGTTGCGATGTCAGAAAAATACAACTAGTAACTTTTTAAACGTCCTGGATATTTAAGTTACACTTTAATAAGGGACATTTAAATTAACGTGAATTTTTTTAAAAATCTGGCTAAAAAGCGAAAATAGCCGAATACCAGTTGGCGAAGTCTAAAGTTTGTTTATTCAAGGAGACAACAGTTTCAATAAACCTGTAATACTTAGCTAGGATTTTTAACTCATAATTAATTTTGTAACAACAAGCTTTATGATGTGTTTTTATTGAAGTGACATTGAATTTTGTGAATTCTACGTAAATTTTGTCTATTGTTGTAAGACTATGAAAGTTATTGGTTCGAATCCAATCCATCTTTAAAAGGTGGTAGTTCAAATTGAAGAACAACATGGTGTGCAGTAATTAGTTTCATACTGCAACAAACAATAATCCAAATCAATTCAAAATTATAATTCATACAGTAATACCCCTTATTCTGTCTTGTTTGTGTGCAAAATTGCGGTGTAATAGAATAAGCTCATTAATCTCGCCCAAAATCTACCAAAAAATCGAAGGTTTCAATTCGATATCCGCGGTTATTTTACATTATTTTTAGATTGCCATTGATAATAAGAAAACCGCCCGTACGCTTTGTTACCCAGATCTTTGTAACCACATCATTCTAAGTTCTGTCGCATGTCAGTACCGATAAGTAACGATATGGAGGAGATTCTTAATGTTCATCCTTTTAGCTGCTTTTTAAATGGAAACACTATCCGCGGTATTTTAATTATTTTTAATTGCCATTGATAATAAGAACCGCCGTACGCTTTGTTACCCAGTCTTTTGTAACCACATCATCAATTCTGTCCATGCAGTACCGATAAGTAACGATATGGAGGAGATTCTTATTTATCTTTTGCTGCTTTTTTAAAATGGAAACAAATCAGAAATTTAAGCTCTTTCGAATTTTTCTACCGTGATTAATCAAAAGTTAAGGCTCTTTACATTGCTGTTTAATGGTTCGACAACGAAGATTTGAACAGTCAGATTTGAATAGTAAAGTTGTTGGGTTTTGACAAGGTTTAAAATGTTCTCCTTATGACTTTTTTGACTTCTAAGGGCTTTGTTTTTACAACATACTCACTATAAAAAACGGACAATATATCGATAATGTAGAATGGATATTATGTCCATATGCACTGGAATGAACGGGCTTCTAAAATATATATAGATATATTGACCATATGTATGAAAAATGGATATAATGATGATTTTTTCAGGAGATCCGAGAATCCATATAATATAGAGACCTGGTGACCAGTGTCAGGACGGAGCGCATCGGTGCTGCGTCTATCCGCTGCACTGCAGGGCGCTCCGCGGTTTACGGACTACTGCATCCTTGTTCCCCACCCCCTTCCCTGTTTGCAGACAAGGAAATATAACACTAAGATTTATTTATTTACGTCATCATCAGGTATCTACAAACTTGAGAAGCCGCCACTTACACTAGGCTGAGGCTGTAGCCAGGATACCAGCTCAACCTTCCATAACATACTTTATGGCTAGCCTAGTTATTAAGCTTTCTTGATAGAGAAAGAAAAAAATTGATCATAAAGGCGGTTGAAGGGCCAAGGCTGGGTCTCTTGGCTAAATTTATGGCTAGACAGACTCGTTTTTCACAGAACTGTGCGTTTATCTGCACGATAGTCGTTTAGGGGAAGTAGCTAATGTTTATTTACAGGTAATCAAGATTCTAATATGAAAGTGGAAAATAATAAGCTGCCGTCATTAGCTAGGAGGGGGAGGGGTGGGGGTGGGTTTTGGAGATGGCCAGACAGTACAAGAGTTATCTTACCTTTCTTTCTTGCCTCCAGCGGTGAGTTAGGGGGCCACCAATCCATACTGTGTATTTTACCGTGGTCACTCACAAACAGAGTTGTTTGCCATGGTATAGACAACCGCAAAAAACTAAATTGCTTAAAAAGGATAACTACCATAACACAGGAACTCACAGTATAGTACTAAACTTCACCAAAGTAAAAGGCTAAGAGTATAAAATATCAATTGTTTAATAACAGTCTATGAAGTATTCTATAATGGAAGATCATTTGAGGACTTGCGTAATCAGAATCAGATAGTTTGTTGTGAAAGGTGCTGAATATTGTTCCATATTTAAAAAAATGAACGCGGAGCGAATGTAGATTGAAGGTAGTTTGTATATCTGCACTAGGTACACTAGGTAACTTGTGAGTGAAGTGCAGAACAAGTATATTTCGAGCTAAAAATGTTCCTTCCTGATCAATATAGTAAATTTCAAAAGGAATAATTGAAACAAGAACGTGTTGAAATTTCAATAAACACATTGAAAATGTGTATGTACTTTTCATGAAACAATCACACAATGGTGCCATGGCCGAAAATTTATTTCATGAAATTTAATTTCACTTTTCGAAAGTTTTCTTCAATCAATTCAATCTTGCAAAGTTTCTACGATTAAAGTAGGTAAGATATATTCTATCATCTGAATATATCTTCTTGTTTCATGAAAAAGATCTAGAGTGGATCTCAACAAAGAATTATCCTGCTAGCAAAATGGAAAAGTTGCTCCGTGAAAAACTTAAAAATAACAACAGCAAGCGAAAAGGACAACGACACCTTATTTCATGGGCAGAAGCAATGCATAGAAGGACAAACAAGAAACAAAGAAGGCAGATAATAAAAGGAGAGTTGAATTACATAGTACGTAAATCTGTGGAGACGTTGATAAAAATTATAAATGTTTAAAATTATATTGTATGGTATAGTAAAACTTGCGAGCCAATACTGTATAAAATAGAAGTAGAGGGTTTAAATTTTACAATTTTTGAAGTTTTTAAATTTTACAACGAAGGCTTGATGCTGAAATATTTTGCTCAATGTGTTTTTATTTCTAAATATATACAGTATTAGGATATGGTTATTAGAATTAGGTAACATCCTATATTTTTATCTCAAAATATAAGTCAATTTATTTGCAGATTTTTTTGGCTTGGTATTCAAAAAAAATTTGTTTGTTATTCTGAATTTTGGATAGTGAAACATACTCCAATACGTTTTTGTTGATACATGTTGTGTCATCATACTTTATTTTCTACTTTTCAGATTTGAAGGAACACATTCAATTAGCATTGGATTTTTGGGTAAAAATGCCGCCATCACAAAACAGTTCTCAATTATCATGTAGACTTCATGAAATGTTATAACACCATTGCGGAGACATTGGTGTACCTCGTGTTGAGGAGAAGTCTGGCGAAGACAGTGACTTCGATTTCCCATGGATGGAAAATACAGGAAATGATGGTAAGTAGAATTGTTCTTACATTTCTTGACACTTCATATATCATGATTTTACACTCATTGTGAAAACATTCGGATTGAGGTACTGTAGGGTTTAAAAAATAGTGGCAACAACGAAAATGAGCTGTTGAAAAGATGTGAAGAAGAAGTCGGCATACTCAAAAAAGAAATGTCTAGCTACTTGCTTTTTTACAAAGATATTATGGAATAATTGGAAAATGAGATAGATGTCAATAGCTCCAACTTTTATGCGAATGAGGTATGGTGAATGCTTCTTTTTGCCTAATTGTGCTAGTTTATATTTATGTTTTTGGTTGTGTCAAATGTACAGGATTATTCTTTATTGTGTGCTTCTGATTGGGATATCTTGACAACAGCTGTTGCAGTTTTAAAACTTAGGATTAGATATGGTTTCTCAAATGCTTCGCTATGACATTTGTTTTATATTTCAGTGCTTACCAATGGCGAAAAGGTTAATCCTGAAGAGAAGCATGGACTTCGCGGAAAGGCAACTGTTGGAAGGGTGTCAGGAATTTGCGGGTGTTATTGCCATTGATCAAAACATATCTGCTATAGACAATGAAGATGATTCGAGCGACAAAAACAGTGACAGTGAAAGCGATTTTTCCCTGTCCGGCTCAGACAATGACCCGGAATAATGTAGCTTTTATCGTCTGTATTTAATATTTGAACCACCATAGCTCTTTTCCGGGATTACATATTTTTGTAAGATTTCGTATCGTATCCGAAATCTTGTTTAAATGGGCTTTTTCCTCCTTCGTTTCCTCCTTCTCCTTCTCACTCATTCCACACAGTATGTTCTATTGTTTGTAATCAATTTATATTATCAACTTGTGTCAAGTCATTAAAGTATGTTTCTGAACTATAAAGGGAATAAAATAAATTGAATTTGTTCCGAAATCTTTTAGCCTGCAAGGACTTTTCATTCTACTTCAATCAAGAAGAGAAAAACTATTAGCTCTATACTATATTTCAACTATTTGTAGAATATATATTTTTCTCTTTTTAACAAGTAGTTAATTGCTTCTTAGAATAATACAAGACGTATAGTATACGTAAAACTAGCACACCTCATACGTGACACTGTATTATATATATTCTTTTGTGGAAATAAATTGAAATCAATCACAATGGGCTATCAAACGGAAAGTGAATGTTTCAAAATATCATTCCCCGGCATGCTATGTAATATATTAAAAAGGATGGCCACAAGCTTGATCATATTTGTTTTGAAGTAATCATATAAAAAACTTCCTATATTAACAAAAAGCAATATATAAAGAAGTAGCAATCTTCTTGTGAAACATTCTGTGATGCCACGGATGCTAATGGTTTTGATTTTCGTAGTGCATGAGCATATTTTTAGAAAAAAATAATTATTTGAGGAAACTACAAAGAAATTTTGAGTTACTGTCAGTACATTCATATACATTATGAGAACCATCACAAAACCATTCAATAAACCTGAAAGTATAACTCATAGCTTTCAGTCTGTGAAATACAAAAACAGCACTAGATTTTATCAAGAAACTACAACTACAAACTACAATCGTTCATTATATATTAACAATTGTTTCACAAAAAACGGATTCTTCTATATTCGAAAGCATAACAGATTAATCCTTAACGAAGACGACGTGATACATATTTGCCTAAACTTCGTTCCGGTATATGTTAACAAGTTTTAATGTTGTGAAACAAAAAAAGGTTCCGTTCAATTAAGAGATAATCGGTATATGCAAAAGTATTCAGGTCTTAATTCATCGAAACAAGGCAAGTAGAGTTCGTATATGTGACAATACCTTAGACACATTTCATTTTCCGGCCAAAATTAAGCGAAACGAGAGAAACATGGAGCGCTTAACTGACAATGCCATAGACAAGTGCTGACTTCGGTGATTTTTGTTCTGAAATTTCATTTTATTGTCAAAATTGAACGAAACAAGAGAAACATGGAGCGTTTAACTGATACTATCATAGACAAGCGCCAAATTCGGTAACTTTTGTTCTGAAATTTTATTTTCCGGCCAAAATTGAATGCTACAAAAGCATTATCTAAATGGTTATGTAAGGCCCAATTCACCAAAACAACTGAACCTGTTATGTATAGATTGCTTCTAGAAACATGACCATTTTCCTAAATTTTTATCAATGGCCTAGCTCAGCGAAACAACCAAAACTATTATGTACGGATTGCTTCTAGAAACAGGATCTTTTTCCTGAATGTTTATCAATGACTCAATTTACCGAAATAACCGGATCTGTGATGTTTGGATTGCTTCTAGAAACAGGAGCTTTTTCCTGAATGCTTAACAATGGCCCAATCCACCGAAACAACAGAATTTTGAGATGTATGGATTGCTTCTAGAAACAGGAGCTCTTTCCTGAATGTTTATCAAAGGTCTATTTAATGAAACAACCGAATCTGTGATGTATGGATTGCTTCTAAAACAGGAACTCTTTTCTAAATTTTTATCAAAGGTCTAATTTACGGAAACAACCGTATCTCTTACGTAATACTGATCACTCGCCTTCACTAATGGTATTTGGAACATACATTGCTTGTGATGTATTCTGTAAGGCTCAAACAAACTGATCATGTATGGATAAACACTTTTCGCTGCATTGGAGGGCCATGGTGTGCATTCTAGGTATTTCAAACTCGTTGGGTGAGCACAGTAGAACACAAGATGTGAAATTGAAAAGGAATATTTAAGCGGGTCTGCTAAGCTTACTTCTTTGTATGTGATATTATGATCAACACTAGCGAATCGCCCTTTATGCCTTGTTTATCTACCAACTACACTTTATTTGCTGATAAAAAGCTCTTTGTGGGAACATGTCCAGATTTTGTTTCGTTTTTATATAGTGCGAGACCATTATGGCGATGGTAGTCTTTTGAACGCCGTTTTCCCCAGTTCACTTTGACTGAATAGTTAGAATATCTTTTGAAACTATTTGTATGAAACTTTACTGCTGTAAGCCCCTGCGTTTTTTAGCCATAGTCTTGGCTCTGTCAATAATTATTTTTTTTGTAAATAGAGTTTGTACAGTGATGAATTGTAATTGGCTTTTTAGTCACATTCTAAAAGTGGATGACTATGTTGCACAACACTAGAAAAAGACACCGTACCACACTCTACTACAAAGAAATGCATCCATACTTTGTTTTTATGCAAAAAAATACGCTTTACTACAGACAGGTACGCTTTACTATGCTCTACCACGGCCTACCACACTCTACTACAGGCTACTACGCTCTACTACAGGCTACTACACTCTATTACAGAGAAATACGCTCTACTACAGAGAAATACTTTCTACTACGCTCTACTACATGCTACTACACTCTACTACAGAGAAATACACTCTACTACAAGCTACTACACTCTACTACAGGCTACTACACTCTACTACAGGCTACTACGCTCTACTACAAGCTACTACACTCTACTACAGGCTACTACACTCTACTACAGAGAAATACGCTCTACTACAGAGAAATACTTTCTACTACGCTCTACTACGCTCTACTACGCTCTACTACGCTCTACTACGCTCTACTACATGCTACTACACTCTACTACAGAGAAATACGCTCTACTACAGGCTACTACACTCTACTACAAGCTACTACACTCTACTACAGGCTACTACACTCTACTACACAGAAATACGCTCTACTAAAAGCTACTACACTCTAATACAGGCTACTACACTCTACTACAGAGAAATACGCTCTACTACGCTCTACTACACTCTACTACAGGCTACTACACTCTACTACAGAGAAATACGCTCTACTGCAGAGAATTACGCTCTACTACAGAGAAATACGCTCTACTACAGGCTACTACACTCTACTACAGAGAAATACGCTCTACTACAAGCTACTACACTCTACTACAGGCTACTACACTCTACTACAGGCTACTGCACTCTACTACAGAGAAATACGCTCTACTACAGAGAAATACTTTCTACTACGCTCTACTACGCTCTACTTTATGCTACTTCACTCTACTACGGAGAAACACTTTCTACTACAGGCTACTACACTCTACTACAAGCTACTACACTCTACTACAGGCTACTACGCTCTACTACGCTCTACTACACTCTACTACAGGCTACTACACTCTACTACAGAGAAATACACTCTACTACAGAGAAATACGCTGTACTACAGAGAAATACTTTCTAATACGCTCTACTACGCTCTACTACATGCTACTACACTCTATTACAGAGAAATACGCTCTACTACAGGCTACTACACTCTACTACAGGCCACTACACTCTACTACAGGCTACTACACTCTACTACAGAGAAATACGCTCTACTATAAGCAACTACACTCTACTACAGGCTACTACACTCTACTACAGAGAAATACGCTCTACTACAAGCTACTACACTCTACTACAGGCTACTACACTCTACTACAGGCTACTGCACTCTACTACAGAGAAATACGCTCTACTACAGAGAAATACTTTCTACTACGCTCTACTACGCTCTACTACATGCTACTACACTCTACTACAGGGAAATACTTTCTACTACAGGCTACTACACTCTGCTACAAGCTACTACACTCTACTACAGGCTACTACACTCTACTACAAGCTACTACAGTCTACTACAGTCTACTACACTCTACTACAAGCTACTACACTCTACTACAGGCTACTACACTCTACTACAGAGAAATACGCTCTACTACAGGCTACTACACGCTACTACAGGCTACTACACTCTACTACAAAGAAATACGCTCTACTACGGCCTGCTACAGGAAATAACGTACTGCTGCACATCGCTACGAAAAATTACGCTTTACTACATTTTACTACAAGGAAAGAAAGGGCTTGCTACACTCGACAACAGACATTGATGAGCCTCACTACAGTGTGCTACATGGAGAATAGGAAATCATTATCTCCACAAGGCTTGGGAACCTACATATGTTTAACGCATGTTGAATACGTTATCTCCTTAATATTCAGGAAGTAATACGTGGACGACTTATTGCTACATTCGACAACAGACATTGATGAGCCTCACTACAGTGTGCTACATGGAGAATAGGAAATCATTATCTCCACAAGGCTTGGGAACGTACATAGGTCTAACGCATGTTGAATACGTTATCTCCTTCATATTCAGGAATTAATACGTGGACGACTTATTGCTACACTTGACAACAGACATTGATGAGCCTCACTACAGTGTGCTACATGAAAATACGCTCCATGCTACACTGTTGTTTAGAGTCTAGGCTATTGTGTGCTAAAACGGGGCATATGGAGAATAGGAAATCATTATCTCCACAAGGCTTGGGAACGTTCATAGGTTTAACGCATGTTGAATACGTTATCTCCTTTATATTCAGGAAGTAATACCGCTATTATTAAAAAGACTAGTCGATAAAACCCGTGGAAAAATCAACTTAGGCAGAGGAAAGGTCAGCACTGTCAAGTTCATATACATATAAAAAAATTTTTTCGAATTTTTGTCACCCGCGTAAAATGTGAAGAGCTTGAAACTCCGATCAATATAATGTATATGAACATGCACATTTTAGGAGAAAAGTTGAGGAGATATATTGTACCTTTAAATATTTTGACGTCAGCAAGGCCCCGTCAAACACTATTCCTTTTTTCAGTAATTTGCTTACATGTTGCCTCTACTGTATAATGTTCGAAACGCCTATTGGTTTTTCGGTCAGTTGTTCATAAAGTTGATCTTGTTAACTCACCACATAATTTTTTAACAAGAGCTCTAACAAATATATCACCTGCAACATGTGTTTTTACTGAAACTATTTTCCTGCTAGTCAACATAGGATAAGCTTTCTGTTGCTGACCTAAACTACCTTCTTTTTTTTTAGAAAAGTAATCTTTGAGTATAGATGCCGTAACTGTTGGATACAATTCCTCTTTGGGACACAAGGGAGCTGAAATGGGAGGGATAAGATTGGGATTTAATGTTGTACCAAAACTTTCTTTGTTTAACTCTCAATTTTTCCGCCAGTGATGGGTATAATTTGAATTGTGCTCTTGTATTGTACCTTCTGTGGACAGGCCACGTTCCATAAGCCATTCTACACAATCTTTGTTTTCCATTATTACAAAAACAATTTGTATAAATGTTAAACAGCAAATAACTATAATATAATGACTTAGAAGTGTGTACCAACGCTGGCTAAGTGTTTACCCTTTGCTGGAATTCTAAATTTT
Source organism: Hydractinia echinata (assembly GCA_030067915.1). Lineage (NCBI taxonomy): Eukaryota > Metazoa > Cnidaria > Hydrozoa > Anthoathecata > Hydractiniidae > Hydractinia > Hydractinia echinata. The sequence goes on along the minus strand of JASGCC010000050.1, from coordinate 1,287,024 downwards.
TTTCCCTAAAAGCCACTTCGCTCGGGCCCAGACCTGCGCGATATGAAACTCTGTAATGTAATTACTTTGACGCGGCGGCTTATATTCAAGATGGCGATCGGATTTGCATGGAATTAGCTTAGTTGCTCTTGTTTGTTTTACCTTAGTACTCTCTAATCCGGCAAAAAGGGTTTCTTAAATACTAATTATTTTATATTCAAGTATTTAGAGATAAGTTGTGGGAAGCAAGCTTTAAATGATTCACAGAGATCGATGTTAATTTTTTTTTAATTGTATAAAACTGTTTTTAATTTTGCAGCAATGGTATATTAATTGTTTTGTGGTTGTCGCTGTTGTTTCAGGTGAGTGAATAATATGATTCCAGACAGATATGAAGGTAACCTATTTTTTTTTTTTTTTTTTTTACAATGTAATCACCTCCCTGTTTTAAATAGAATAAGAAATCCTACACATCGCCTTATGGAAAAATCCATTTAGGCAGAAGAAAAATAGAGAAGATTTGACATTTGAATATTTGATGACGTCAGCAGTGACGCGTTCATATAAATAAAAATTATTTTTAGAAATTTGTTAATTCGTCGCATTTTGTGTAGAGTTTAAAACTCTGATGAAAATATTGTATAGGGTTATATGACTTTAACGAATGGTTAAGGTGATAAGCCTTTAAAATTTTGCTTCAAACACTGATCAAGATCATGTATAGGATCAGTTTTGACAAACGGTTGAAGATATATTGGCGTGGCAGGGTATTTCTTCATAATATCGTTTCTATGGAAAGGAAATTATTCAGGATAATGTCATACAGTGAATGATATCATGTACGATGTGTGTCATTAGTGAGAGGGTATTTCTCAAGAATATGGTTTCTATTGGTGCATGGGTGTACACCCAACCTCACTGCTTGTATAGTTTAAAGGGAAAAGTCTTACCTTTGGTCTGCTTTAGGACTTTTGATGTGTCATTTCGCCGAGAGTATTTAGCCCAATTATTATTTCTATTGGTGTATGGATGTGTATCCAACTTCAATGCTTGTTCAATTACATTGAAGAGACTTCCTATTGATTGGTTAGGTTTAGAACTTTTGATGTGTCATTTCACGGGAGGGTATTTGTCAAAAATATCGTCTCTATTGTTTACTGATAGGTATAGAACAATACCGCCTGTTTAGTGCATAGCTTCTTGTGTCATTTGCAAAGGAGTACTTTTCAAGAATATGGTTTCTATTGGTGTATGCATGTGTATCCAACATCAATGCTTGGTCACAGCGTAAAGTCTTCATATTGATTTGTCTGCTTTAGAACTTTTGATGCTTCATTTCGCAGGAGGGTATTTGTCCAAAGTATAGTGTCTCTTTGTGTATGGATATGCATCCAACATCAGTGTTGGTTTGGTTTACATTGTGAAGTCTTCCCTTTGATTGGTCCGCTGTAGGACTTTTGATGTGTCGTTTCGCGGGAAAGTATATAGCCATAATATTATTTCTATTGGTGTAGGATGTGTACCCAACCTCAATGGTTGTTTATTTTACAGTGTAAGTCATAGTGTTTATTTTAGACCGTGCAAAAATGTAAATTTGAGAATTCCAAAAATTAGTTTTTTTGGTGCTACAGGCTCAGTTTTTAAAATTTCTAATTGAAATTTTCCCACTTGATGTATATAAAAATGGGGAATATGTAATCAAATTTTCAAGAGCTTTCTTGGATTAGATATTCCAATATCGCGATAATTACAATTTTATCTACTGCAGATTTGTATTCAAGGTGTTCTTTCTTCTTATCAGCTTAAATTACCAACTGATAACTGAATTTTCGAAAACAAACGCCAGGAGCACTTTTTAATGGATTATTCCATTGAAATATGACGTTTTATTTTAAACAAAAAAGCCTCTACGAAGACACCATTTAAACTGCGCAACAACCCTCGGAAAACTGTAATTAATTAGAATAATCACGAATTTGAAATGGATTACTGAAAAAATAATTTAAAGAGCAAGCATGGATTAGATATTCCGCACGGTGTTGTCCAAATTACACCCAGAATAGGAGACAGATTTTTCGTAACATGATCAGTTCCTTTTATAAACTAAGTCAAACTAAATACAACATGCTTATGCAACTTTATAATAGGAACAAAATAAACTAAAGCAGTTTAAGGAGCACTGTGGTGAGAAGACTAATTCCATTAACACTAATTCCACAACTTCGTTATATTGACAACTTCTGTCCTGAGATTTTCAGTTTTTATTTTGCTATATGAAGATGCCTCAGTATGTCATTTTGCCAAATTACGTCTTTGAGACACTTTGAAAACGCCACCGAGAAACGAATTCCATAACTAAGAGCGTTCAAGGATTGAAAGAATTCCAATAAAAAATTAGCAACCTCAGTTGTAATCTTACAATGGTATTTAATTTGAGTAGATGTTTTCTAATTGATGGTTTAAAAAATTATTCTCCTCTTTAAGAGAAGAATAATTCGTTCTAGAAGGCTCCTTTTATTGATGTTACTCCCCTTAAGTGTTATAGTTGGAAGTACGATAAACATTGATGGATAGTGATTTTTCCCTCCATATTCTCTAAAATGGGAGAGGTTATCAGAATTTAAAAATCAAGAAAATCGGTGGAATATTTTCAGCTTTTTTACTCTGATCCTAACTTCAATGGAATATCAAATCCACGGAGACTCTTTATATGGGATAAATTTTATACTTATGCCTTTTTGGAACACCCTTGTTCCATGTAAATAGAAGAATTTGAAAAATTTTACATCTTGCTCAAAAATATTGTCATTTTTCTTTTCACCTAAGTTTTGACTTTTAATTTGGAATTCTTCCATATCTGTTAAAAAAGTATTTTTTCTTTTTCCTAATGATACGTTATATTACTGACATGCCTTCTACAGACTTTCAGCCTAAGAGCCTTTACGGATAAAAAGTTATGACCTGTGGAATTTTCACTACAAACAACAATGAAATAATTTCATCCTAAAAGGCTCTAATCTTTAATGTGCTATAGCTTCTCTACGGCACTAGCTTCTTGAGTCGGACAAAAATCATTGGAATATTTAAATTTTTATGCATCTAAGAGATTTATTTGGTTTAAGAACTAATCAAGTTATACTATTGAAATACTGCCCCGAAAAAAAGAGATAAAATTTACATTTTCGTACGGTCTAAAATAAACTCACACGTAAAGTCTTTGCATTGATTGGCCTGCTTTAGGACTTTTGATACGTCATTTTCAGGGAGGATACTTGTTTCTACTGCTGTATGGATAAGTACATAACAGTAACGCCTCAGATTGGCATTTTTTAGGACTTGTGATATGTAATTTCGCGGGGGGTATTAGTCCAAAATATCTTTTCTATTGGTTATCGATGGGCATAGAACACTACCGCCTGTTCAATATATTGTACAAAAACGTCTCTTTATTTAGCCTGCAATAGGGACGTTTGTCTTTTTGCAAAAGGCTATTTGAGCGAAATATCGTTTCTGTTTGTGTATGGATGTGTATCCAACCTCAAACTTTGTCTACTTTATAAAAACAGTTTTCCGTAAATGGCAGTTATGCGAAATATTGTGGCATATTACGTTGGTTATGGCCTATCGACAGAAAAAATATGTATTTTTTATGTATTATGAAGGTATTATGCAGTATTATGCGATATTACGTTGACTATGGCCATCGACAGTAAAAATATGAATTTGTTATGGAACGATAGAGAGTATGATGAAGGTATTATGCAGTATTATGCGATATTACGTTGGTTATGGCCATCGACAGAACAAAATATGCATTTGTTATGTATTATGAAGGTATTATGCAGTATTATGCGATATTACGTTGATTATGGCCTATCAACAGAAAAAATATGAATTTTTTATGTATTATGAAGGTATTATGCAGTATTATGCGATATTACGTTGGTTATGGCCATCGACAGAAAAAAATATGTATTTGTTATGTATTATGAAGGTATTATGCAGTATTATGCGATATTACGTTGGTAATGGCCTATCGACAGAAAAAATATGTATTTTTTATGTATTATGAAGGTATTATGCAGTATTGTGCGATATTACGTTGATTATGGCCATCGACAGAAAAAATATGTATTTGTTATGTAGCGAGAGAGAGTATTATGAAGGTATTATGCAGTATTATGCGATATTACGTTGGTTATGGCCATCGACAGAAAAAAATATGTATTTGTTATGTATTATGAAGGTATTATGCAGTATTATGCGATATTACGTTGGTTATGGCCATCGACAGAAAAAATATGTATTTGTTATGTAGCGACAGAGAGTATTATGAAGGTATTATGCAGTATTATGCGATATTACGTTGGTTATGGCCATCGACAGAAAAAAATATGTATTTGTTATGTATTATGAAGGTATTATGCAGTATTATGCGATATTACGTTGGTTATGGCCATCGACAGTAAAAATATGTATTTGTTATGTATTATGAATTTATTATGCAGTATTATGCGATATTACGTTGGTTATGGCCTATCGACAGAAAAAATATGTATTTTTTATGTATTATGAAGGTATTATGCAGTATTATGCGATATTACGTTGATTATGGCCATCGACAGAAAAAATATGTATTTGTTATGGAACGATAGAGAGTATTATGAAGGTATTATGCAGTATTATGCGATATTACGTTGGTTATGGCCATCGACAGAAAAAAATATGTATTTGTTATGTATTATGAAGGTATTATGCAGTATTATGCGATATTACGTTGGTTATGGCCATCGACAGAAAAAATATGTATTTGTTATGTAGCGACAGAGAGTATTATGAAGGTATTATGCAGTATTATGCGATATTACGTTGGTTATGGCCATCGACAGAAAAAAATATGTATTTGTTATGTATTATGAAGGTATTATGCAGTATTATGCGATATTACGTTGGTTATGGCCATCGACAGTAAAAATATGTATTTGTTATGTATTATGAATTTATTATGCAGTATTATGCGATATTACGTTGGTTATGGCCTATCGACAGAAAAAATATGTATTTTTTATGTATTATGAAGGTATTATGCAGTATTATGCGATATTACGTTGATTATGGCCATCGACAGAAAAAATATGTATTTGTTATGGAACGATAGAGAGTATTATGAAGGTATTATGCAGTATTATGTGATATTACGTTGGTTATGGCCTATCGACAGAAAAAATATGTATTTTTTATGTATTATGAAGGTATTATGCAGTATTATGCGATATTACGTTGATTATGGCCATCGACAGAAAAAATATGTATTTGTTATGGAACGATAGAGAGTATTATGAAGGTATTATGCAGTATTATGCGATATTACGTTGGTTATGGCCTATCGACAGAAAAAATATGTATTTTTTATGTATTATGAAGGTATTATGCAGTATTATGCGATAATACGTTGGTTATGGCCTATCGACAGAAAAAATATGTATTTTTATGTATTATGAAGGTATTATGCAGTATTATGCGATATTACGTTGATTATGGCCATCGACAGAAAAAATATGTATTTTTTATGTATTATGAAGGTATTATGCAGTATTATGCGATATTACGTTGATTATGGCCATCGACAGAAAAAATATGTATTTGTTATGGAACGATAGAGAGTATTATGAAGGTATTATGCAGTATTATGCGATATTACGTTGATTATGGCCATCGACAGAAAAAATATGTATTTTTTATGTATTATGAAGGTATTATGCAGTATTGTGCGATATTACGTTGATTATGGCCATCGACAGAAAAAATATGTATTTGTTATGTAGCGAGAGAGAGTATTATGAAGGTATTATGCAGTATTATGCGATATTACGTTGGTTATGGCCATCGACAGAAAAAATATGTATTTGTTATGTAGCGACAGAGAGTATTATGAAGGTATTATGCAGTATTATGCGATATTACGTTGGTTATGGCCATCGACAGAAAAAAATATGTATTTGTTATGTATTATGAAGGTATTATGCAGTATTATGCGATATTACGTTGGTTATGGCCATCGACAGAAAAAATATGTATTTGTTATGTAGCGACAGAGAGTATTATGAAGGTATTATGCAGTATTATGCGATATTACGTTGGTTATGGCCATCGACAGAAAAAAATATGTATTTGTTATGTATTATGAAGGTATTATGCAGTATTATGCGATATTACGTTGGTTATGGCCATCGACAGTAAAAATATGTATTTGTTATGTATTATGAATTTATTATGCAGTATTATGCGATATTACGTTGGTTATGGCCTATCGACAGAAAAAATATGTATTTTTTATGTATTATGAAGGTATTATGCAGTATTATGCGATATTACGTTGATTATGGCCATCGACAGAAAAAATATGTATTTGTTATGGAACGATAGAGAGTATTATGAAGGTATTATGCAGTATTATGCGATATTACGTTGGTTATGGCCTATCGACAGAAAAAATATGTATTTTTTATGTATTATGAAGGTATTATGCAGTATTATGCGATATTACGTTGATTATGGCCATCGACAGAAAAAATATGTATTTGTTATGGAACGATAGAGAGTATTATGAAGGTATTATGCAGTATTATGCGATATTACGTTGGGTATGGCCTATCGACAGAAAAAATATGTATTTTTTATGTATTATGAAGGTATTATGCAGTATTATGCGATAATACGTTGGTTATGGCCTATCGACAGAAAAAATATGTATTTTTATGTATTATGAAGGTATTATGCAGTATTATGCGATATTACGTTGATTATGGCCATCGACAGAAAAAATATGTATTTTTTATGTATTATGAAGGTATTATGCAGTATTATGCGATATTACGTTGATTATGGCCATCGACAGAAAAAATATGTATTTGTTATGGAACGATAGAGAGTATTATGAAGGTATTATGCAGTATTATGCGATATTACGTTGGTTATGGCCTATCGACAGAAAAAATATGTATTTTTTAGGTATTATGAAGGTATTATGCAGTATTATGCGATATTACGTTGGTTATGGATTATTGACAGAAAAAATATGAATTTGTTATGGAACGATAGAGAGTATTATGAAGGTATTATGCAGTATTATGCGATATTACGTTGATTATGGCCTATCGACAGAAAAAAAATGTATTTTTTATGTATTATGAAGGTATTATGCAGTATTATGCGATATTACGTTGATTATGGCCAACGACAGTAAAAATATGTATTTGTTATGTATTATGAAGGTATTATGCAGTATTATGCGATATTACGTTGGTTATGGCCATCGACAGAAAAAATATGAATTTGTTATGGAACGAGAGAGAGTATTATGAAGGTATTATGCAGTATTATGCGATATTACTTTGGTTATGGCCATCGACAGAAAGAATATGAATTTGTTATGGAACGAGAGAGAGTATTATGAAGGTATTATGCAGTATTATGCGATATTACGTTGGTTATGGCCATCGACAGAAAAAATATGTATTTGTTATGGAACGAGAGAGAGTATTATGAAGGTATTATGCAGTATTATGCGATATTACGTTGGTTATGGCCATCGACAGAAAAAATATGTGTTTGCTATGGAACGATAGAGAGTATTATGAAGGTATTATGCAGTATTATGCGATATTACGTTGATTATGGCCTATCGACAGAAAAAATATGTATTTTTTATGTATTGTGAAGGTATTATGCAGTATTATGCGATATTACGTTGATTATGGCCTATCGACAGAAAAATATGTATTTTTTATGTATTATGAAGGTATTATGCAGTATTATGCGATATTACGTTGATTATGGCCTATCGACAGAAAAAATATGTATTTGTTATGGAACGATAGAGAGTATTATGAAGGTATTATGCAGTATTATGCAATATTACGTTGGTTATGGCCTATCGACAGAAAAAATATGTACTTTTTATGTATTATGAAGGTATTATGCAGCATTATGCGATATTATGTTGATTATGGCCTATCAACAGAAAAAATATGTATTTGTTATGGAACGATAGAGAGTATTATGAAGGTATTATGCAGTATTATGCGATATTACGTTGGTTATGGCCTATCGACAGAAAAAATATGTATTTGTTATGGAACGATAGAGAGTATTATGAAGGTATTATGCAGTATTATGCGATATTACGTTGGTTATGGATTATTGACAGAAAAAGTATGTATTTGTTATGTAGCGATAGAGAGGATGTGTGACAATGAGGGTTCATCTGTCGGGTCCATTTGGTTGGAGTACTGTGAATGAACGTCTGTCGGGCTTTCTTGTCGATAAAATATGAAGGGGTGCTAATTATGTTGTACGTCGTGTGTCGGGACCACTTAGCCCGGTGCTAAATGAAGTCATTGCGTTCAATTCGCTTCGTGAAAATCCCCCTATACACAAGCTCAATATTCTAACAAGATGGCGGATCCGTTACCATCTGGCTGGGTCCAAAAAGAGTCTGAATCTACTGGTAACACGTACTATTATAATCCATCTACAAAACAAAGTCAATATGAGAGACCTGTAGGCGATAATAGTAATCAAGTCGGAGCATCCCAGTCAAAGGATGAGACTCTAGAAATTATTAAAGGTTTTAGCACTATTTTTAATTTTCTGTGGTCAAGCAAGAGCAAAGAAATTTTTTCTCTCTGATCCTTTCGACTCTGAATGTCAAAAATTTCAATCTAAAAATAGGGTTCGTCTGGTGACTCAACCAAATATTTGTGACAAGCACCTGACTAGGGAGTAAGGCTGAAATAATTCAATACACCTTTACGATAATTCGGAAAAACTAACACTCCATCGCAGCTTATTTTGCGATCGGAGGAGGGAAAAATTACACTTTTATAAGAGTTTTATTAAGGAGAAAGCACGTTTTTTCGTGATAACTTTTCTTGCCGCGTTTTGTTTTTAATGAAAAGTACACATAAGTTGTATCTTATTATTATTAACGTTTCCTGAAAATTTGAAGGAAATTGATACGACGGAAGTTAAAAAACTGGAGAAAACATGCTTTCGTCTCTAACAAACTCTCATAAAAACACGCTTTTTACCTCCTTTTTACCGATATTGTAAAACGATGGAGAGCCGTAGGAACGCATGTACAATTGAATTATTGTAAAGGTGTATTCAAGTGAAAAATGTTTTCAGTAAGACATATTCCTTCCAGAAATGGAAATGATTATAACAAGGGTGATGATACGCTGTAGCTAAAAAGTGTGGATGTTTTCAGGCAAGTTTGAAGTTTTTTAAAAAAATTGATTTCCATCCATTTTATCAGCATATGGCTGATTGATACTCGACTTCCCTATCCCCTCTACTAGTTTTATACAACATACATAAATTGATTTGACCTAAGTGCACAAACTGGTGGCTGATTTGCCAGATTTTTGAGTTTTTGTCTGCATATTTGCTCCACTTTGTCTTCCACTTTTCTTTCTATATAACAAAAGGATTATTATTTTAAGCATTATTTTAACAAAAGAATTATTGCAATTAAAACATCATGAATAATTAATTTATTTTATAGATTTACCAAGTTTTCCTTTTCGAGATTGCGCATGATTTTTTTTATTTTTAAAATTTCATCTCTATAATAAATAAATAAAATGCGCATATAGCTACTGTGGAAGATATTTAATAATAAACACAAAAATAAAAAATATATATATTTCTTTACATCGCATCAGATTTAAAGAACGAATCATTTTCTTCATCACTGGAAAATATTCTACAACACGAGTATATCAAAATTATTTTTCACGATAAACAGACATAAAAATTAAATAAAAAACCCCGGTGAATTCACCTATTTCGAAATCGCTTGAATCAATCTTTGCTTTGTCTTTTTCCATGATAATATATCATAGATTAAAAATATAACGCAAGTATAATTTTGAAGAAACCAATGCGTTTGCGAAAGCCAAGAAACCGAATCTCATGCGCATTTTTCCCACGTCTCATGAATCATCAAGACAAGAATGGCCTCCATATGTCAGCTACTCGAAATTCTAAAGTTAGTCGCCTAGCAAAATAGGACCTCCGACCTACACTTGTTTTTAGAGTTTTCCGTTTAATACACTTCTCTTCCAAAGTGAGAAGCACTTCTCTTCCATGAACTCAAAAATTCCCAGACCAATTCTGGTCTGGAATATTGATGAAGCTGGATTTTGATGACTCACTGTGAACAGAAAGTTTGTAGTCTAGTGAACTAAACTCATCATGTTTCCCTTTTTGTTATTTTTGAGAGCGTAAAAAAGAAAATACAGGGCAATAGCGAAAGCAGGGAAGAGAGACAGGTGTCCTTTCTAAGAAAGTTTGGGGCCACATGCAGAGAAGTGTCAAAATGCAGAAGAGAAGTGTAGTGTGAGAATACAGAAGAGAACTGTTTGGATCATAGAAGAATTTTTTTTTTAAATTAGAAGAGAAGTGAGTCCTGGCTAGTTATGTTTTGTGGCAAATGTAAAGAAATTCGCCTAGTTGATACAAGATATTGTTGTACCTTTGGTTCTAGTAATTAGTAGTAATTAACTAATCTGTGTATATATTCTCAGATCCAGTAACATAATCAAATTGTTTAAAAAAAAGGCATATATATTTTGATTTATCTGCAGAAATTCAGAAATTTTATAAAATAGGACAGTTGGAATACCAAAACTAAACGATTATAACAGGATTTACTGTAATTTTTGAATTTAAAAAGTTTTCAAATTTTATAAGAGTTTGACGATAATATTTCACAGCAGTGAAATATTTTCACTGCAGTTGATTTGCGTGGTCTTGGTCATTTCTTTTTAAAACATTAAAAGTTTTGCTAATAATAAAGGTATTTGTACGTAGGGTATAAACTTGAAAATTTGCATGTTTTCATAAATTTTAAGGTTGAATTCAAATATATGTTGGTCATTTTTGTGTAGCTATGTTTAACCTGGATTCAAAAATAAATTCCTTGTCTCAAATGATACATTACCCCCATTTGTGTACAGTATGGGCCATTTGTGCAGTATGGGATAGCCGCCACATAAACCTGGTCTGTTAATTATCTCTTTAATTTAATTCTATTTTTAAGGCATTGCTCAATAATAGGGATTGAAGAGATTAGTACAGTATATATACCACTCAGATGTAACGTTTATATCACCTTAACGCAAGCTTTTAGTAGCATCAGAACTTTTGATGTTATTGTTAATTCATTGGTAAATTAAACATGAGAAATTTTGGCATGTTGTTGAAAAAAAATAGAGTTCATGTCTTGTTTACAAAGTTTAATCAGCTCATATGAACTTCTTGTTTTCCATTGTTGTACAGGGTCATTCCATGTCAAATCAAATCGTCATTTTTCTTGCATCATTATCGATTCTGCCGTATTGCTATATAATGTTTGGGGTTTGCACTCAATGAGAAACCTTCAGGAAAATCAATGCTTGGAATACTACGATTTTTTTTCCACCATAGATAAGCTGCATTGAGATGAAGAAAGATGAAAAAATACAAAGCTTGTTTTTATTGGAGGAGAAATCGGTCTCGAAATCAACAACAAACTTTGCCAGAAAACAAAAAAAAAAAGTCATATATAAATCCGCTAATACCCCACAATCTAAAAAGCCACCTTGTAAAGATATCAGATTTTTTTTACACATTTAAAAAATATAAAAAGTGCATTTATTCAAGGAGATAATATAATAGAAATAGATAAAAATTGTTGTGTCTCTATATTATAGTACCTGTATACGTCTGTCTGTCTGTCTGTCACACAAAATGATAGCTTAGCTGTGCATCGCTGCTTCCCTCTTACCACGCCTCAACAATGCTGAAACAACCATAGTATTTGTTTTTTTCGTAACCTTTTCATCGTCCTACTAACCTTTTTATACATCTTTTCAAAGTCACGTCTCTTTTTACCATGATCATCGCCACTGCAAAAAATCCACATTTTCAACCTAGCCACCCCAACCATTAATCCGGACCATTACTCCAGACTATTAATCCGGAATAAGCCTGTCAACCCTTTCGCTCCGGACTTTAACTTCATTAACCAATCAGAAATCTTATTCGTTTCACGTGTTTGCGCAACCTCGCCTTTAATTTTAGGCCGGGGCTTTCACGAGTTCATCATAATATCGCAACCATGAGAGGACGGATTGGTTTTACATTGCTTTTACACACTTTATCTTTTCCCAATCTTTTCCCATTTTCTTTGAAACACCTTAACGTTTCACCCCTTTATATTTGTCACGTTCTCTAGCCATGTATAAATATATACAAACCAATTTTACGATTTTAGCTATGAATGTAGATTTCGAGGCACCATTCTGCTGAAGCTAGCTAGCTAGCTATACCTAGCTGTATTTATTGCCATTCTTTTAAAGTTTTTATTCAGTTTGATATATCAATATTTATTTTTATGTTGGGGTTTGGCTATCTAGCTAAGTCTTTAGTTACCTCTGGCTAAAAAGTGAAAGTAGCCAAATGCAGTTGCTGGCTTGCTACAACAAATTTCTTATTCAATAATTTTTAGGATGCTAATTGGAGGTAGGTAACTACACATTTTATTACTGTCATTAAAACTTATTTCGCAAAGTAAATTTTGTTAGCTGGACAGGGTAACGATGGACTGTCTCTTGTGTTTTTATTCAAACCGTTGTGATAAAATTTTCTATTACAACGGTATTACGCCTATTACCCGCGTGTGACATAGTTTACCTGTAATAAACGTTCAACCTGGTGTTAACTTTTTGTCTTTTTATTTAAATTAAAGTTGTGATAATATAATGCATGTGTGACACAGTTTACCTGTACTAAGTACTCAGTCCGGTGTCATGTTTAATTTGTTAACGTTTACTGAAACTTATTCTGCAAAATTAAATAATATATATTCACTAAATTTTTTGCTATAACAACGGATTGTAAACTGTGCTAAAAGGGTATTAGGCATAAACGCATGTGTAACACGGTTTACCAGCACTAAGCGCTCAGTCCAATGTTAACAACAGGCTGTTTCCTGTGTTTCTGTTTAACCAAAGTTGCGATAAAGTTTTTTTCGGTAAAAGGTATTGTACCTACATGAATGTGCGACATTGTTTACCTGTATTAAGCGCGCTGCCCAGGCAGGCCATTTCTTGAATAAAACTATGCCAGAGCTACAAAAAGCACCCGCTAAAAAAATTACGAGTGCTATGGTGTGCCTGAATTAAATATATTTCTAGACATTTTTGATTTCTCTTTCCCCTTTTAAAAAGATTTTTTAAACTTTATTCAACATGTTTTTTCTTTGGTATTACATCACGAGAACATTCGTCAGAAAGCTGTATTAAGGTACAGGACACCTAACCTCTCCCATGTTCTGGTTATATTTAACTTGCATGGGTGCGCACTCTTCTCGCATTATTCTCTGTGACGATGAAGGTCGGACTGACTTGTGGCATGGTTCCAAATGGTCTTCCGTCTTTCGTTCGAGTCTCAGTGTAATGCACCAGCCAAGCATAAGAGTGTCAGCATGAAGGAAAGGGGCCGACTTTAATGTTCTTTATACTTTTTAAACAAATCAATCACGAAGAAATGAATGTTATGTAATCAGCGTAATAGCCTTTTTCATCGCTCTATAATATTTTAGAAAAATAAAAAATTCACGAGTGCGATAAAAAGCACTCGTAAATCTTTTTACGAGTGTGCGTGCGAGTGCGCGTGCGATCGCACTCGTCTCAAGGAAATGCCTGCACAGGGGAAAATTTATTTTTAAACTTTCATTGACATACTGCATACATACATGTACTAGAGTGCTCCACCTGAACATGTGGCACAGTTTACGGTTCATAATAATTGCTCCACAGGGTTTTCAATGCTGGGTAACACTTTTACTTGTGGCTTACCCCGGCTTACCCAGGCGTACGACGCCGGGTCCCCATGCTAGTATATAATAGAAATTAATCAATGCAAAATTTTATCCACCTCAAGTATTTAATTTTTAAAGCCATCAAGAGATCAACAAAAAACGAAACAAAAAAAAGCTTTAAGTAGCTATATATATTGTTTTTACCCGCAAACTGCAATGTTGAATATTTTGTTGGAACATGTTACGTTCTCTGTTGCTTGTATTTCATAAAAGATAAACATTATATTTCACACTTAAAATATATGTAACTCTCAAAATATTGCACAAAAAATTCCCCTTATAAACGTTAGCGTTTTGATAAAATTACACCTTCCTTTGGAAACAAACAAAAAACACATTGTTTTAATGCCCAGAAGCTCAACCTTCTCTTTGAAAAACGATTGGAATGACTTTGTACAAATCATCATCATTCTCGGCTTAACATCCGTTTTCCATGCTAGCATGGGTTGGACGGGGTATATTAATGACCCTCTTCCAATCTGATCTAGACTGTGTTAGATCTAAACTCAACTTCCTCTGTATCAAGTCTGTCCTTATAACCTGCCAAGTCTTTCTCGGTCTGCCTCTGGGTTTTGCCCCAGGAACTATCAAGTCTCTACACTTTCTTACCCAATTATCCTCCTCCATTCTTTCCAAGTGCCCCAGCCAATTCAATCTTCTTATCTGGATAACATCTTTAATTCTACGGAGACTTAGCCTGCTTCTTAGCTCATCTGAACTCTTTCTGTCTCTCAGACTGGCGTTACACATCCACCTAACCATTCTCATATCATTCCTTTCTAAACGGTCAAGATCTTCCTGCTTCACTGCCCATGTCTCACTACCGTACAACATAACACTTCTTACACAGGCCTCATACAACCTACCTTTTACCTCAATTGACAGGACTCTGCTAGTCAACAAAGGAAGTAACTCTCTGAACTGATCAATGTATATATTTTTTTCTCGTAACTTTTTTATTTTGGAGTGACCTTTTTTTCCAGGACACTTATGGTGCACCGTACTTCGCAACTTGTTTTTAATTTCTAGTTCAAATGGCAAATTTATAGAACTTTGCTGCAAATAAAAATTTAATTTTGATACATTTGGCTCGCTATCAACTATTATGATGATAATAACTCTCCAAGGGTCTCTTTAAGAGACAAGAGAGGAGTTGAACGTCCTCCACCATACCTTAGTTTAAAGGGGCGATTGTGGAAGTCCCATGAAATGCCACATAGTGATGGTGTCACTTTAAAAACACCCAGTCCGGTCTGTGAACGGTTGGCGCTAGGAAGGGCATCCAGCTGTAAAACAATGCCAAAACTCTTTATTAATGGCCGTAAGAACAGTTGATCAGACAAACTGCGTAAACGGGGCTGGAATTCTAAGGAGTGAAGGTGTCGCGCACGGTAGGACAGATGTCAGGTGTGAGCATCGTCAGACCGTTACCCAGCTATCACATCACAAGTAGGATAACACTAGGTTGAGGATGGCTAGTGTAAATGTTGGTACTCTGAGAGGTAAAGCAGGTGAAGTAGTTGAAATGTTAGAACGTAGATCTGTTGATATGTGTTGTGTTTAGGAAGTCAGGTGGAGAGGAGCTTCAGTGAGATTTGTGGAAGGTAGGAGGGCAAGGTATAAGCTTTTTTGGATTGGTAATAGTGATGGATATGGAGGAGTCGGCATATTCGTTGCAGAGAAGTGGGTAGAAAAAGTAATAGATGTTATGCGTGTTAATAGTCGTATTATAGTAATAAAGTTTTTGATAGGTAATAGCATTGTCACTTTTCTGTCAGTTTATGCTGAGTTAATAACAGTCACATCAAAGTTTGGAGACACTGAACTTCTCATGGTGGGCGGTGACTTTAATGGTCATGTTGGGAAGTCATCTGAAGGTTATAGAGGTGTGCATGGAGGCTATGGATTTTGGAGCAGAAATAAGGAAGGGGAGAGATTGCTTGAGTTTGGAATGGCAACGGACATGGTGGTTTGCAACACATCATTCAGTAAGAGACAGAGTAGGCTGATAACATATGAGTCAGGTGGTTGTAAGACACAGATAGATTACTTCCTGGTTAGTAAGTCAGACAAGAAAGTGGTGAAGGACGTGAAAGTTATATCGGGGGAAGAGTGTGTTTCCCAGCATAGGTTGCTGGTTTGTGATATTATCTTGAAGAGTGTTAAAGAAGCCAAGGGAAAGTACAGGCCCCGTCGTAAAGTCTGGAAGCTGAAGGAAGAGATTGTAGCAAGACCATTTAGTGCAAAAGTTCAGCAGTTAGCCCACAATGGTCAATGTGATAGTGACAATGTTGAAAGTACTTGGACTACTTTGAAGAATTGTCTTCTAGAAGCTTCTGATGATACCTGTGGGTGGACGAAAGGACCAGCTAGACATAGACAGACCTGGTGGTGGAATAATGAGGTTGACCAGTGTATAAAGGAAAAGAGGAAACTTTGGAAAGAGTGGAAGTCAGGTGGTAGTAAAAATTTTTACTTAGAAGCTAAGCGTCGTGCTCGTACAGCAGTGTATAAGGCAAAATCAGAAGCAGAGAGAAACAGATTTGCAGATGTGTTAAGAAGGGAAGACCAGCGCAATGAGGTATTCAAGATAGCAAAGCAAATGAAGAAGACTAATCAAGATGTTGTAGGTGAGAAGTGTATACGTAATGATGAAGGTGTTTTGGCTAGCACAGAGGAGGAGAAAAGGGTAGCTTGGAAGAATTATTATCAGAGGTTGCTTAACACTGAGTTTGATTGGGATGAGGATAATTTGTCTGATGACGATGTTGTAGAAGGGCCAGCTATGCAGATCAAGACAGAATGGGTAGTGGAGGCTGTTAGGAAATTGAAGATTGGCAAGGCTGCAGGAGTATCAGGTATTGTTGCAGAGATGGTAAAAGCATCTGGATATATTGGAGTTGAGCTTATTACAAGTCTTGCTAATCAGATTATAAAGGTTGGTGCTATTTCGAGTGAGTGGCAGTCGAGTGTAATAGTGAATTGTTTCAAGGGCAAGGGTGATGCATTAGAAAGAGGTAACTATAGAGGTTTGAAGTTGGTTGATCAAGTAATGAAAGTTATTGAGAGAGTGATTGATAAGTTACTTAGAGAAAGAATTGATATAGATAAGATGCAATTTGGTTTTCTTCCAGGGCGTGGCACTACAGATGCAATATTTTTACTCAGACAGCTTCAGGAAAAGTATTTAGGAAAGAGAAAGAATCTCTATTTTGCCTTTGTAGATTTAGAGAAAGCTTTTGATAGAGTGCCACATAAAGTTATTTGGTGGGCTATGAGAAAATTAGGTGTGGATGAGTGGCTAGTTACGATGGTACAGTCTATGTACAGCAATGCTAGAAGTCGTGTCAGGATTAACGATTCACTTAGTGATGAATTTAGTGTAAATGTTGGTGTACATCAGGGTTCTGTACTTAGTCCTTTGTTGTTTGTTCTAGTCTTAGAAGCGCTGTCGATAAAGTTCAAAACAGGTTGTCCATGGGAGTTATTGTATGCAGATGATTTGGTTCTCATAGCAGAGTCGATGGAAGAATTAGTTGAAAATTTGAGAAGTGGAAGAAAGGACTAGAAGAGAAAGGGCTAAGGGTGAACACAGCAAAGTCTAAAGTCATGATTAGTAGCATTGCAGCCAAGTGTGACCTTGTAGTTGGAAAGTGGCCTTGTGGAGTTTGCAGGAAAGGGGTTGGTAGTATCTCAATTTTTTTTCAGACTTGCAAGCATTGGGTACATAAGAAGTGCAGTAGTATTGGTGGAAGGTTAAGAGCTGACATTCAGTTTGTATGCAAGCGTTGCAAAGGTGAGATTATAGAGACTGAAGTATTTCCAACTTTAACAGTGGCTCATTAGAGATAGTTGAGAACTTCTGTTACTTAGGTGATATGTTGGGTAGTGAAGGGGGTGTTGGAAGAAGTGTTACTTGCAGGATAGGTTCTGCTTGGAAAAAGTTCAGAGAGTTACTTCCTTTGTCGACTAGCAGAGTCTTGTCAATTGAGGTAAAAGGTAGGTTGTATGAGGCCTGTGTAAGAAGTGTTATGTTGTACGGTAGGGAGACATGGGCAGTGAAGCAGGAAGATCTTGACCGTTTAGAAAGGAATGATATGAGAATGGTTAGGTGGATGTGTAACGCCAGTCTGAGAGACAGAAAGAGTGCAGATGAGCTAAGAAGCAGGCTAAGTAGAATTAAAGATGTTATCCAGATAAGAAGATTGAATTGGATGGGGCACGTGGAAAGAATGGAGGAGGATAATTGGGTAAGAAAGTGTAGAGACTTGATAGTTCCTGGGGCAAAGCCCAGAGGCAGACCGAGAAAGACTTGGCAGGAGGTTATAAGGACAGACTTGATACATAGGAAGTTGAGTTTAGATCTAACACAGTCTAGATCAGATTGGAAGAGGGTCATTAATATACCCCGTCCAACCCATGCTAGCATGGAAAACGGACGTTAAGCCGAAAAAAAAAAAAAAAAAAATAAAAAAAAAAAAAAGTTGATTTCCGAAAAAAAGGCCTAATCTAGATTTTTTTGCAGCTTTGGTTGGACAGAGATGATGTTGAGGGTTATGTATGTAGACTTTTAGGTAAGAGCGGGCATCCAAGTTGTCGAAAAAAAGTATATACATTTTGCCAGAAATAACACTGCCGGTTTACTTTGTTTATATTACGTTATTAAAACGACTCAATTTGATTGCTGAAATTTTAACGGCCAACTCTCAAAATATGGTTACCCTTGACACAAAAAAACCAAAAAAAACCTAGCCCCTTCATCAGAAAGAAGTGCAAAAGTAAAAAGGTAAAGTGGTTCTTCAAAGGATATTTGTAAAAGATAGAATATTCCAAGTAAAGAATTTAAAGTAGAAAAGTGAATTTGGAAGCCACGAGAAGTTACTTCGTAAGTGAAGAAGAGTGAAGCTAGAAGTATTAAAAAAAAAGTTATAAGTACAAATTAAAGGCTAAAGTTTGAAATAAATTAATATTCAGAAAAAGTAAGAACTTTATTATTTTTACACGTTTGGTTTTTATGTTGCTATGAGCTTAGTTACTTTTGGGTATATAGAACATTTAAAATAGTCAAAGAGAATCGCATTCTCAGAAAAAAGCCATTAAAACGTCAAATTCCCGAAGTTTTATATTTTACAATATTAGAACATGCTAAATGAACTGATTTTGTTGATTTGAATTTGCTCTGTTTTATATTTTATCAATAACTGTCAGTGTTGTGGCTGTTGATTTTTATTAACTTTTTATTAACTAAATTTTACACCTTGCAAGCTTTTGTTTTTATATTTTGTGTGAGGTTAGATGGGAGCAAGATCCAAAATTTGACTTTTAACAACTTTTTTTGTTAAATTAGGACATTCTCCTTGCAAACGTCTTTTTTGCATTTTCAGTCTAATTTTTTTTGGCAAAGGGGAGTACACTGAAATATTTGCTGATTTCATCAAAATTTAAATGACAGATCTTTCCTATTGTTCTTTTACCTAAAGTGGATTTTTCCACAGGCCTTATCGACTAATACAAATAATATCTGTTTCTGTAACTTGTCCCAAATTGTGTATGCTACATTCAGTTTTGATAAAAGAGGGCCATTTTATACATCTCATTTTCTCATCCACTTTTTGGACATGTTTGAGGACCCCTGTGAATAAGGTCATTATTTTCATTATTTGTGTTGAAATTTTAATTACTTTTTATTGATATGGTTAACCTTCTGACATAATTTTTATCATTTTATTCCTCCCCCCAAAACCTTCCCTGAAATTTCCCTTGAATTGCACGTAAATTTGTATTTATGTTAATTTATAACCTCTTTTAGGTTTAGAAAAGGCCAATGGTTATGATGTGGAATCAGTTGGAGAAATTAACAAAGATTTCTTTTGTTCAATTTGCTTAAAATTAATGCGAGATGCTGTAGAATTGGAGTGTGGTCACGGATTATGTGATGGATGTTTCAATTCACTCTTATCGAAACAGAGGTAATCATTTTTTTCTAAACAAGTGTTGCGACACGAAGCCTGGTTAAATTTAGGTTTAAGGTGTGAGTAAGGGAAAAAATCTCATTTCTAAATGTAATAATGTAATTACCGTCACAAAAGATTATAAAAAAAGCGTTATTTTATTTTTATGTGGAACTTTGTTATATTTATTTTTTATTTATTTTTCCTTTTATCTTTGTCCTTTCTTATTATTATTTGTAATCTTACCCATGTTGTTTCATTATGATCAAAGTGTGGAAGTAAGTAGACATGTGCACATCATACAGAAAGTGTTAAAAAATACATTAGTTACTATGGTGACGAATGAATTATACAGAAAATAATGAACTTTTAAAAAATCTTTAAAACTCTTATTCACAGAGTTCATTTTTTCAGAGAGTATAGCATACGTTTTAAACTCCATTTACAAAACAATAAAAGCTTTGAGGAGGAGGGTGATTTTTTTTTGTAAAGGAATGATACATCTCGGGTGCATTTTTGAATTAAGGTGTGAATGTAAACCTAACTCGAGTTATGATGCTTTTTGTGATGAAAGGGTGTGAATAATTTCGCACTAAACTTTGATGGGAAATATCTCCAAAAATAAAAACATTCAAAGCATAATTCAAAAATGCTCCCAAGATAAATGTATACCGAATACAAAATTGTAAACAAAATGTATAAAAATCTTCTAGTTTTGTAAATGGAACAAATTTTCTAAACAAGGGGTCATTTTTTTAAAGTGTTTTTTTATGATCTAAGATTTTTTTTTTTCAAAAAATATTTAGATCATTGTCTAGATAATTTATATGCTTTTGGAATATAACTATGTCAATGCATTGACCAACATTCAATTTTAGTTTCACGATTTTTAATACATAGCACTTCTTTCCCTTACTCACACCTTAAGTAAAGTGATTAGTAATAATTGTTTTTTGCATATGTTGTTGTTACTGCAGTAGTACTATTTAAGTCGTCGATAAAGTTTTATATTTTAAAACTGCTCCTATATCCTTGATATAAAATTCTGTAAATCACCTAAAGTAACTCTCTTGAATTTCTCACTTGCTGTATATAAGTGAAGTCAGAATATAAGTGGCTAGTACTATCCTATTTAGTAGGTAATTTGATTTGATAACACTCAGTCTTGCAGTTGCACCAGTAACGTAGTTGCCGACTTACATTTCAACTTGTCTGTGTCACCCTTTTTAAAACTTTGGTTATTTAATGCATTGAAAGCTAAAGAGTTGCTGTATTTGCTATTATTGAATTTGAACATACCATTTTTATGACTTTTAGTAACGTATAAAATATTTATTTAAGGATACGGTAGACCCTTTTGACACATGTTCAGTATATTCAAAATATCTCCTTGACATGTTCCTTTTTTAAAAACATTTTTATATATTATAAAACATTGATAAATTCCCTACGAGTATATAAGAAAATAAATTCTTGAAAAAAACTGGAATGGAGAAAAAAAATTCCAAACAAAAAAACGCCCTCCTTTGTTAAAGCTTTGGTAACTCCCCTCCATCAATTTTTATTTCGTTTAAAAATACATCCAGGGGCGGATACAGGATTTTTTTCTCCTTAGGCGGATTTGCGAAGCGATGCGAAGTCCACATGTAATTTTCGCGTAGCAAAAATTGGGCGTGTTAAATCAGCTGGGGGTCTAAGGGGGCGCTGTTAGCCCCCCAAGTCGGGTCTGTAGCTTTTTACCTATTTCAGCACTCCAAAATGCAGCAGACAGGACCTTTACAGGTCCATCTCTTTCATTTTATTTGAAAAAAAAACAATCACAAAATTCAAATGACAGCAAAATAATGTTTTCAGAAAAATTAAGGCTAAAATTAGCCAGCCAGCAAAACTTCTTCTTTCTTCCACATCCACAAAAATATTCGCAAGCGCGTTTTTGCAAGTTATGGGTGAATATAATAGCTTTTGGCTAATATTGAGGCTATAAATTCTCAAAAACTAGATTCAGTACATAATTCTTTCAAGTCGGTATGCAAAACGGTAAAAAATTTTCACATTTAATCTATTTAAAATATTTAATAACATGAAAAAGGAGGCCTATAAGAAAAATAAGCAAAAAACAACAACACAAAAATGCATATGTAAATAGGCTTTATCTTATATTAATTCCCTTGCGTGAGTAAAAATGTGAGTCCACGACACGGAAATCACGGGTCACTTTCTTGTGACGTGGCTGTACGCTAAAATTTAACTAAAAAAGTTAGGGTTGTACTTCATAGAAATCGCACATAAGGTGATATAACCCGCAGCTAATAACAATATAAATATATATATACCCTTATGCTAAAAAATCTATATGAGCATATATATATAGGTATTGCTACATATGAAACGGTATTAGATATTCACAAAGCATACGGACTGTTAAATGAAGTTCCCAGCATAAAACGGAAATTTTGTGTTTACGAAAAAGATGGCTGTTCTTTTTGAGTATTCTCTAATCTTTCATTCAAAATAAATCTTTAAAAAAACATTTGAAGAAGAGCATGGTTTTATAAATTAATGATAGCAAGGTTCTGTAAGGTTTTTTCATGTTTTTTTTTCAGTTTTGATGATATTATTGATGCCAGACATGTTTTATAGCTAGCATCATAAAAAGCCAACCACCAACAACAACTAGCTAGCTAGCTAGCAATTTATATATATGTAGCCATGTTCTTTATACCTAGCTAAGTCTCCAGTTTAAGTGACCAGCTATTAGCTGCTGTAGCTAGCTAATGTTAGCTTTAAACTAAAGATTCCCAGTATACCTAGCTAACCTGTGAATTTTATGTTGCTTTTACATGTAGCTAGGTACTGTAGTTTATCTTAGTGGTCTTTGCTAGGAATATGACTGTAACTTATTTGACTTCACCTTTTAAGCCTAAATAAGAAGACATAAGAAGCTACAACACCTTTTAAGAAAGTATTTATAATATTTAAGGACTAGTCGATAAGGCCCGTGGAAAAATGCACTTAGGCAGAAGAAGAATGAAAAAAATAGGTTGTTTTAGAATTTTTGTTGACGTCAGCAGTACAGATACAAAAATAAATTGGAACAAAATAGTTTATTTGTTGCCTGTAATAAGTAGAGGTTGGAACGTTGATCAAAATACGTATAGAATCGTGTGATTTTGCGAATGCCTAAGAAGATATAAGGGGTTGAAAATTTTGTTGACGTCATCAAAGTCTCGTAAACACACAAAAATTTTTTTTTAGAAGTCTTTATACCTATTGCCTTCATCGTATAGATCTTAAAACGCTGATCAAGGAAATGTATAGGTTCATGTACTTTTGACAAACGGTTGCAGAGATATTAGCATTTGAAGGTTTTTTGATGACGTCATCAACCCATCCATTCCGAAACGGATTTGGGAACCCAGGTTTGGGAAAATTGCCCAACTTGGTCCTGGTGGTCCCTAGTTACCCACCCGGTGAAAAAACATTGACGTCACCACCTCGTTTCCAAGTTATTTGGCCTCGAAATTTTAAGTGCACTGCAATGGCTTCATTAATTTAATATAGGATATTGACGTTAAAGTAGTGTTATTGACGTCGCGCCGTAACGTCAGAAAATTTAACACTTGAGACATGCATTTTTCGGCGACTGCAAAGAAAATTTCGGCAACTTCAAAGGAAAATGAACACATCCACTTTGCCTGTTACAGACACACGGAACTGGTATTATATAGATAGCTAGTCGATAAGGTCCGTGGAAGAATCCACTCAGGCAGAAGATTAGGTTGTTTTGCAGATTTTGCTAACGTCAGCAGTGCATACAAAAAAAATTGGCGAAATGTAGTTTATCTGTTGCCTGTAATGCGTGCAGATTGAAACGCTGATAAAAAAAGTGTTCACAAACGCATAAGGAGATATATATAAGTGTTTTAAAATTTTAAAATTTTGCTGACGTCTGTAAAGTCCTCTAAAGTACAAATAAAAAATTTCTTTAGAAATTTGCACTGTAAAATCCACTTAGGCAGGAGTACATTGGAAAAGAGAATCGTAACTTGTATTTTGATGACGTCTGCCAGGACCCGTCAATACACAATATTTTTTTCCTGAAATTTGTTTACACGTTGCTTGCAATGTGTAGAGCTTGAATCGCTGATCAAAATAATGTATAGAATCACGTACAACACCAACAATAATAATAAAGTCAGAAATGACACATCTCAAATATTTACATCTTATAGAGTGATTACGTTTGATCACGTTGAAAACCTTTAATATTTTAATCAAAAGTGTCAAAATCATCAAATTTATATCTGGAAAATCATTTATTCGGTTACATACTATCCTGTTCCCCAAAAATATACACAAAATGTAAAAATTATATAACCGGTTAAGAACACAAAATTTTTTCTTAGTATGATGATCTGTAGTGACCTTTACCAACTATTTTAAACGTAAATGTCAAAAAGAATATGGAGTAAATTTTGAATGAACAAATATATTATTTTTGGAATATATACGGTCCGTCCTCACAAAAGATTACACAAAATGTAAAACAGATTGGTTTTTGAGAAGCATATCCAAATCAACGAAAATCAGTTCATTTAGCATGTCCTATATTGCCATTGCCCATAAATCTTCCACATAAAGGTTATGAAACACATCAAATTATAGAAAAATCAGGCATTTCATACAATATAAAAAACAAAAAAGTTTTTTCAGTATCACCAAACACAGTTATTACTACAATTTTAAAATTCTTAACAAAAACGTGAATTTGTTCTTTCAGTATATATATTGCATGTGGTCTTTTTCCCACAAAAGTTTACACAAAATTTTAAAAAACAGCAGTTTGCAACATGAACAAAAACACGAACAACCATACCATCCTCTCATAAATTAAAATAAAGTCATAAACCTACGTAAATTGCCAATCAAATGTCTACAACCCCCTGTAAAAATAACCTGGTATTTTACATGTAGGCTGACAAAAGTTTAACAGGATGTCAGAAACAAAACAATAAAAAATAACTTAACACACACGCTTTAAATTCTGAAAAAAATTATTCCACTTGTCATATTGCTTGGGTCCCCTTGTTAAGTTTACAGGAAATGTGAAAATAATTATACTCTTAAAAAAATACATCCTACTATCCTGCAAAAGTTCAAGTCTTTGAAAGATTTTGTAGGTAGCTAGCTAGCTTGTTACATCATAATTCGTGCTCATAAAAGAAGAAAAGTTTGGAAACTAAGGTAGCTAGCTATAGATAATTAAAAAAGAGGAATAACAACAGAAGTCATAGGTTAGAGCTAGTCATGGGGGATGGGAAGAGTAGGATCTGGAGGCTAACATTAGCTAGCTAACAGTAGCTAAGACACCCCCAGTTAGATATACTTAAACTGGGAACATTTAGCTAAAACTAAAGCTAGCTATTTATGCTTAGTAAAACACATATAAAGAGAAACAATAGTAATGTAAAAATAATTACAGTGAGTTCAACATACCAAAGTTTTCCGTTTGTTAGTCAGTTAACAGCTTTATGTAGCATTTTGAATTTTAGGACAAATACATTAGTTACGCGCCAGGGCACACATTAATTATGCAACAAAATGTCAACAAATATGGCTACTTTAAGAATTTGAGGCTTTTAGGTGGCTTTTGCTGAAAAAAGGGAGCCTGCTTGCTCCAGCGACATAAAAACCAAACGTCTAAAAATATCAAAGTTCTTACTATTTGTGATTTCAAATCGACTTCAAACTCTAGCCTTTATTTTCTACTTCTAACTTTACTTTACTTCTAGCTCCACTTCTCACTTCCAACTTAACATTTCTACTTCTTCACTTGAACTTTTTTCTTTTTAAATATGCTTTTTAAAACACTCTTTTCACTTTTTTCAAGATAAAGGGATCATTCTTTTGTTTGTTTGTTTTGGTGGAGAGGACACCATTTTTCGAAAGTTAGCCGTTAAATTTATTTCAGCAAATCAAATTGAGTCGTTTTCATCACGTGATGTAAACAAAGTAAACCCGCTAGCAAAATGGACATAATTTTTTCGGCGACTTCAAAGAAAGTTTCGGCGACATAAAAGGAAAATGACGATATCCACTATGACCGTCACATACACTCCGCATTATTATATAAGATAGTTTAAGGACTTTTTTTATGCAAATATATAATGTATTTTTCACATTTTGTGTAACTAAACTTCATCGGTTGCATGCAATATGACAAAAGGATTTTTATTTAACATGTAGTAATTCTGATGTTTTAGATGTTCTTACTCAAATGTTTTTGTTTACGACATTTCGTGTTTTTTAAGAAAACTTTAAACCTTTTCGAGAGAGTTACTACATGCTAACACCGAAAAAACCTGTGTTTTTTTTAATTATCGATAGAGGTTTTTGACATTATGTGGAAAATTTACGTTGCTTTTTCACATTTTTTGATTTTGTTGCAGTATTTACATGGGTTTTTGATTATTTATTTATTTATTTTTGGGGGGAGGCGGGGGAAGGATTTACATGGTTTTTTACATTTAGGTTAAAAAATGTACAGGGAAGGCTGGGGTGACTTTCCATTTAGGGATCGTCTCCGAGATCGTTTCAAAAAAAATCGTTTCAAATCGTTTCATTTTTTAATTAGCATAGCATGTGATACGAATTTGAAACGATTTTAAAGTAATGTTTAATTTTTTGAAATCGTTTCAGATCGTATGGAAATCGTTTCACTATTTTGTAAATCGTTTCATTAAAAAATAAAATCGTTTCATAATCGTTTCATAATCGTTTCAAGATTGTTTTATTATATTTACTTGAAATCGTTTCACATACCATAATTCGTTTCAAAATCGTATCATTATGATCGTTTCAGTATATTTATTTTAGATCGTTTCAAAATCGTTTCAAGGTGTTTCTTTTACATTCTTTTAACATAAAAGAATAAAAGAAATTATTAATCTAATAAAGGTCTCTCAATAAAACCTACGCGCTGTCACATAGGTAAATTTCTACATCGTAAAAAATCGCGTATATAAAAAACATTATTTATAAAGATTTGCTTTCGGAAATTTTTAAAACGCGATCTAAAAAAGCATTTCTATCGCCGCTTTTCGATTATAAACTTTTAAAATGCGATCTAAAAAAGCATTTCTATCGCCGTTCTTCGTTCTTAAATTTTTAAAATGCGATCTAAAAAAGCATTTCTATCGCCGCTTTTCGTTTATAAACTTTTAAAATGCGATCTAAAAAAGCATTTCTATCGCCGTTCTTCGTTCTTAAACTTTTAAAATGCGATCTCAAAAAGCTTTTCTATCGCCGCTTTTCGTTCTTAAACTTTTAAAATGCGATCTCAAAAAGCTTTTCTATCGCCGCATTTCGTTCTTAAATTTTTAAAATGCGATCTAAAAAAGCATTTCTATCACCGCTTTTCGTTTATAAACTTTTAAAATGCGATCTGAAAAAGCATTTCTATCGCCGTTCTTCGTTCTTAAACTTTTAAAATGCGATCTCAAAAAGCTTTTCTATCGCCGCTTTTCGTTTTTAAACTTTTAAAATGCGATCTCAAAAAGCTTTTCTATCGCCGCATTTCGTTCTTAAATTTTTAAAATGCGATCTAAAAAAGCATTTCTATCACCGCTTTTCGTTTATAAACTTTTAAAATGCGATCTAAAAAAGCATTTCTATCACCGTTCTTCGTTCTTAAACTTTTAAAATGCGATCTAAAAAAGCATTTCTATCGCCGCATTTCGTTCTTAAATTTTTAAAATGCGATCTAAAAAAGCATTTCTATCGCCGCTTTTCGTTCTTAAATTTTTAAAATGCGATCTAAAAAAACATTTCTATCGCCGCTTTTCGTTTATAAACTTTTAAAATGCGATCTAAAAAAGCATTTCTATCGCCGTTCTTCGTTCTTAAACTTTTAAAATGCGATCTAAAAAAGCATTTCTATCGCCGCATTTCGTTCTTAAATTTTTAAAATGCGATCTAAAAAAGCATTTCTATCGCCGCTTTTCGTTCTTAAATTTTTAAAATGCGATCTAAAAAAGCATTTCTATCGCCGCTTTTCGTTCTTAAACTTTTAAAATGCGATCTAAAAAAGCATTTCTATCGCCGTTCTTCGTTCTTAAATTTTTAAAATGCGATCTAAAAAAGCATTTCTATCGCCGCTTTTCGTTTATAAACTTTTAAAATGCGATCTAAAAAAGCATTTCTATCGCCGTTCTTCGTTCTTAAACTTTTAAAATGCGATCTCAAAAAGCTTTTCTATCGCCGCTTTTCGTTCTTAAACTTTTAAAATGCGATCTCAAAAAGCTTTTCTATCGCCGCATTTCGTTCTTAAATTTTTAAAATGCGATCTAAAAAAGCATTTCTATCACCGCTTTTCGTTTATAAACTTTTAAAATGCGATCTGAAAAAGCATTTCTATCGCCGTTCTTCGTTCTTAAACTTTTAAAATGCGATCTCAAAAAGCTTTTCTATCGCCGCTTTTCGTTCTTAAACTTTTAAAATGCGATCTCAAAAAGCTTTTCTATCGCCGCATTTCGTTCTTAAATTTTTAAAATGCGATCTAAAAAAGCATTTCTATCACCGCTTTTCGTTTATAAACTTTTAAAATGCGATCTAAAAAAGCATTTCTATCGCCGTTCTTCGTTCTTAAATTTTTAAAAAGCTATCTAAAAAAGCATTTCTATCGCCGCCTTTCGTTCTTAAATTTTTAAAATGCGATCTAAAAAAGCATTTCTATCGCCGCTTTTCGTTCTTAAACTTTTAAAATGCGATCTAACGAAGCTTTTTTATCGCCGTTCTTCGTTCTTAAATTTTTTTTCATCGCAATATTTTCCATTTTAAAGGAAATTGTTAGTTTTAAGAAAAACTGTTTATTTTTTAGTTTTGAAAAACTGTTTTACGATATTTACGATAAAAGATGTTGTTGATGATGTCGATGTTGTGTTGAATAAAAGAAAGAGAAACAATAATTTTACATTTATATATAAGTTTAATTGGTTTTTAATTAGTTCAACATCGTTTCAAAATTTGTTTCAATAACTTCAAAGACTTTTACATCGTATCACAAATAATATTTTGACAATCGTATCAAATCGTTTCAGAATTTTTTCTAATCGTTTCAAAATAGTTTCAAAATCGTTTCACAATCGTTTCATTTTTACGTAGTTTATACAAAATCGTTTCGCAAATAAAATATGAAACATTTAATTCGTTTCATGATACGATTATGAAACGATGTAAAAAAAATATTGAAACGATTTCCATACGATGAAAATCGTTTCAATTCGTATCAAAACTGAAACGATCTTGGAGACGATCCCTTATATACATGGTATATATAATATATACAAACTGTTTTGCTTTTCTTTTGAAATTTTGTGTTAACTTTTGTGGCACAAGGATCATGCAATATACACCGAAAGAACTAATTTTTGTAGAATTTGACTTTACACCTTGCAAGCCTTTCATGTTTTTATATTAAAATAAGAAATTCAACTCTGACATTATATATATATATATTCCCACATTATATATATAAATTCCCACAAAACCCATCAAACGTTATTAACCCTGAAAATTTTCCTGGTTCTTTTTTTAGTTTGCGAAGTTCTTTTCCTGCAAATATTCTGAAAATAAAGTTCAGAAATTACTTATTTTTAAAATGTAAATTTAATTTGTTTCAAATTGTGGTTTTGACATTTTCATGTAAGAGTTTGTGGGCAAAGACATAAATCAGCACGCTAAAAGAACTGACTTTTCTTAATTTAGAATTACTAAACACAACCATTTTTTTACATTTAGTGTAAACTTTTGTGCGTATGGCCATATTTAATACACCAAAAGAGCTACTTTGTTGATTTCAATTTTTTACTCTTTGTAAGCTATTTTTTTCTTCTTTTTGACATTTTGAATTAACTTATTGTTGTAGAAGGCATATAATATATACAATATATGCATATAAAAAAATGGAATTTTGCAAATTTCTGTTTTACCACTCAATTTTTACATTTTATATAAATTATTTGGGACAGAATGGTATGAACTAGACCAAAATACCTGATCTTAGTTGTTTTTAATTTACAGGCTGTGTCTGTGAAACTTTAAGGGGAACATTTTGTGGAAAACAATGGCATGACATATACTGATAGAACTGATTTTTGTTGTGTTAATAGATGTTATATCTGAACCTTTTCGACATTTTATGTTAATTTTGCGAGGAAGGACCATATATCACAGAAGAAGAATTCGATTTTACACCTTGCAAGCTGTATTTTTCTATATTTTGTATAAACTCTTACCGGGGAGGACTCTGTGCAATATACCGAAATGACTGATCCTTCTCGATTTAAATTTCATGTGTTCCAAATCGTAGTTTTTTCAAATTTTGTGTAAAATTTAATGGGTAAGGACAAGATGCAAAATGTCAATCAGAAGCATTTGTGGGGAAAGAGTGTATGCAGTATCATCGAAATAACTGATTTTTGTTGCAAACTGTTTTTCTTTGGCATTTTGGATTAAAATATTGTTTTAGAGGGCATATGCAGGAGATATATGTACCAAAATAATTAAATTTTGCAAACTTTGATTTTGTCGTTACCTCTCATTTTTTACATTTTGATTAAACTTTTGTGGGAGACCGTCGGTATGCGAAGGACCAAAATAAGAGATTTTAGTATTATTTAGAATTTGTATTTTGTGTTGCAAATTTGGTACAAAAATTGACATAAAATGGACTCATAGATTGATTGCTGTTGTTTAACATGACTCATTATGACTTTTATATATATTTTATGAAAACATTTGTGACAGAATACTATGTGAGATTTGAAATTTTGTTTACTTTATTGATGGTAAAACAGCATGCAAGTTGCTAAAAGGACTGATTTTTATTAATTTCAGGTTAAAACACCTTTTTTTTTTTGACATTTTGTCTAAAGTTTAGTGAGGAAGGACCGTATTCAATATATCAAAAAACGTTTTATTGCATTATAATTTATCCTTGCAATCCATTTTTAACACCTTAGATAAACATTTCTACTTAGGCACAATTTATTGTTTATTCTTCACATTTTGTGTCAACCTTTGGCAGGGTTTGCAATAAACTAACTGATTTTAACATATACAATGAGAGAGATTTGTGTTTGACATTGATCAGCTTTTTTTGTATGTGACGTTTTGAGTGATTTAAATTTTATGGGTGAGATGTATTTTGAAATGCTTTTGAAAACTTCTTTCCGAATAATTTTCGCTTTTGTCAGATGGTCAGAGCAAGTAATTTTAGTAGATTTAGATTTTAAATGTCACATATATACTGCAGTTGTTGGACATCTTTAATTTTTTTGGTCATTTATATAATAATGCAGATGTAAGATGCGCACTGCTGTATTGTTTGTTTTTTGATGGACGTATATCTGTTACATGAATTAAATGAGAATACAGTGGATTCTTCCACGGGAAACAGCTAGTTTGTATTATTATATCATAGCAACAACAACATAAACAACAACAGATAAATACAGTAAAAAAAAAAATGGCAAGATTATATCAAGATTTTGTACAGGTAAAGGCCAGCACTACTTAAAATTTGGATTTTTAAGCAGCAATAGCTAATTAAAAACAAACTTATAACACAACAACCTACGAAAACGAAAGAATGCACACTGATTTAGCAGAACATTCAATCAAAATATATTTAGCCCTATATAGCTTAAAGCAAAAAAAACACTGTTTTTATTTATCGGTAACCATTTCTGGCTCACACTTTTAAAATGTTAAATCAAACTTGAAAATACCTTGTAGCTAATATGTGATAATTACTATAAATACTTAAAATTTTTAGCAATACAAAGTCATTCAAGAACAGATATCGTTAACTACATTATTACACATTTTTGTGCCCATCTGGATAGGGTTGTAATAAGTATATATGCTAAGTCATTTTCGCCATGTTAGTAAAACCACAAACATTTTCCATGCCTATCAGCATGACAACTTCTTTAGTGAAAATGTGAAAAACATTGCCATTTCACCCATTTTACCCATTTCACCCATTTCACCCATTTCACCCATTTCACCCATTTCACCCCATTAAATAAAACCATGCCTTTTTCTTATTCGAATTGTGTATAATTAGCACCATCTCCAGGGATTATTTCGATATGACGCTACAGATTTTAAACCAAAACAACATCAAGTCTTGTCAAAGTCTTCCTCTCAAAACTAGTGTTCTCTTTATTGGCCTTGTGACATGTTGAAAAATCGTTTGGAAAGTGTCTACTGCCAGAAGATTTAAATCTACAAAAGTTAACATACGAAGTTATTATGAAGTCAACAAATTGTTATACCTTACACATTTACCAGCTGGCCAGCTATTCGATTTATTGTGTTGTTATAAAATGTTTTGTTACTTAAATAAAAAAGAAACCCAAGATAACACAAAGCTCTTTTGAATTTGACACAAAGCTTTTTCAAATTTGTTGAAAGTGAAACTATAAACAGTTTCATGTTCACACTTGCTAGCACAGCAATAGAAAGCAATTGTGTATCTTACTCTAAGATCTTACTCTATGATTTTTGTTAAGTCAAAGCCTGATTTTCTGCCAAACTGCTTTTCTTCTGCAATCACAGGCGACACAGAAAATAAATGTTTTCCAGTAACGTTTCTTCTTAGCAGCATTGCTCAACTTCATTCCGCAATCATATATTCAAAACTTCCGTTTACTTGCTGCAAGTCAATACAAAACGATTCCTTAGCCTTCTTTCAGTTCGGTGCCCGCCGAAGTCGGCCGAACCTATCGAACAGACCGGCTACCGCGAGGCAATAACAATAGGAAAAGTAAATTATTCCTACGCACCCATCCCCTAATATCAATCTTTCTTTTACCGTAAATTTCGACGACTTCGGCGAGATTCTTTTTACGTCACAAATTCTTTTGTTTTAACCAGAGTCCAAAAGTCCACACTTCGGCGAGATTCTTCTTGACGTCATAGTTCCTTTGTTTTTCTTTTGTTTAAGAGGGTTCAAAAGTCCACACTTCGGCGGCCGCCGAAGTCGACTGTTTTTACGGCAGAAAACAAAGGAATCGAGAGCAAAAAAATCAGCGAAATGCGGCAAAATGTAGTTCGACTACCGTGAAAACCATAGTACTTCGGCAAAGCACATCGAAGAAGAGTCAAGCCTCGGCAAACACTCCTGGGTGGGGATAAAATTATTAACTCGGATCCTGGGCGCAAAGGAACCTTATTAAACGCTTATAATAAAAATTATGCGTTGCTTTAACTCAATTACTACTTTTAGATGCACATGATTTTCTCAATGGCAAAATTTCTCCTTAGGCGAGTGCCGAAGTGGCCGAAGTCTAAATCTGCCCCTGACATCGTTGTATCTTACTACATATCTTACTACATCTTTTCAAAAAAATTATTCGTTCTCAAGTTATAATGCATTTTGTCTAAAATATACTACATAAATCCACGAATTTACCTCGTTTGATGAATCATTCGGCGATAACTCGATAATTATTCAAATTTCGAAATAAAAAAAACAAGAATTTGTAGCCAGACGTGTAACTGTTTCAAAAAAAATTGTTTCGCTAGTTTTCAACGAAATGGTGGGGAGTTACCAACGTAAACAGGCAATGTATCGACTGAATTTCTTGTTTCGAGAAAAAAAGGCTTAAACATTTCTTTTGGTATTTGTGCAAAATGTAGCATTGGAATTTTAACCTTGTTAATTATTAATGAGTCGAAACATTTTCGGTATAAAATTAAAGTAAGGGGGTGATTGCATGGAGAATTTTAGCCCGGGCTGAAATTTCAACTCGGGGCAGGGCTGAAAAATGTTTTGCTATTACATGGAGATTTGAGCATGATCCCAGCCCGGGCTGAACATTTTTCAACTCGGCCGGGTTGAAACATCTTTCTCCATGGAATGTAAGTTAAGTTTTAACCAATCAAGAACAAGTTGGAAACGCGCGAAATTTTGTAAACAACGATCATCCAAACAAAATTGAAAGTTGTGTTGTACAGAAGAGAAGTTGGCTATATAGAAAAATGTTATCGATCACACAAATGCGCAAGATATTATTGCTTCTGGTAACACAATTTGGACTGCTTGCAGCCATTGACTATTCAATTGCAGGGTTTGGTAATTATTTACAAGTTGTTACAGGCAAAGAGGAACATGTCTTTTAGTGCCATATTATCTGCTAAATTATCTGCAAAAAAAACTAAAAAGAATATTACTTGTTGCAAAAAAAGAGACGATCGCATTTACAACGTATGCAAGAAAACCCAAATCTATCGGGGTTCAACGGGGGAGAACTGAGCAATGGTGACAAAACATATTTGGTGAAAATATGTTACAATTTTTTCATGTACGCATGCGTATGGTTGTTTTCACCCCGGGCTGAAAAAATATTTGCGATTACATGACATTTCGCCCCGGGGCGAAAATCCTAGCTCGGTTGTTCTACCCCGAGCTGAAATTTCGCCCCGGGGCGAAATCACAGCCCGGGTTGAAAGTTTTTCATGTAATCACAATTCCTAACGTGAGTGAATTTTCAGTTAAAGGCGGGATGAAATTTTTGCCACCTGCACCGAGCTGAAATTTCAGCCCGGGCTGAAATTCTCCATGTAATCACCCCCTAAGTTAGAAATTTGTATTGATAAATGTGGAACATGGCTTCTAAACGTACGAATAAAAAAGTTGATAATAGAAAAATAAATCTTAAAAAAGCAGCATGTAAAAGAAAAAGATAAATTATGCTTTTTAACAGTATAACTTCAAAGTATTTAAAAAAATGCAGAATAATTTATAGCTTGTTAATAATAGTGTGCATGGTGAATTATATTTCTAATACTTTAAAGTCTTTAATTTTAACACAGAGTGTGGGTGTTTAAAGGAAAATTAAATTCGTGACTCATATTCGGGGCAAGATCAAAGATAATACTATAAAGATATACATTTTCCCTGTTTTATCCCACCAAAATAACACTTTTATAAAAATCTTTTTCTCAAACTTACTGGAAACTTAGCACTTTGACACACGTGTCTTTGCCGAAATTAATATTCTTTCAAAAATCATCTTCGAAAATGCCTAAATTCAGGAATTTGACACTTTGTTTATAATAGGCTCCCCCCCCCCCATTTTCATCAAACCGGTATATTATCTCGAAAATATGTCATACCATAGAAAAGGAGATTGAACTCATCTTAGTACGAATTAAAATTCTATTCAAATTGCTATTGTTTCGGCTTCCCTTTGATATCCATGCGCGATGTGCATTTCACGGGATTTTAACAAAAAAACATTACGTAATCCTTTAGCACGCCGTTTGTTTATATGTAAAAAACGTGATTTTTAGGCAAAGCACGACTACTCTGGAGATGTTGGGTTGTTTTTCTCTCGCAGGGGAAAAGTGAGTTGTCATAACAACATTTAATTATTTTCGTTGTTTAGAAAAACAGCTTTTTTGACCAGTTTTCTACCTCCTGTAGGAAGCAAAATATGCTCAGAGATTTACTAAAATTTAGCATGATAAATTTATGAGTCAAGAGTGAGTCAAAAATGGAAAAAAGTAGAAGAGTTAATAGTTATTTTTCTTTTTAAATGGTGTAATTTCATTAATAGATTTGGAAGATATTAAAATTTTCGTTTGACCTATTTTTATTACTTTGATTCTGCTGATACACAAAACACATATCAGCCATTTTGAAATGAACCATTGTTTGATCCGCTAATCAATTACGTAATGTTATAACTTATTAACATTCGATTGTTTTCTCGACCAATGAGATTTACTACAACTGACACGCGCCAGAATTAAAAAAGACAACATGAATAGGTTTGCAACTGATCGCATCACGGATGATTTCAATAGAAACAAAAGAGTTCAATCTGTCATACCAAGTTGAAAGTCATTATCTAAAATTTTCTGAAGTTATTTGGAATTATTTTTTTCAAATTTTGGCATATTTACGTCCTAACACAATATATTTAGGGTGTTTAGCTGGTAAAAGGAAAACGTGAAATAAACTGTTATTTCTAAGGCCATGTAGTTAAGCTTTGTCCGAGATGTTGTTACATGATCTTACAGGGTCTTCTATGAAATAAAGTTTACACTTAAAGATGTGGCTAATTTTAAGTTTGGTCCACACTAGTCATATATGTAAGAAATTCTGTTTGAATAACTACGATAATATTCGAGTTTAGTTTCATAAGAACATGCAGACGTTCCCATGGAACGGACAATTCATAAGTTTACGAAAACAAAAGCAAAATAAACAAAAACAAAAACAGAAGAAAACTAGAAGGAGATTATTAATGTTTAAGTTTGGAATACGAAAAAAACAGATGAATATACTCTACTCATTGTGTTATTTCTGTAGTTTTCTCCAAGTGTTTCATGCAAAAAGAAGCTAACCAACTTTTTGTTCCAACAAAAATTCTTCCGTCTATTCTAATAAGGCTACAGTCCTGAGTGCAACATATTTGTGTGTTGTAATTTCTTAAACATGCACCAAGCTGCTCATTTAATTTCGGAATATTAAGTAAGCACTTGTTTAATTTATATCCAAACTAAGTCTTTCTCTTAGAGCCAGCTCTTGAAATTAAATCGGATGCTGTGCTCATTCGAGGCGATTAACCTTAAATTTCCTACTGCAAAGATCTTACAGGATGTAGTAGTACACCCCAATACACCCTAATACATCTGTCCTTAATTTATTTTTGCTTTCGTAAAATTACACCATAAGATTTTACACAAGTTTTGGCCAGTCCAGGTGAACGTATGTAACGGCATTGAAAGTTAGTTAAGCGGAATACCATCTTGGATTTGAAAATAAAACTATGAAAATGATAATCGAAATTTTTTTATCGAAGAGTAGACGCTTTGACCTATTTCCACTGGAATATAATACTTGCTTTATATTTTACAGAGATGCAAAATGTCCGAACTGTCGAAAAAACATCAATCGACAGATGGTAAGGCTAGTTATTGTTTTGCATCCTTAAATCTATAACAACCATGCTGCCTAGTTTTGTTGCTTGACTATGTAAACATGGAGTTAAAAGTGAATAAAAAAAACCTTTTTTAATTTCAAAAAAATATTTTTATTAGGTACGACCAGCCCAAATGATCATACGCATGATTCTGGCACAACATGTCACATGCTCAGAAAAGGTTAAGGGTTGTGACTGGACAGGAGAGTTAAGTCATATGCAGGTATGTATGTAATATGATCGAAAGTAAGGTAGCCTTTTCATGAAGTAGACGTTATATAGTTAGTTGATACTTGAGTTGACACGCTTATGCCACGTCACAACAACCGTTGAAGTGTCCGTAGTGGTTTTTAACCGTTAGCAAAGGCACGCGAAGACGGTTTCAGCCAACCAAATTGAAAATCAGTTTATTAACTTTAAATTCGGAATTTGTTGTCCTAATAACTATTAAAGAATCAGCAAAGTAAAAATGTAAGCATAACTGTTTACGTGATTTTTAGCCACACCTGGACAAAAAGTGTTTGTACGTTTTGGTGAAGTGTCCAATGAACAACTGTGACATCCGTATACAAAGATTGCATTTAGAAAGTCACACCACGGAATGTGAATACAGACTAGTGGCATGTAAACACTGTGAAAATGAGTACCCTTGGAACAGTAAACAGGTAAAATTTATTTACATAGATCAGTTATGTTGCGTTAATCTCCTTCATTTCAGTTCGTTTCAGACTCAAATCAAAAGGAAGCGTAGAAGCCTCAACAGTCATAATATTGCTATAACTTGCTCATTACACAATTAACATCGAGTCACAGTCGATCAAGTGCTACCGCAAATTAATTTATTGTTGTTTTAAACCTGCCAAGTAGAAACGTCTCTAGAAATATGACAGACTGAAGTAAACACGTGGAAACAGACATGACAAAGGTTTGAAGAAGAAAAAAAATGTGTAAATGAAGGCATGTGAGTGCTATAAACAAACATTTATCTTTTGCAAAGATTTTAACATCAGGGTTGTCGCATCAAAAACTGAAAAATCAGAATTGCTTGAATGTGGGTTTGTGCTTTAACACGAGAATACATATAAAAAGAAGGGTATACTGAATTTAAATTTAGGCAATAGAGAGCATTTCGTTCACACGTAGAATTTGGAACTTTGATGTCACTATTATGTTGGAGATGCAGTTTTGTCCACTGTGTCAATTTTCTTCCAATTCATTATTTTCAAAATGATATTTGTACTATATGTGCAATATAAAAGTTTCGATGTCCCTATCAAAAAAATTAGTATCCTTATGCTATTATATTTTTAGCGTCACGACGAAGGGTGTGAAATGTTTCCGATCTCCTGTCCAGCAGGATGCAACAAGATTGATATACGATGTAATGTAAGATTACAATCTTTCTTTTATTTCTTCTACAAATATTGACAAGCCTAATTTTGTTGCTTGTTACAAATGTAACGAATACTATGTAGCTATTGCAAGTTTACCACCAATAATTTTAATTCTTTGTAGATGTCCAATCATTTGAATGCCCCGACTCAATTATCGAGTGCGCTTACAGTAGTGTTGGATGCAAAGAAAAGGTAATGTTTCTAGTCTACAGCCGAATGTTTTTTAATTTGCCTGAGTGCTGATTAAGTTGGACATATCGGGTTACATTGTCTATTGGTATTCATTACGCATGACTGTTTTGTGGAGAAATAAGATTTCCGCCCGGCCATATTGGAAAAAAAATCAGAAGCTGTTTTTTTTAAGACGTGTTAAGCTGGCAATTAATTGTACTGTAATGTGTGTGTTGAAGAATATTAAATCACTTTCTGCTGTCCCAGGTCTCCAGAAAAGACTATGAAGATCATTGCGAAACATTTATAAAAAAACACATGTCCCTTTTACTTGAAGATTCGAAAAAAAGCAAAGAAAAAATCAATGAATTGCAATTGGCTTTATCTTTCGTGCAGACCAATTTCAAGTGTTTAAATGATGCCATCAAGTTTTACGAAACAAACGCTCGATATGTAGTAATTAAGGCAACCTTAACATCTTCCGAATACGAAGTTATTCCTTGCACCGATTATGGTGAAATCAAGAGGGAAAATGAAAGGTTGTTATTTCTGAGTAATAGGTGCTTAGCATCAGCGCCTTTTTTGTTAAGTCATGAATATCCAAACAAGATGTGTCATATGCAAATGGTTTCAGGACCAACATTTCGCAATTACAATGTAAAATAACGAAGTTGCTTGAACACTGCTGCATTTCAAATAATAATAAAGTGATTTTAGTAATCGAAAAATCGGATTGAGTCATCAGTGTATTAATTTCCATTTTTAATTCAAATCGAGCCTTTTAATACAATCCAATTTTAATACAATCCAATTTTAATACAATCCAATTTTAATACAATGCTCAAGTTTCACGCGTTAGTACAATCATTTTTTCTTATGAAGTTGACACCTCGACTGGATAAATTATTTTAAAATGGAGTCAGTTTTTTTTGGGCCTGTTGTTAAAGTTTCTGAAGTTAGGCATTCTTGAAAACGCTGGTAAGTCATTTTTGACAGCATATCAATTCTGAGAAAGACACAAGTGTAGAAACCAATACACCATTTCTCGTGATTTAAATAACTCAGCTAGGTTCTAAATAAAACATATTCTAGACTTGAGGTTAAGTGTTTTATTTGGCTTCAAGTTGGCTGTGCACTTTAACAGCGTGGTACGGGAATATTCAACTTTAAAATTTGTTGGTAAATATTCGGGTAAATATTACTATGACGACCAGTGTTTAACTGATGGAATTTTTGTGTCTTTTGTATATTATATGTATATATACGCATCAATAATTTGTGAGAAAACCTATTTTGTAGAGAAGACAGTGACCAACCAAAAAGGTACAGTTACAGCTATTCTGTAGGACCAGATTTGCTGTGCTGGTATAAATTAATACACACCAGACTTAGTATGAGTTAAACATACTCACGCAAACTAATTGGCTGGAATCAGACCAAATCTCCCTACAAACTTCTGTTTATTCTGTTTACCCCGTTCAGCGAAAACGATCACTGAGTAATTTTATCCTAAAGCCTGCTGTTAATAGTGGAAGAGGAAATGTTAGCTTGTGTTTTTATTGTACATTTTTAGTATGTTCTTGTATATAATAATTTTACTATGGCAAAGAAAACAATTTAAAAAAAAACCCGTTAATAAATAAAAGATATATTGTTGGAGTGATGTGTGATTGACATTGACATGCGAGATAGTTTATGCAGCCCCTGTATCTTGTTACTTCTGTGTTATCTTCACTAATATTTTTTTACTCAGCTGCATCTTTCTACTGTAGTACACAGTAGAAAGTGTAGCTAGCTACCTAACACTGGATTTAGCAAAATAAGATTCATTTGAAAATTTTGCTGCGGCCACTGTATTTAGCTTTTTAGCCACAGGTGGCTAGTTAGCTAACAGCAGTCAGATGCAGCTGAGTAAAAAAATATTAGTGAAGATAACACAGAAGTAACAAGATAGAGGGGCTGCATAAACTATCTCGCATGTCAATGTCAATCACACATCACTCCAACAATATATCTTTTATTTATTAACGGGTTTTTTTTTAAATTGTTTTCTTTGCCATAGTAAAATTATTATATACAAGAACATACTAAAAATGTACAATAAAAACACAAGCTAACATTTCCTCTTCCACGAGACATGCAAAGGTGTGGTTCTGTAGGTCCAGGGGAAGCAGCATTGGGGCTTGATATTTTCCTTGTTGTGTCCAGTGCTTCTTAAAAAAAGGAACACAAGAAAAAAATAGACAGGATCAAGAAAATTAACATTTACTTACATACCGTGTGGACATTCTATTTTTTAGTCTAAGGTGTTCTATTCCTATTAGGAACAAATAGTCTCCTTAATGTGTACTCTATTTATTACCTCCGTAAGTTATTTAATAAAATATCCTCACCATTTTACATGAGCTCCGAACGTAAAAAGAACATTGTCTTTGCCACGAGACTTAGGAAAGTTATCAGAATGTGTAAATACATAGGTCCAGAAGAAGCAACATGATAACTTGAAATATCGCTTGTTCTCTCGTGTCCAGGGATTCTTGTGAAAAAGAACACGATAGAACAAATAAGAAAAACTGTAAGGCTCAAATCATGTCTTATACACTAAAACAACCTCCGTATGTTATTTAGTAAAATATCCTCACCATTTTACATGAGCTCCGAACGTAAAAAGAACATTGTCTTTGCCACGAGACTTAGGAAAGTTATCGGAACGTGTAAATATGTAGGTCCGGAAGAAGCAACATGATAACTTGAAATATCGCTTGTTCTCTCGTGTCCAGGGATTCTTGTGAA
This sequence comes from Hydractinia echinata, assembly GCA_030067915.1. Lineage (NCBI taxonomy): Eukaryota > Metazoa > Cnidaria > Hydrozoa > Anthoathecata > Hydractiniidae > Hydractinia > Hydractinia echinata. The sequence goes on along the minus strand of JASGCC010000050.1, from coordinate 1,245,806 downwards.
AAAGAGCACCGATAGAACAAATAAGAAAAACTGTAAGGCTCAAATCATGTCTTATACACTAAAACAACCCGAGCCTAGTCCTGCCATAAGATAAGAATATTCCAGAATATGAATTGTCTAACAATTCTCTGTACTTTTACTTGGGGTCGTTTCTTGTATCATCTACAATGACCGCGAAGTAATATTGACGCCATTACGGCGCTGTTCATTAACACATTTGTGACAATTTCTCTAAGAATAAAATACGGCTGAATTTAAAACTGATCAGTCCCAACGCTATTCTAGTTTCGTATTTTGTTGTTTCTTATTTACAAAGATTAATTTTCGAGAATTTAGTGAATTTTATCCATATTTGCGATAACTTATCTGCGCGAAAATTACTAGAGATAAATTATTCGCTAAAATTTACTTGGCGAAACTTTGGGAAAACAAAAAAGGTTTTTTCGTTTTTTATGCTCTAGTTATTCTCGTTAATTTTTTTTTGTAGTTGAGAAAATAGGAAAATTTTAGGCTACCTTACCTTAATAAATTGCCCTGAAGTAAATTAAACATTGCGGAGAAGTACTAGATTCTTAAAAATAATTCCTCATCAAAACCTTAAAAAAATTTTGTTGCGAAATATCTCGACATGACTAATTCGCAAAATTTAGCCTTCGCTAATTGGATTTTTTTGGCCTTGCTAAGTCTATAAAAAGAGAAAAAATCAAAGTAACAAAAATCTGACCAGGATGAATTTATATTGTGGCAGTCCAATAGCTAAGCATCATTATGAATAAAGTGACATCTTGAATGAATTCGAAGTCGCAGATGCCGAGCAGTTAATTTTAAGCAGATATTCAGCAAGGTAAAATCGGATACTTTTTCGGTAAAAAAAGAGTCGGCAAAAAAATTAGTCGGCAAAGATAAAAAGTGTGCAAAAATATTAGTCACTTGGACAAAATTTAGTCACCTTTTGCCGACTAAATTTTTTAATTTAGTTACTTTTTACCGACAATTTCCATAATCAAGAAAGTTTATAGATTTTAAAGGTTTTTTTTAAAATAAAACAACAAAAATGGTTATAAGGTATATAAATAATTGCATACAACTGATAAAAATTTGCAACAAGGAAGAAAAAACGGCAAAAAAGGTGGTCGGCAAAAAATTTTCGTCCGTATAAAATCAGCAAAAATTGGCAAAAAAAAAAATCGGAAAAAATTTTAATCGGCAAAAAATATTAGTCATCTAGCCAAAATTTAGTCACTTTTTGCCGACGCACTGTCACTGTCACGCACCGTTAGTCAGGCCAAAAATCACCCGACTTCCAGCACCCTAGCTCAAGGACCTATGTTAAAAGCAAAATGCGTAGAAAGAATCTCCTACGTAAAATTTCTCAAAGATCAAACAACGAGACCGACCTACGCGAATACCAAAATAGCAAAGTGAAGAAGCTTATCAAAACAACAAAATCGAACTTTTACAAGAAAGCATTCTCATCAAAACGCCCAAAGGAGGTCTGGAACACCATATATCGCATTCTACATCCAAATCCTGCAAAGATTAGTGCAGAACCAGATGAGATAAATCGATTTTTTAACACTGCTGCAAACAGATTGCTGGGTTCGGCTCCCAAAACAGAATTTCTTCCCAAAGAGAAATTAAATTCTCTTCAAGATACGGACGCATTGTTTAAATTTGATCAAGTTTCCTTTGACGACGTTCGTAAGGCCATCAATTCTGTCCACCACGACCGCTTCACCGGTCACGACAACATACCCGCTAAATATTTAAAGATCAGTGTATACTACATTACCAGTCCTATCTGCCACATAATCAACCAATGCATCCAATCGAACCACTTCCCCAATCAATGGAAAGTCTTCAGAATCAGCCCTATACCAAAAGTGAAAAATCAAATAGAGCCTAGCGACTTCAGGCCAAACCCAATCTTGCCAATTCTATCAAAAGTGTACGAGCGACTCATCATGCTGCAAATAATGTCGTTTCTCCAGACCCGACGAGTTTTGTCTGACCAACAATCTGGGTTCAGAAAGGGATATTGCACCGTTTCCACCTGCATAAAAATTAGAGACGACATTCTAAAAGCAATGGATCGTCGGTGAAGTCACGCTCTCTTTCATGGCAGACTGCTTAAAAGCATTTGATACTGTTGATTACGAGACTCTAATCACAAAACTGAACAAAATAGGCTTCTCAAAGAACGCAAAGATTTTCCTATGCAGTTTTTTGTCAAACCGCACCCAATACGTACAGATCGATTCTAATGTATCAAATCACCTTCTTGTCTCCAACGGAGTGCTGCAGGGAAGCATCCTGGGTCCAATCCTGTTTAATATATATGTACACGATTTAAATGAAAACGCAAGAGGAACTTGTATACAATATGCAGACGATACAAACATTTATGTCTTCTTCAAGCCAAACGAAAGGGTACAAAATGAACAGAACATAAACAACGATATCAACAAAGTTGCTGAATGGTTAAATGAAAATAACCTCATCTTTAATATTACTTCAAAGACAAAAACAGTGTTATTTGGCACCAGACAAATGCTGAGAACAAGGAACTCGAATGATCCAAGCCTTTACAAAATGAGTGTTAATGGCTAAACTATTAAACGAGTTTCCAGTTACAAAGTCCTCGGTATTATTTTCAGCGAAGATCTCACTTGGAATCAACACATTAACCATGTACCATCCTCCTCGTACTTAACCCTTCGAGTGCTGTCTAGAATAAAAAGACTTACACGATATCACGTTCGGAAACAACTCGCCGAAACATTAGTTCTAAGCACAATCGACTATGGCAACGCAGTGTTTCACATTGTTCCAGAGTACTTGAAAAGACGAATGCAGAAATTAATCAACGCATGTGCTGGCTATGTCCGAGGTAGATATTCAAACACCATGGACGTGTTAAAACTCAAGTGGTCCAGAACAATCAGAATTATCTACCGTAAAACTGGCATGGAAATCGGTTAACACACCGCAATGGCCGAGATTCCTACCAATGGAAAAAACACTCAAACAAGAACAAGGAGAGGACATTCCATAAACACTATCAAATGCTCCGCAAATCTGCATACGAATTTTGAATATTCTGCATCGTCGATTTTCAATGACTTACCCGCTGATTGGTAATTTAGCAAAAAAATATTTTTTAGATAAAGCACTTGCCAGATGTGTAGCCTAATTTATTTTTTATTTTCGATGTAATATTAATGGTCTGTTAATGGTCTATTATTATCGTTTATAATTTCTTTTGCCAATTTGCCTTAATTTTTGGTTCTTTATTCTCTTTGATTTGTCTGATCAAATTCCTATCCAATTTCTTTGGCCATGGTGAAAGTGCTTTGTATACAATAGGTTTTATAGATTTTATTTTAGGACTCTAATAAATTATTTTCTCTATTGATATCAAACCCTTCCTCTAAAGATTTTGTTTTTGTTTTTTTTTGTTTTCATTTTCAACATATCAGACCTTAAGATCCACGTGACTAACTAATTTTTGACTTTTTTGCTTATGCCAAAGCTACTAATGTTTGAGTTCAGTATCTAATTTCAATTTTTCGATTTCCTACCCCTACTGATTGATACGTTAGAAAGAAGTCTGTGTTTATGGGACCTACAACACCCAGATTATCAAAAACGAGACATGAAAGAAATAGCATACTCGGAAATCGCGACAGCCTTGAAAACGACAGCTGCTTCAATAAAAACAAAGATAAACGGTTTGAGGGCACGATTGGGACGAGAAATGAACAAAGAAAAGAGCGAGCAGAGTACTGACGAATTATACATTAGTAACTGGATTCCTATTTATTTTAGTCCCATTTGCAAAAAGTAAGGATAATTTGAAGCGAAATAATGTACAAGAAGATGGGTCAACAGAGGAAGAGGTAGAAACTACACTGGTACCCAAGAAAAGTCGATCGCCGAAAAGAAGTTAGATTTGCTTTCCAAATGTAAAGAAGTCATAACATGAAAAGCAGCTGCCCCAACCCCAACCCCAAAGAATAACGCGATAGCTCCTAAGATTTCTAACTTTGCATTGTATGTTGACGAAAAACTGTCGAGTTTGGATAAACGCAATAAAAGAAGAGCGGAAAAACGTATATCTGACATTTTATTTCAAGCCGAAATTTCATCTGATATGCAAGGAAGTCCGTTTGAATACCATTTTCAACCTATGCAACCACCCTTCGCACCATTCAACTCTCATCAGTCCCAACCTCGCGCACTTTTTACTCCAAAATCCCATCAACGTAGTACAGGAGCTCAAGGTCAATTGGCTTTCAATATTCCCACCCAAGGTCAAGGTCAAGCATCATTTAATCATGGCCAGCTTAAACAAGGAGGACAAAATTATATGGAAATGATAAACAATAACTAGATATATATTTTTTTATTTTCGTATACTTTATATAATTTTCTTTAATAGAAAGGGTGAAAAACAAGTAGCAACATGTAACCAAGCATATCTATTTCATTATTTCCAATTAACAGTACTTCCATTGCCATTCTACTGCCCCATCGTTTAAGAAATAGTCCATAAAAGTTTCTCTAACAGATTTTGCATATAAAGGAGCATTGTGCCCACTTCGAGGATCTTCTGACGAGTAAAGCGATTCTGTAGGGATTTTATCGCGCCATTCTCCGTCTGCAATTTCTCCATTATTCAGCCCTAAATCGTGGTGGTACGTTAAAATTTACTAAATTTACTTTACGTAATGTTAAAAAATTATGCCCTCTTACCTTCTTACTTTAGCGAGCGATGTTACCAAAATAAACCGCCCATATAAATCCCTCAATATTCTTAGATTCTAAATTTATTTCCTAAAAACACACGGATTATAGTTCTTATAAAACCTTAAATATATAAATTTTTAAAGTTTAAAATAGGAAATTCTAACTCTGAAGTCATATTTCTAACAATATATAAAGAAATTATATAAATTTAATGTGTTCAAAATTGTGGTTTTGACATACCGTATAAGATATTGTGGGTAAAAACAATATGCAAAAAGCTAAAAGAACTTTTTTTTGTTGATTTCGAATTACTTTACACAACCACTATTGTTGACGTTTGGTCAAATGAACTACACTATAAGAGCTATTTTGTTGATTTCTTATTTACTCTTTGCAAGCTGTATGCAATAGACTAAAATACCTGATTTTATTTGAATTTTGTTAAACCGGGGACCGGGATTTGTTTGAAAAATATTATGTGACATGTTTCTGTTCCGATTTCCGTAAAAATTTCATGATATGATTAAAATTACATGTTTCAGGATTAGTTTGAAAAATAAGATGTTCCAAGGTTTGTGTAAATTTTACCATATGCCAGGTTTTTTTTTAAAAAACACCATATGTCAATTTGTTTAAAAAATAACATTTGACAGAATTTGTTTGAAAAATGCCATGTATCACGATTTGCTTGAAGAGTATTTGTTTGAAAACTACAATGCGACAGGATTTGCTTGAAAAGTACCACTTGTCAGGATTAGTTTAAAAATTCAATGTGCCATGACGGGCTTAAAAAAATGTTTAAAAATAGCTTGCGCCAGCACTTCGTTGAAAAATATTTACGGCATACGTAGAATTGACAAAGGGGCGGAAACAAGGTTGTAGTAAATTCGAGAATATTTTATCCTTGCATTTCGTTTCAAAGTTTTCAAGTTACTCGATGAATATAAGACATATGGTTTTTTCAACACGAAGATTCCTTAGAAAAAAATAAATTTACATCATCGTTATAAACAAGCAATGCGGCAACTTTTGTTCTGTCAGAGATAAAGTGGTCTATATTGCTTATGATAGAAAAGGGGAAATGTTATTAAAAGATGTAAAGTTGCAGCATTAGAATATACATTTCAAAAAAATCTACCGCTTAAAATTGTCGCAGACAAGGATTAATTTCTGCCGGACTTTCTTTTTTTCGATTTGCTGTCAAAATATTCTATTTTTTGGGGGGATATACTTTTTTGCAAATCCGATAATAAACAAGCAAATATTAAACAAACATTTTTAATCATTTTCTAAATTTCTTTGTGGGATATCTTTTTCGAATGTTGTCCACGTTTGCAGAAATTAAGGTTGTAACCCCCAATGAAAATGCGTTTTTTTTCGATGTTTTAAAAAAAAAAAAGGGTTTTAGATACTTTAAACATACCTAAATCATATACAAATCAAAAACAACTAAGTTGTAATAATGGTTGCTGGATATTCCGTGAAAGTTTGGGCCATCAAGAGAAACCAAAAGTTTGCCAAATTCCCAGTTGAAAACAGACATTCAAAATGCCAAAAACTTGCAGGGTCAAAAAACGTACACAACAATCTAAAAAACGTAGAGGTTTTTGTATAAAGACAGAAGATGTATATGATGATGTAAATAATGATGTAAATACAAGCTTTCCTGATGTAAATACAACAGAAGATGTAAATATTTCCAGCATAAATGCTTCGAATACCACCATCCCTGACAGCGACCAAGATGCTAACATTTCATCCGCCTCAGCTAAAAAAATACAACCAATTGAAGCTTCTACCCCAACTGCTTCTGAATCTATTACAGGGTATAGATATGTTGCAGGGGCGGATACAGGATTTTTTTCTCCTTAGGCGGATTTGCGAAGCCAAGCGCAGCCAACGCGCAATTTTTGCGTAGCAAAAATTGCGCGTGTTAAATCAGATGGGGTCTTGTCCAGAAGCTTTAGCTTATTTACCTATTTCAGCACTCCAAAATGCAGCAGACAGGACCTTTACAAGTCCATTTCTTACATGTTATTTGAAAAAAAACAATCATAAAATTCTTAAATGAAAGCCAAATAATGTTTTCAGAAAAATTAAGGCTAAAATTAGCTAGCCAGCAAAACTTCTTCTTTCTTCCACATCCAGAAATTTTTTTTGCAAGCTATGGGTGAATATAATAGTTTTTGAGGCTATAAATTTTCGGAAACTAGATTCAGTAAAAAAGACATATATAATTCTTGTAATTCGGTAATGCAAAACAGTATATATTTCTAATAAAAAATATTCATATTTAATCTATTAAAACATTTAATAACATGAAAAAGGAGGCCTGAGAGAAAAATAAGCAAAAAACAACAACACAAAAATGCATATGTAAATAGGCTTTATTTGTATTATTAGATCATAGTAACAACAACATAAACAACAACAGATAAATACGATAAAATAAAAATGGCAAGATTATATAGCTAATTAAAAACAACCTTACAACACAATAACCTACAAAAACGAAAGAATGAACACTGATTTAGCACAACATTCAGTCAAAAATTATTTAGCCCTATTAGCCTAACAGCAAGAAAAGCACTGTTTTTATTTTTCAGTAACCATTTCTGGCTCAGACTCTTAAAATGTTGAATCAAACTTGAAAATACCTTTTAGCTGTTATGCGATAATTACTATAAATACTTGAAATGTTTAATAAAACAAAATCATTCAAAAACAGACATCGTTAACTACATTATTACACGTTTTTGTGTCCATCTGGATAGGGTTGTAATAAGTATATATGCTAAGTCATGTTCGCCAACTTCTTTAGTGAAAATGTGAAAAACGTTTGTCATTTCACCCATTAAATAAAGCCATGCCTTTTTCTTATTCGGATTGTATATAATTAGCACCATTTCCAGGAATTATTTCGATATGAGGCTCGAGATTTTACACCAAAACATCATAAAGTCTTGTCAAGTCTTCTTCCCAAAACTAGTGTTCTCTTCCTTGGCCTTGTGGCATGTTAAAAAATCGTTTGGAAAGTGTCTACTGCCTGAAGCTTTGAATCTACAAAAGTAAACATACAAAGTTGTTACGAAGTCAACAAATTGTTATATACATTACACCTTTACCAGCTACAAAAAGTAACCAGCTGACTAGCTATTCGATTTATTGTGATGTTATAAAATGTCTTGTTACTTAAATAAAAAAGAAACCCAAGACAACATAAAGCTCTTTTGAATTTGACACAAAGCTTTTTCAAATTTGTTGAAAGTGAAACTATAAACAGTTTCATGTTCACACTTGCTAGCACAGCAATAGAAAGCAACTGTGTATCTTACTCTAAGATCAATGGAATTTAAAGTAAACAGATGTACCTGAAAGCGTAGTCATCGAGTTAATGCTATTATTTTTGTAAAGTCAAAGCCTGCTTTTCTGCCAAACTGCTTTTCTTCTGCAATCCCAGGCGACACAGAGAATAAATATTTTCCAGTAATGTTTCTTCTTTTTCACGTGCAAAATTTTAACATCGTTGATTTTATTGCTTCTTACAGCAGACTCTACGCGTTCCCTCATGTTCACTGCTGAAGCCATGGGAAATCTCAGCCTATCTTGCCGAGATTGTCATATGCTACGGTCAACGGTCAAAATAAACAATTGTCCTTGTAAGGTGGACTTTCTGTCGGCCCATAGAAAACTACCGTAAATTCACCCAAAGTCGGCGAAAAGCACTCCACAGTCGGCGAGATGTGCTTCTCGCCGACTTTACCAAATTTTACGGTAGCCTATGGAGTCACTTGGTATAGGCCTTAAGTATGAAATAGGACAAAATATTAAATCGGTACCGTAGCACTAGGAAAAATCTTACAGACTCGGCAAAGCACCGTGAAGGAGATACTGCTACAACATAATATAAAAAAGCGAAGTGAAAACGGAACCTAATTGTAACGATTCTAGGAAGCGCGTTGGGGGGGAGGCTACATTTCTCCTTAGGCGAGTGCCGAGTTCGCCAATGTGTGAATCCGCCCCTGTGTTGATGTGGAGATTCTATCCTCTGCATTTAGTTCAGTATCTTGCCCATTGTGTGGTGGAAAGAGCACGTTAAAGCTATTGGATGTTGTGCCAGAAAGAAAAGGACTGTCTTCACTTTTGTCGTTGAAATGTAAAAGTTGCAGCTATCTTCACGAATTTTATACATCAAGATCTAACGATTACCATTCCTTTGATATCAACAAACGAATTGTTTATAGCATGCGAGCATGCGGTGAAGGTCATGCTGGGATTGAGACATTTACGTCATTGATGAACATGCCAAGGCCAATGACTGCAAATAATTATGATAAAATTGCCTCAAAATTATCTGGTGTTACTAAAGGCATAGCTGAGGAAGTTATGCTTGAAGCTAGTAAAGAACTTCATGAACTTGCTAAAGTTGATGTCAATGATATATATACTGACACTCGTCATGTGACGGAACATGGCAACGCCGTGGCTATTCTTCATTAAACCGTGTCGTAGCCGCGATTTCCATGAAAACTGGGAAAACTGTTTGGAGTGTATGATGCAGTCGCTAACTTTAATATTGGCAGAAAAGCAAGTGTACTAATTTTTGAGAAGTTGGGAATGATCCCTGGTAAATATATGTTACATGGTTGTAAAAGATTGAATGCAAAACGACTATATTTCTGTTTGTTGTTTTGTTTTTTGAAAGATCCAAATTTTTGATAAGTTGGATCCATTTTGTAAAACATAAATTATAATTAATCCTGAAGTTTCGAGCAAGCTAAGAAAACGCATCAAAGTTTAATATTTTTTTTAGCTTTTTAACTAGCATTTCAAGGCATAGTTCTTGACACATCAACGTCTGTCATATCAACGCATACCTTTAGAACAGAAAGGTATTTATACTTAGCCAAACTAGTATAAAATGTTTAAAAGAATATGTTGCTTTTTTCTGCAGGGCAAAATGAATGATGATCACCCCCCTAAATGGAGGAAATGGGAGTTTAATATTTCTAAATGTCTTGTTTGCTTCCAACCTGTGGACAACAAAGTTCATCTCTATCGCTTGAAGTCCTTCAGAAAGTGCATGGTTATACAAAGGAGTGCATTAAATATGGCGATACTACCATTAGGGAATTTTGGGAAACTATACGTGATGTTAACCCAGCAGATATCGTTTCTTCCGGATGTGTTTATCACCGTTCTTGTTATGCAGATGTTAGAAACAAGACTAAACGAGACAGGTGTAGACAGAGATATGAAAAATCCTTGGAGATAAAAAATGCCAGTACGAGTAGGAGATCATCTGGGCGACCTAAAGGAATATTAACTACAAAAAATCTAGTCACAGCGTTTGTAGCGATCACAGCACATAGAATATGACAGAAAGGCATGTGTCATATGTCAACAAAAAGTAGGAGAAATGCATAAAGTATCAACCATTCCTATGGGTCAACGACTATTTGAATGTGCATCTTCAATTGAGAAAAGAGATGTAGAAATACGGCTGAATTCAGTATGTAATCCATCAGACGCTGTAGCAAATGATGTGCTGTATCATTTAAAATGTTATGTGCACTTACAGAGAGAGGCTGGTAGAACGCAAGCACAGATTTCATAGATGTAGATCATAAAGCTCGGGTAGTAGCAGATATAGAAATCCTGAACCTGGTCGAGTACAAACTTTCTCAAAAAAAAAAAAGAAATTCTTAATATGAACACTATTCATGAGACCTATAAAAGTATTTTGGTAGAAAATGGAAGGGAGAAACGTTCTTTAAAGGATGTCTACAAAAAATATTTAAAACAGTTGATAAAAGAACAAATTAGGGATGTTAAGTTCATTAAGTGGTATCGCGCAAATAAATCAACACGGTTATGCAGTTCATGGACTGAAAGCGAAGCTTTTGATTCTGCCAGTATTCATAGTAGTGCTGACGATTTTAGTTTGCTGTTCAAAGCTGCAAAGATACTACGGATGGAGCTGATTTCTCACAATAAATGGCAGTACAAAGGAAACTTTACTGATTTTGAAGCACCAGCACTTCTTAGCACTTTTTAGTAAAATGAATAATAGTTGGACCACATGTCAATTGGGAAAATAATATACGGGCTGATAAAATTGATAAGGCTGTTTCAATTGCAACTCAATTGGTAATGCAGTCCTTCAAAACAAACCACCAAGTTACTTACAAATCTCCCACTAAAAAACGAGGTTTTTACAGCAATATTGAAACACCGTTAACTGTAGGGCTTGGACTGAAATTGCACCACGAAACTAGAAGCAAGCATTTAGCACAATTGAACTTATCAATCTCATATAAAAAGGTTTTGAGATTGGAAACTCAGATTGCTCATAATGTCCATGAAAAAGTCATTGCCAACAACGGGATTTATATTCCAAATAGAATCAATCCTGATTGTCCAATCTACTTTGCTATAGACAATGTTGATTTCCGTACAGACACAAAAGATGGAAAAGGTGATTTTCATGGTACAGCCACAGTCCCATACCAGACTGGACAGCAGATAGGAGGTGTAGATAAAGTTGAAGAGTCAGAAGCGTGGCTACAAGAAGAAGTTGTTATACTCATTAAAAACATGCACAGAACCTGCTCGAAAAAATAACGTTTATGACTGTTTTCTAAATTCTATCGACATTGCTGATTTAGAAATATTTGGTGGATGGGATCATTGTTGGTCATTGTTTCAAGTTACATCATTATCATGTCTTCGCACTGTTCCCACATGGGCTGCATTTAATTCACTAACAACAGAAGAAAATGAAAAGACTATCCACTGCATGCTTTCACTAATCAGAAAATCTTCTACTGATTGGTCAGCACTCTACACTGCTCTTTGCATTGCACAAGGAATAAATACTGTCAGTACCCCAGACCGAAAGACTGTGATTTCTCTTGATATACAGTTGTACATAAAAGCAATAAAATTGAAGGCTGAAGATAGTGTCAACAAAAATTTTATTATCCTGAGCTACACACAGTTTTTGCTTTTCTCAAGTCAATGGGAAAGTATCTTCACATGAGTGGGTTAGATCAACCGTTTGTTGATGCAGATATTTATGGTCCCATAACCATTGAAAAAATAAAGGATGGAAAACATATGAAAAGGACATTGAGGCATTGGAACTATCGACACAAAATCCGTTTAATGAATTGTATATAATCATCTCCAGATACCGATGTTTTCTTGCTGCTCATTTACCACTTCCAAAAGCTTTGTCCCCACACAGTTTTTCACATTGGTAGAGGAGAAAAAGTAAGAGATATTAGTATCACTGCAGCGTTTGGTGAAACAACTAGTTTGCTTGAGAAAACCATTCAGGCATTGGAATACTTTGTGATGAAACTTTACGTAAAGCTTGTACCAGATCAAGTGCGAAGCATAGGAGAATTGAGATGGTATTTGTTCTCGAATTTCAAAATGAAGCAGAAAAAATGCCACCAACCGCAGCAGCTTAAGATTTGAAATACTGAGTTGTCACATGTGTATGGTGTGGAAACAATGTCCAAATACCTATCCTACCTTGCCCTCTGCAACAACTTGTGGTTGGAATGAAGAAGATAGGCATTTAACAGCAGTATTAACAGATAAACCACCAGCACCTGAGGCTACCATAGAAATTTGCTCCTGTAAATGCAAGAAAAAGAAATGCAAGGTGTGTTAGTGGTTGTTGTATTTGTGAGCGTTATGGTCTTGTTTGTACTGAAATGTGTATGTGCGCTAATTGTGACAACCAGTACGAAGAGGAAGACAGTAAATTGGAAAGCGACGATGATGACTGAATTGATAACTGACATTTATTCAATATCAATTAGATGATAGGTTTCGTCTTTTCTATGTGGTTTGAAATTCGCACCCAAATGTATAATAAGTAAAAACAATATTAGGACAAATTTGCGAATTTTAGTAATTTACTGACTGGCTCATATCATGGGTTTTGTAGTTGAACTTTTAACTACATGTGCATCACAGTCAAATTACATTTAATGATACCAACAAGTGGCTAAACCTTCATGTAATACACACATATAGTAATAAACTATATACAATTAGGCGATTCATACCCACAACAGTGAAAATAAAAATTGGCATTAAGGTAATTTTGAATATTTATACAATAATATATCATAAAAACACAAAATATTGCTTCTAACAAAAAAATCCAGCGGGGTTACAGTTGCCCCCACACTAAGCATGAGTGTATATATATCTTTTATTAAACTTAGTTTACTGTTTTTTTGGTTTTAAACTTTAAAGGCCTTTTTCTCAGAACTAGGCTTTTTTGGACGCCGGCCAAAATATCTCAAGGACTACAGGTCCAATTGTCGTGAAATTTTCAGTGATTGTTCATAACAATAAGAGCTGTGTTTTAAGCGGAACAGATTTTAAAATAATCACATATTTTTTATTTTATTAATAATTTGATTTGCAAAAATCTGTCCAAAAAATCATCCAAAATTGCCGGCCTGTTGCGGGTTCCGCCTACTATTTTATAAAAAATCTTTCCGCTTAAAACACAGAATAGCATGTAATAATTCTCCATAGCAAAAATCAGCTTAAAATTCCTTTCTGAATTTCTCCAATTATGGCCAGGGTAACCCCGGTAAAAATAAATCAAACCTATCAACCGGTTGCTATGGTAACAATCTGCCATTTTTTAAATATTTTTTGGATGGGGGGGTTACGGTAAGCAACTTTTGGGAATCAAGAAAATCTAAATTGTCTTGTGAAAGCAGAAAAAGTTTTTTCTTGTGTCTAAACCAAAGATTCCTTGGATCAGTATCCAACTGTCCTTGTGTCACAGCTATGCGGTTTAGTCATTTGACATTTGACAAATTGCAATTCTTCTCATCTAACATGGTAATCTTTTGCACTAAAGTATGAATGGTAAAAAATCTTAGAAGAATTTACTTGTATCAACGAGTATTCACTTAATACTTTTATAGCCTCATTTAGCTGTAGTTCATCAACATCGTCCAAATACAAAAACGTTTCCGTGTTGATGAAACTGCCATCCATGTATGCCATCATGTTTAAAATATCCATAGCAAGAGTGTTTTCATGTTTTTTCAGTTTATGGAACGCCATTTTCCACACAGTCAATAAAGTTTTATTGTACTCAGACTCACCCGTTTTGTCTAGACGAACGTTTAACAATTTCTTTCGATTTTTATCAAAATATTTGATATAATCGGGTATGGACAATGAGTGTTTTAAAATGTAACTTTTTGCTTGTTGCAACGCTAAGGGTAGATTTTGCAATTTATTAACCAGCATCTCAACTTCCTTATCATTACATTTTAGGAGGCATTTAGAGAGAAAACCGATAGCTTCACTACGTTCAAAAACATCCATTGGCATATGTTTTATGCGCACATCATCCCATTCACTGTACTGACTTGTTATTATCACGCAAGGCGCGTTCTTCATATTCCTTAAGTTCTTCATGAAATCTTTAATGGATTGGCCATCTTCCACATCGTTTAACACAAACATGCATTTGCAATCTTCTAACTTGTCGCAAACAAGTTGAGTTATGACATCAACTTCAATCACATCTGTTTTGATTTCCAAATACGATGCCAGTCGTATCAACGATGTTTTCAAATCATTGCATTCAAGCCAAATAACATTTTCGTCACCTTTTGCATACATGCTGACATATTTGGCTGCCACTTCTGTTTTTCCGATGCCGCCCAATCCCGTTAATGCTACAGCTAAATAATCTTTCTCAGTGGATCTGTTTTGAAAATGTTGATTGATATTTTCTAAAATATCGACACGACCAAAGAAGTTCGATACGCCTTCGCAAATATTCCATCGTATTCCTCTTATCATGAGATCTAAAAGGCAAATGTTGTACAAAGAAAAAAAACACGCACTTATATTTGTAAATCTCCATAATAATACGCCAGTTGCGTGTCTCTTTAACAGGCAAAGCGAATGAGTTTATTTTGCTTTGATGTCGCCGAAATTTTCTTTCAAGTCGCCAAAAAAAGATTTGTCTAATTTGCCAGAAATAATTTTAACTGCTGATTTCGGAACAGGTCTACCCTCGATACAAAAAAACAACAAATGTAACAAGTGTCCCTTCGTCTTGAAAAAAGTGCAAAAAGTGAAAAGGTAGTCATATTTGATAAAATAGAAGTCCAAGTGAAGAAGTAGAAGTACAAAAGTAAAGTTAGAAGCCACGAGAAGTTACTTCGAAAGTGAAGAGTGGAGCTAGAATTAGTAAAGTCACAAGTAGAAAATGAAATCTTGAGTTTAAAGTCGATCTTAATTCACAAACTAGTCGATAAAGCCCGTGGAAAAATCCACTTAGGCAAAAAAACAATGGAAAAATAAGTTGTTTCAGATGTTTTGCCGACTTCAGCAGTGCATATAGAAAAAAAATTTGCCGAAAATTAGTTCATTCGTTGCCTCTAATTGTGTAGAGCTTAAAACGCTGATCAAGAAAACGTATATGATCATGTGCTTTTGATGAGCGGTTAATATGAGATATAAGGGTTTTAAAGTTATGCTGACGTCAGCAAAGACCCGCCAAAACACAAATAATTTTTTTTAAGAAATTTGTATACCCGTTGGCTTGATCGTATAGATCTTGAAACGCTGATCAAGAAAATGTATAGGATCATGTGCTTTTGACAAACGGTTGCAGAGATATTAGGGTTTGAAGGTTTTTGATGACGTCATCAACCCGTCCATTCCGAAACGGATTTGGGGACCCAGGTTTGGGAAAATTACCCAAATTGGTCCCAGGTGGTCCCTAGTTCCCCACGCGGTGAAAAATCATTGACGTCACCACCTCGTTTCCAAGTTATTTGGCCTCAAAGTTTTATGTGCACTGTAATGGCTTCATTAATTTAATATAAGATATTGACGTTAAAGATATTGACAAAAAAAACTCGACAAACTCGCGCATTCGGGTGGTAAAAAATATCGTGTTTGCAAAAGTGACAGACAGACACACGGAACTGGCTTATTATTATAAGAGACTAGTCGATAAGGCCGGTGGAGAAATCCACTTAGGCAGAAGGACAATGGAAAAATAGGTTGTTTTATATTTTTTGCTGACGTCAGCAGTGCATATACAAAGAAAATGTTCTTAAAATCTTACACAAAATGTCAAATATCAAATCGCATTAAATCCTCCACACAAATGTTACACAAAATAAAAAAGAACAGCTTGCAAGGTGTAAAATCTAGTTGATAAAAAGTTACAACAACGACACTCACAACATCGACACTCACAACACCAAACTCACAAAACCGACAGTAAGAACACTGACAGTTACAACACCAACAGTCACAACACGGATAATAACAATGTCAGAAATAACGCATCTCAAATATGTACATCTTATAAGTGATTATGTTGAAAACCCTCAGTATTTTATTCTGAAATGTCAAAAAGGAGGCCTCCAAGAGTTAGCACAAATCAACAAAGATAAGTTTTTTACACATTTTAAATATTGTCTTTCCCTTAAAAGCTTATACAAAAATATGAAAAAGCCATAGTGTGGAAAACATCAAATTTAAATCTAGAAAAATCAGTCATTTCGGTTGCATACCATCCTCTCCCACAAAAATATACACAAAATGTAAAAATCAACCAGTTAAGAACACAAAAATTTCTCTTTTAGTTCCGTACTGCCCTTTACCAACAATTTTAAACCTAAACGTCAAAAAATCAATGAGCAAAGAATAAACTTGAATCAACAAAGATCATTATGTGTAGAGCTTGAAACACTAACCAAAATAATGTATAGAATCAAGTACAACACCAACAATAATAATAAAGTCAGAAATAACACATCTCAAATATTTACTTCGTTGAAAACCTTTAATATTTCAATCAGAAGTGTCAAAAACATCAAATTTATATCTGGAAAATCATATATATAATAATATATATGATTATATATAAATATATATATATAATTTTATTTTCATCATCAAACACAAAATTCTTAACAAAAACGTGAAACCATGGAACTTTCTTCCAGCAAAAATGAAATCACATACAGTTTAGTTCTCCCTCACAAAAGTTTAATACGAAATATGAAAAAGCCATTAGCTTACACAACAGCCTTTAGTGGAGTCCAATTCCACAAATATTTGTTCTTTCAGTATATTGCATGTGGTCTTTTCCCCACAAAAGTTTACACAAAATTTTAAAAAACAGCAGTTTGCAACACAAACAAAAACACAAACAACCTCTCATAAATTACAATAAAGTCAAAAACCCATGTAAATTTCCAATCAAATGTCTACAACTCCCTGTAGAAATCACCTGGCATTTTACATGTAGGCTGACGAAAGTTAAACAGGATGTCAGAAACAAAACAATATAAAATAACTTAACACACAAGCTTTAAATTCTGAAAAAAAATTATTCCACTTGTCATATTGCACGTGGTCCCTATGTAAAGTTTACAGTAAATGCGAAAAGAAATATAAAATACATCTGCAAAAGTTCAAGTCTTTAAAGATTTTGTAAGTTAGCTAGCTAGCTTGTTACATCATAATTCGTGCTCATAAAAGAAAAGAAGTTTGGAAACCAAGGTAGCTAGCTACATATAATTAAAAAAGAGGAATAACAGAGCTAGCCATGATGGGATGAGGAGAGCAGGCATTGGAGGCCAACATTAGCTAGCTAACAGAGTAGCTAAGACCCCCAGTTAAATATACTTAAACTGGGAACACTTAGCTAAAACTAAGGCTAGCTATTTATGCTTAGTAAAACACATATAAAGAGAAACAATAGATGTAAAAATAATAACATTACAGTGAGCAGTAAGTTCAACAAACCAAAGTTTTCCGTTTGTTAGTCAGCTAACAGCTTTATGTAGCATTTTGAATTTTAGGACAAACACATTAGTTACGCGCCAGAGGATACATTAATTATGCAACAAAAACATAAACAAATATGGTGGCTAGGTTTTTTTTTAAAAAAGCGGTAAAATATAAAACTTCAAGAATTTGAGGCTTTTCTTGGAAAATGCGAGTCTGCTTGCTCCAGTGACATAAAAACTAAACGTCTGAAAACATCAAAGTTCTTACTATTATTGCTTTTAAAACCACTTCAAACTCTAGCCTTTATTTTCTACTTCTAACTTTACTACTTTACTTCTAGCTCTAGCTACCACTTCTTACTTCACTTCTTGGACTATTCTTTCTCTGAATTACTTTTTGCACTTTTTTCAAGATAAAGGGATCATTTTCTTTTGTGGTTGTTTTTTCGGTGTCGAGGGACACCATTTTTCGAATGTTAGCCGTTAAATTTATTTCAGCAAATCAAGTTGCTCCATTTTGATCACGTGATGCAAACAAAGTAAACCCGCTAGCAAAATGGACATAACTCTTTCGGCGACTTCAAAGAAAATTTCGGCTACATCAAAGGAAAATGAACACATCCACTTTGCCTGTCACAGACAGACGGACACACTCTCCGTATTATTATAAGAGATAGTAAGAACTTTGATATTTTTAGACGTTCGGGTTTTATGTCGCTAGAGCTACGTGTCAAGCAGACTCACATTTTCCAGGACAAAGCTACTTAAAAGCCTAAGTTAGCTAGCTGGGTACCAAACAAATGTGCTAGCGAAACAGAAAATTTTGGTTTGTTGAACTGACTGCAAATGTCATAATTTTTATATTACTATTGTTTCTCTTTATATGTGTTTTACTAAGCAGAAATAGCTAGCTTTCTATATGCATCTTCCAAGTTTAATTATATTTAACTGGGTATCTGTCATAGCTAATGTTACCTTCATGCTTCATAACTAGCTAACCAAGGATTAATGTTGTTATTCCTCCTTTTAGCTATTTATATCTACCTTAGCAGTCAAACTTAGGGATCAAGCCACAAAATCTTTCAAAGACTTATTGAACTTTTAGGATAGTGAGGGGAATAATTTTTCTCACGTTTCCTGTAAACTTTACTCTAAAAGGACGATTTTGTAAAACTTAAAGTGTGTGCGTTAATTGGAGTAAGTTTTATTGTTTTGTTGTTGACTGTTATACTTTTGTGAGCCAGCATGTAAATTACCAGGTTATATATTTTTACAAGGGTGGTGGTTGATATTTTTAAAAAGGTTGTTGGCATTTTTAGGGAAATTTAAGAGGGTGCCGATAAGCCGCAAACGCGGGCGACTTTTCGAATTAAATTGGCGGTTGTCCTCCGAAACCGCCCGCACTTTCCCGAACTCGCCTAATGCATTCCAAAAATGCAATTCCTTGTAACATACCATGCGAACGACAGTTGGAAGAAGGCGCTTGAAGAGAAAGGAGTTAATAAAGTTTATATACAAGTTATTATCAAGTAAATCTTATCAAAAAGCATCAAAAACAGTTCTTTTAAGAACTTCGGTATCACATAGTAAGTTTATTTTTATTTTTATAGTTTTTCGAATCATTTGTGGTGAATCTTTGAGTGTTTTTGTGTTTTTGTTGGGGTATATGCGGGTTTTTTCGGGCAAATACTTGAATGGTTTTCAAAACGCCGAATTCGCCCGAAAACGCCCGCACTTTTTACGGCGTATGCGGCTTATCAGCACCCTCGTGGAAATTTAAGTTGGTTTTTGACATTTGTGGTTAACATTTCTTAGAAGATGATAGTATGGTTGTCCGTTTATATTGTTTGTGTTGCAAACTGCTGTTTTTTAAAATGCTGTGTAAACCTTTGTGGAAAAAGACTACATGCAATATATATACTGAAAAAACAAATTTTTGTACAATTAGACTTCACTGTGAGCTGTTGTGTAAGTTGATTTTTTTTATATTTTGTGTTATAAGCAAGTATATATAATACTAAAATAAATAATTTGATATTCTACACTTTCCAAGTTGTATTTTTGTATGCACTGAAATGACTGCTTTTTCTTTAGTTGAATTTAATGTGTTTCATATCCTTTTTGTGGAAGATTTTATGGGTGAAGACAATATCGAACATGCCAATGGAACTGATTTTTGTTCATTTTGATTTGTTGCTCAGAAACCTTTGTGTTCTACATTTAGTCTGAACTTTTGTGAGGAAGGACCATATATATACAATGTTTTTAAAATAATGATTTTTGTTGATTTGAAATTTGCTCTTTGCTCATTGTTTTTTTGACATTTCAGTTTAAAATGTTTGGTAAAGGTCATTAGACAAAAAGATTGTGTTGTTAACCGGTTACTTTTTACATTTTGTGTATATTTTTGCGGTAGAGGATGGTATGCAACCGACTAAATGATTTTTCAAAATTTAAATTTAATGTGTTCCAAACTATAGCTTTTTGATATTGTTGTATAAGCATTTAGGGAGAAGACAATGTTTAAACTGCGCAAAGAACTTATTTTCATTGATCTGTGCTTACTCTTGCAAGCCTTTCTTTCGACACTTCAGATTAAAATATTAAAGGTTTTCAACATAATCACATAAGATGTATCATACATATTTGAGATGTGTTATTTCTGACATTGTTATTATTGGTGTCGTAACTGTCGGTGTTGTGCCTGTCAATGTTGTAAGATTATATTTTGTCTGAAGTTTTGTTGGCAGGATTTCATGCGATTTGACATTTGCCATTTTGTGTAGGATTTTAAGAACTTTTTCGTTAAATAGGACTTACTCCTTGCAAACATTATTTTTTTGTATTTTCAGATTATTTTTTTTAATAAAAGGCAGTATTCAATATACTGAAATATTTGCTAATGTCGTCAAAATGACAGGACTTTTCAATTGTTTTTCTGAATAAATTGTATTTTTGGTAGGGACTTTGCTGACGTCAGAAAAATTTAAACCTTTATATCTTCCTAATCTTTCGTTAATACATATTTCTCATCACCGTTTCAAGCTCTGCACATTACAGGAAACGGATAAAAACATTTTGCCAATATTTTTTGTTAATGCACTGCTGACGCCAGCAAAAGACCTAAGCAACCTATTTTTTCCATTACTCTTCTGCCTAAGTGGATTTTTCCACGGGTTTTATCGACTAGTATCTTAATAATACGACAGACATTTCAAATAATCCAGAATATGGGGTATATGCGTTTGGGGGATGAAGCAGTAATAAAAAGGAGTCATAATTGTTTAAGCTTTTGTGAAGTAAAATTTTTCGGTTAGTCTAAGAACTCCATTGTTACCTCTTAAATGGCTAAAAATTTTGAACAACGTGGAAAGAGTTAGAAAAAACAGTAGTTGAAATGATTGTTCCAAGAGCAAAACCGCACTTCTGAAGTTAGTTGATCTTTCCTGTCAAAATCGTTCTTGTAATGTGGATATGTAAAATTGGTTCGTTTTTTTCACTTAAAATATCATAAATCAATTTTTCGCCATAGGACATGCAGCTAAATAAACAGAGTTTCACCCTGCTTAAAATTGTTTGAAAAGCCAATACTATCTTAAATAATGGCTGTACAAGAAATTCATTGTTCCCAGACCACCAAGTCTCTTCTTTATTGTACCAGGTGCAATTAATATTCAATACAAAATAAGCTAAATTATAAGTGAGAACTAATTTGAGCGAAAAAAAATTGTTCAAGAACTTCTGAAGTTTAAATTTACATATACACTATGTAAATGGTATTTCAAAAGAAAAAAGAAAATTTCAAATGTTCCCAATAATTTTCGCGACAACTATTTTTCGTAAAATTTGTAAAAACTCAATAAATTCACGGAAATTAATTCCCCTAAGGTACTTTCCCTGTACAGGCAATGTTTTGTTTTAATCAATATAGCCGGCAAAATATCGGCGAAGCCATAAATTTTGTCGAAATATTTGTTGAAACATTTTAAAAGAAAAACAAAAAAAACAAGACAGAAAAACAAAATAAATTCGATACAGAACCTTTTTGGTGAGTGATTCCGCAAAAGCAGAGATACATCGCTTTATCAATGTAAAACCATAGCATAAATATATATATAATGTATGTTAATTACTTTGGCGAAATTCAATTCCCATGAAATAAACTTTTTTGCTACTCATGATATTTTCATTGGCCCATTTTGTAATTAATTGTGCAAAAGAAAACCAACTGGAGAATTTAATATTTCCCGATTTTCAGGGAGCATCTTAAAAATCGGAAAATCAGGGCGATGTTTTCGCATATCCTTCAAAATTGTTATTTATTTGCTTGTATCTATTTCTGTGACGTCATCGGAAGCTTAAAATTTCTCCGAAATATTACCACCGTTAATGATCGATTGGCGCTTATTGGAATATTTTGGGAATTAGAAAACAACGTTGTTCTTAAATCATCTACAGCATTAAATTTCGTGTCATCATCATCATCATTCTCGGCTTAACGTCCGTTTTCCATGCTAGCATGGGTTGGACGGGGTATATTAATGACCCTCTTCCAATCTGATCTAGACTGTGTTAGATCTAAACTCAACTTCCTCTGTATCAAGTCTGTCCTTATAACCTCCTGCCAAGTCTTTCTCGGTCTGCCTCTGGGCTTTGCCCCAGGAACTATCAAGTCTCTACACTTTCTTACCCAATTATCCTCCTCGTGTCAAAATGTTTATATATATCTTTCTGTTTAAACAGTTTGTTGGTATTTCATTGACGTGGTAGAAGAAATTTAGCCATTTACGTTGGGAGACTTCCTTATACCCGTTACATACATATCTTCTGTTTTGATATTTTATAACAATTAAAGTTTCCAAAAAGAAAGCTTTTACATAACACAAAAATAAGTTTTTTTTTAATCTTTCCTCGCGATTTATTTTCCCTCTTGAATAGGCGCCCACTCTGAATGTTAAAATTTTAAATTAGCATCCAAGGCGCCTAATTGAGCATTTACGGTATCGGCTTAAAAATCAATTAATTTAGCTCTATGACAAATTTCAAAACTCTGTTTCAAATTTTTGACAGCCCAAAAAAAGTTATTTAACATATCTTTTGGTTTTTAACATAATTCGCATGAAAACTTAAAAAATAAAACGAAATTCCAAAAAAATCGGAAATCAAATTAATCACAAGTTCAAAATTCATATAATGATTTTCTTTAATGAAATAAAATTGTGTTACGAGGTTCTCTGAGGTTTATGTTCACAGGATTTTAGGGTAGTTTCAAGTAATGGACAATATCTAAGATTCTGAGAGGTATAAGACGTAAAAATTTAGCATAATAGATAAAAGTAAAAACTCACAAAGTATAATAACCATGAATCACAGCAAACAAGGGTTATTATTAAAAACCGGCATGGGAGTAGGTGGAACCTGCTTTTAGACAACCCCCATCCCCCTCACCTCCACCTCGACCGAATAGGGTTAAGCAGGCATCCAAACTTTACAGAATGATTTCAGTCCAAGAAACAAAGTTGTGTTGTGAGTTTTAAATCCTCAGGATGATTCTAACAAAACTTGTTTGCATTTAGCCGATTATAATGATTTTACAAATATTAAAGGGTAGTTTCAAATAATGGCTAATATTTAAGTTTATAAACTTTATGTGACTCAAAAATTTAACTTGCAAGTTTATAATTGGCAGATATGGTAACAGTACCATGCAATATAGCAAAAAAGTTCCTACCAAATATACGAAGTTAAATTCTAAAATTTTCTCATTAAAGTATTAGCGCGTCACAAGGTAGGTTAATGTTATCAATCTCAAGCAAGAAAACACAACATACCTTCATTTGACTTCAGATTTTTCATTTTTGTTGCCAGATTTTCCATTTTTGTTGCCAAATTTTTAACATCAACTTTTTGTTGTTCCAAATTTCCCGTGTTATTTTCTTCTAAATACGTTCTCGCGCATTTAAAGTAAGCTAGCTTGTGTGGATCCAACGGTCCAGTTTTTAAATCAAGCATATCTACACTTCTGCAACCCAAACCATTTTGTATATCTTCTAGCTCAGTCCATTTTGTCGAGAATTCGTTATTATCCATTGACATTGGATTACCATAGTGATATAAGAAATGTCGCATGCTACGGGCTCTCAACGAGTTAGCACTTAAACCTTGATCAGAGATAGGTGGGATACTGTCTTTCCAACCATTTACAGGAGCGGGTAAATCTGTGCAATGTTCTAACAATATCACTATTAAAGGGATATCAAATTCTGTTGAATCGGTTTGTTTACTGGCAGGGTATAACAATTTCCATTGCACCGGTGTGATACGATGTTTACTTCTTAATTTAATTAAGACCGATTGAAATTTTTTAAGTTCTTGAAACAAAAGAGCTGGATCTTCAGGTAGTCCATGATAAGCAGGATTGTTGAATTTATTATGAAGAACATTTCGGACAGCATCTTTGTTATAACATTCTGAACCTAAACACAATCTCATCCAGTTGTGCATCTGTGTAACTGGAGCAGATTGTGAAATTGCACCTGTAACAGCAGCAGCAGCGGCCATCCGCATGACAGAACAAGATTTAGATGTGACAGGTGTAACAGGGGTACTAGTCACGATCCTCCGTATTCCTAAAATTAAATTTCTTATATTTTTATCATAAACTCAAAATACAAAACAAATGAAAATAATTAGTCAAATGTGAAGTAGGACATTATTAAAAGAAATCTACACAGTACATGTTCTTTCATTTATATATTTTTTAAAATTTGGGATTTTTAATGATGAAATAGGAAAGCGTTTTGGCGGAATTATTGTTACGACTAAGCGTATTAAACTCGTTTAAAAAAAACGACAACTGTGTTTTATTTCGATAATAAAGTGGTTAAAAATAAGAATTAAGATTTCACGTTTGAAAAATCTTGATGAATTAAGCGAAGACTACAAAATGTCAAAAAAGATTTTTCATACACCTACATTACTTAAATAAAAAAAAGGAGCTTGCAAAGAGAGTATAAAATCTAAATCACCAAAGTAGATCTTTGGGTGTATTGAACATGGCAATAATTTACACTTAATTATTGTGTTTATTCTAAATTAACAAAAGTCAGTTCTTTTAGCATTCTGATTTATTTCTTTGCCAACAAACTCTTACATAAAAATTGTCAAAACCATAATTTGGAACAAATTAAATTTACATTTTAAAAATAAGTAATTTCTGTACTTTATTTTGAAACGAAACTTCGAAAAAAAAAGTTTACATTTGTATGGAAAAAATTTTCAGGATTGATAACATTTGATGGATTTTGGGGGACTTCAACTTTTTGTATATTAAAATGTCAAAATCAAAATATATTTAAGGCTTTATATAAACACAATAAGGTTTTTAAGAAATAAATTTAGGAAGGATATTGGGAAATTACTTACTGTTTGAAACTTTTCTATATAACTTTATATTTTTTTTAGTGGTTTATACAAAAAAACTTATATTTCACAGAATTTCAATTTTGCAAATTTTCCGAAAACCTGCGAAACCATGAAATTTTCTTCCCGCTAAAATTTCTGACAATAAAGTATACCACACGCAGTTCTCCCCAATAAACATTTGCACCAATCTAAAAACACCAATAGCTTGCAAGGTGTTAAGTCCAATTCTGCAAAATCTAGTTTTGTCGGGTTGCGTGACCCTTATGCACAAAAGTTAACACAGAATTTTAAAAATTTTACCCTAAATGTCAAAAACCCATGTAAATACACTCCAGCCTTACATGTTAAATAAAAATCCTTTTGTCTTATTGCATACGCCAGATGTAAGCTTAGTTGATACACAAAATGTGAAAAATACACTATTTTTAGGTTTTTTCGCTTGTTACATCTGCCATGATTCAAGGTTAATAGGTCAAGTCAAATAAGTTACATTCATATTCCCAGAAAAGACCACTAAGGTAGCTAGCTAGCTACAGATGGAAACATAACCCACAGCTTAGCCAGGTGCTGGGGGGAGTTTTAGTTTAAGGCTAACGTTAACTAGCTACAACAGGTAATAATTGACCAGCTAAATATAAACTAGCTAGGTATAGAGGACGTGGCTACATATATAAATTAGATAACAATTCTACTTCCTAGCTGTTTGTTGTTGTTCGCTGGTTTTATGATGCTAGCTAACAAACATGTCTGGCATCAATAATATTATCAAAACTGGAAAAATCATGAACAAACCTTACACAAAACTTACTATGTTTCATTTATATATAACTATGCTCTTCTGTAAATGTTTTTGTATGGACTTATTTTGAAAAGGAAATAGTGTAGCTAGAAACATGCTCAAAAAGAATTTCCGTTGCTTTATGCTAGGAACATCATTTAACAGTCCGTCTAATACCGTTAAATTTATAGTGTGTTTGCTACTAGTTATAGTCACCTTTTTTCTTTGAACGAATATAAGACAATTAGGTTAATTTTTGGTATTTTTATTTGTGTAGTTTCATGCATAAAAACTGGCCATATATTCAAATTTGCATAAATCATAATTATCAATATGGTTTAAAAACAACATCGCTTAAAAGTATTTTTTTAATGTGTTTTGTCTTGTCTAGATATGATTAACTTATAATCTTTTTTATTGCAATATATGTTTTCTTTACATCATTTGAGGAGGAGGAGAAGGAGGTTAAGTTGTGTGTCTTACTAACTGGCTGGGTTATATAGCTCTGAAAAGTACGTGTTTTGAAACCTAGCCAGCATGAGAGTTCTATCTTACTGCTGTTATTACATATTGGCCAGGTTTTTCTAGTCTTGAAGTTTTTCAAATACTGGTTGCTCGAGTTCTAAATAAATAAGTTTTTTTGAAACCGGTTTCTGCTAGTTAGCTACCAATTTCATGTTGCTTTGTGTGATGTTTTTTTTTGCCAGCTAGCTAGCTAAAACACCATTAGGAGGAAATTTAGCGGAATGTGACAACATTCATATTACAAGTCCGAAATTGTGTATTCGGTCTGTAGCTATGGAAAGTTTCGTAACTGCCCTTTTCTGGTGTTCAGAAAACTAATATAATTAAAATAATTAAAGTCTTAATGGCTGGAAATTTTAGGTAAACTTAATTATTTTTCAGTTAATTTAAGGCCAACTAACAAAATGCGTTAAATGTCTGACCAAGGAAGAAATGTGGTTAACCCTGCGATGCTTACAATTTTATATCTATCTTATATACTAAGAGCCAAAGTTTGTCCGAGTGTCTGTGACAGGCAAAAGAGATACGTTTATTCATTTTTAACCCCATAGCTCTTTGAGATAAATCTTAAAAGTTGCTCTGGACCGGTCTGGTCACGTGATGAATCCTGATTGGTCTATTATTAGAGATCTATGTTTTTCCGCAGAAGATTGTATTTAGTATTTAAATGTAAACGCGGTGGAAGAAGATCGAAGAATGCTCCCGTTTGATTATATCGTGACTGAATCTAAAGCAGATATTAAGGGCTATATATATCTATGACAACTTTTACTGTTATTATTTGACCATTTTTTAGATAGCTAACTTTCAGTGCCACACATGTCCCACCAGCCAGACTGAAGGGAGCTGGTCTACTAGCTAGCTAACATAACTATGCTACTAGCTAGCTAGTGTGGTGGTAGCTAGCTACACTTTTTTGGAGTTCTCTTCCATAAAAAATATAAATTGCTGTTCCCTTCTAACGTTCAACAATGTTATTCTCTTTTTCGTGCAATAAGATGCAGTGAAAAACTTGTATTTAAAAAGGCTCTGATTTAACTAATTTCATCCAACATTAGGAGCATAAACTTTTGCAAGGTTCAATATTTTTTTAAATTCATTGTATACATTGTTTATTGCATTATTTTTTATCATTCGCAACAATTTAGAATTTTCAAATGTTTTGTCTTTCACCAAAATTTGTGCTCTTACATAATATGCATAAGTTATAATGAATAAAAATAAATTTTTTGGGTAACTTTTTTCTGTGAATTTGACCCTATTTCAAAATTATGTTCCACAAATTTTCCCAAATCAAGATGAGAATGTGTTTTTCCCCGTATGACATGTTTGTTTGATATAGACTTTACATTACAGTAAAAAATTAAATAAATAAAAATATATTTTCCTGTCATCATTTTCGTTTGAAAAAATATTCAAACTGTAATTTTTTATTAAAATGCGTTTTGATTGCAAACATTTTTATTTTTTTTATCATGGCATCCCGATCACAAAAGGTTCTGCAAAAATTTCTCACATCAGATATTAAATGTAACTTTTAAAATAAACAGTCGTTGTGACAATGTCAAATGAAGGCTAATAATTCTGTCTATAGTCTAATCACGAACAAAAATAGTTGGGTGGCCACATTCAAAAATTAAATTCCAGAATTTTTTTGACCTTTTCGCATGAGTACTAAAAGAGATTATACTAGGTAGGTTGGCTCAGTGTTATAGCTCAATTGGCAGGTCAACTGAAAAACTTTTTTATTTGGTCATCTGAAAAATCTGGTTGGTCGAGACAGCTTAATTTATGCCGCTTCCAGTTGAGACCAAGTCAGCATTCAGTTTTGGTCACGTGATTTATAAGTGACTTTTACTAACATCACGTTGTCTTTCCTCAGATACATAACTCCTCAAACAGAAATATGAAGTTTATTGCGTGCCGTTTCCATTTGTGACTAAGTCAGCATACAGTTTTAGCCATGTAATCCATAGGTCACTTTTACTAACATCACGTGACCTTTCATCAGATACATAGCGCCTCAAACGGAACTTGTGTTGATGCTACCTATATCGCCCTGATCGCAACATATGAAAGGGCATTTTCGAAAACACGAAGAAAGGGTATATATAGCTAGTATATCAGTATTTCTTACATGTATTAAACCCCTTCTTAGCCTCACTCACACCGAAAGCTGTAGGTAGCAAAAAACTAGCTCATTAGTTAGTTTAAAACTACCAACTTAGCTATCATAAAATTAGCTACATGCTAGCACAGAAAAAGTCGTTTAGATAAATTTTCTCGGCAGCTATATACTTAACATTTTAGATATTTTTACTCTGTAGGAATGTCCCATAAAATATTTTGTTCTACATTTGTCCACAAAATATGTTGACTCTGACAATTCTAGACCAGCAAGTTTAGCAAAATCCACAATAGAACATAGTTATATACATATTCTACAGGTGTACAAATGTAATCGGTTACACCGCTCAGCTCCAAAGAGCATTTTTCAACATCGAATTATACAAAGGGGGAGTGAAGAGCCATATTTTTGTGGACGATCGTAGCTATATTGTAGGCATGTCGCAAGGGACCCAGGGTAGTAGACATTGTCATATTGTTGGTCAAGAAATAAACTTTTTTAACCCTGCCGGTGAGCATACATCAGTGCGGGTCAAGTGACAATAACGGAAATTATTTTTATATCAGGAAACTTTTTCTACATCAATATCTTTAAATCTTATTACTGAGGCGTTTTAAATTCTGATGAGTACTTCTCGTGCAACCATCAACACGTACAGAAAATCTTCAAATATAGATAATATCGAATTCATTTTCTGGGTTCAATCAGAACAACTTTCAGAAAAAGGAAAAACATTCATAATCGGGAAATCTTGTAACTTGACCCGAACTGGAATCATGGTAGATGAGGATTCACATTTATACGATTTTTAACATAACACAACACCCTGCTTAAAATAACCTCCTGTTATTTCAACTTTTTTTATAATTATGCATTTCCCATCGACAGACAATATACAGTGGCTAATAAAAAGGTAAAGAGATAAGAGAACCTAAAAGTATGTAAATGTTCACATTTATCAATATTCATATTACCTCTTGGTCGCTTGACGGACCTAATGTTCTTCATAGGCCTAATGTTCTTCATGGGCCTAAATAAAAAAAATAAATAAAAACGTATGATCTAGGAAAATTATTTTTCCGTTTGTTTTGTTTTTTAAAAAATATACCAAGAGAAAATGTTCATAATTCGGTAGTTCACATGAGAATATACGTACTTTAAAATTTCCTGTTTTTCTTGTAAAGTGTTTTCAGTTTTATCCAATGTAAACTTTTGTAGCATCAGAACTAATAGTAAAGTGGAACATTTAGTTCAACAATTGTTTTATAGTTTTTTTTCTGTTTGGTTGTTTCGGGCGCTGGCTGTTATATGTGAAAAATAGAGGAGATTTACTCTCCTAAATCAACATTTTCTTATTAGAATTATCTTTGAATTTACCTTGTTTAAACAACCTAAACGACATGGACACTCAATTACAGGCGTTCCAGGAGCCTAGGGTTTAAGTAATTATATCAAGAACATAGGAAATTTATACAAGGATTAATCAGGTGGGTTAAAAATTTTTTTGATAAAAAACCTACTTTAAACAGAGAAAATATGGTTTTACCTCTTGTAGTGGTGGGTATAAGCCACGATAAATTTGTGACCAGGTAAATTACCAAATGCAAAGAGAGGTCTTGAAACAACAATTTCACCAGGTGCGTTTCTAAGTCTAGAAATATCAATTAAATGCAATTGCTGATTTAGATTTTTATTTAATTCTATTAGCACTAAACTTTTTTCATCTAGTGTATACCTGCACAGAATGTGGGGGGTATAAAGTGCCTGCGGGCCATTTCCTGCTTTTCATTTTACTACTTCTTGTAAAAGGTAATTCAGTATATTATAAGATCTAAATATTATGTGTATTAATTATTCTTGATATATAGTCAAAATGAGAAAATAGAAATGAAAAAAAAATCAATTTAATCCATACAACAAAAATATACGATAGAATGGATCAGTAAACTTTCAGGTCAAAGAGGTTGTTTTAACATATTTGGCATGGGTGTCTATTTTCATCATCACATAATATTTGCTAATAGCTAGGTGGTGGTGGGGCAGTAAAGTTACCCCAGTCTCAAGACCGACAGACAGTTTTGCACATCTTACCTCCAACCCCTCTCTCCAAAAAACAACAACTATATAATCTAGTCACTAGAATTAAAAAAAGCAGTGTCTGTAAAACAACCACTGCACAGCTAAGCATAAAAATACTAACCTCGCATAACATCGGATAAAGTGAGAAGCCCATATAAAGCGTGAGGATAATATTTGACCATAGCTAATTTGCTGACAATTTCCACCAGATCAGAAGATCGTTCTTCTAAACAGTATGACACTATATTAATTGCATTTCTTCGGTGGCAATGAGAAGAAACATTATAATTGCATTTGCACTCTTAACAGGGTTAATTAGCAAATTTTCTTACTAGCAGAAGTATCTATCAAAAGAAAAAACCATGGCAATGCGTTAGCTAAGTATGCATCTGCTCTTCCCAGTTTTACGATATCATATAACTCTGAGGATGTCGACGGAAGTTTTTCCAATTGATTTTCAGCAAGCTGCAGCATCGTAGCTAACGAAATTACAACGTGAATGTATAAGAAAGTCTAATTAATTTATTTTTTTTGGATTTACTTATTTGACACAAAGCTTGTTGGACGTTGTTAATCCTGTTCAGGTGGGGTGCAAAAATAGAGAGAGGGGGGGGATAAGACAGCAGTTTACAAGGCACAAGAGTAGGCGATTTATACTACAACACCCCCACAGCCCCTGATCTTGTCAGTTAGACCTTAATCTGGATATTGTTAATGTGACTGTTTTGATATATCTTGTTGTTTTTCAATGATTCGATGAATATATTTGATTAAATAAATAAACATATTGCACAGAAAACAACACTAAACAGTTGAAATAATATGTTGTTAGGATTAGTGAGCTGTTTACACGAGCTATAGTTTAATTATCTGCGTGCTGTTGTGACTTGATGATATTTTCTACCATCGAGTATAAATTATTTAAAAAATTAAAACAAAAACAAACACAGAAATTTAAAGATAAGAAAGTTACCTAAAGATGTAGTAACTTCAACGCTTTCTTTGAGATCAGTCTTTTCTATCAGCAGAATTTTAATTCTTTTGCTGAGCTCAGATAAATTGATTGATTCATAAGAGGAATTACTATTCCCTGTGGCAATATCAACTTCTACGTCACAAATAAAACGTTCAATAACGTTCATAGTTGAACATGCTTTTGTTGTAAATTGAACTGATTTTCCAAATTCAGCTTTAAGAAATTCATGCTTAGATTGTAGAACATCATTTATTACTTTCATCAATGTTTGGACTTGATTGTCATTAAATGTGCTACCATTACGTTTGCTCAGCGTTAATATGATATGAAGGGAACCAATCTTCCACGTCTCAAAGCCTAAAATTATCTCATCAAGACTAATTTCACATTCATCGTTAAAGGACACTTCTTTCTTTAGTTCTTCATAAAATGATTTTTTTATTTCCTCCTTTAAAAATTCTGATTTCGGTTCGTCTATGTCATCGTAATCATCAAATACACCAGATTCTGTCGAATGAATATTAATTTCAACTTGCACTTTTTGATGTTCTTCTTCGGAGGGTACTCTACGTATCTTAAATAATTTATGTACCCGAACTTTTATTTCAGCTTCTAGTATTATCTTCTTAACTTCCTCAGAAATTACATCCTTAATGAGCTTTTTCATTCGTGATTCTAGTAAGTGAACTTCGGCATTTTTAAGAAATTCTTTTAGTTTCAAATTTCTTTGTGCTGCCATGCTACTAACACACAATTGAATAGACATCTCCAGTTTTTCAATAGGATTTTGCTTCATCAGAATTTTCTTAATGTCGCTTATCTCAGTAAGAACCCGAAACTCTAATGGAAGTCTTTTCCTAAATTTCTTTTCCAAAAATTCAATTGGACTATCTTCAATCAATTCGATTTCTTTTTTTATTTTAGTAAAGGTATCATGATCTACCCAATCGTTATTAAAATTTCTCCATATGTTAATTGTGTACAAGTATTCATATAAAAAGGTAATAGCATCAATATGTGTTCTTATATCTGCTGCTGAAAGAGGGAATGATGAGCACTGGCTTTGAGAGGAATGTGCTCCAGCATCTCTGTTGCATTTAGCTAATTTTAGACTCGCTCTAAGCTTATCTCCGTAACAATGAGCCTTTCCAGATGTACTGCAAAATCCACAATTACTGCACTGTTTCTTCTGAGCACTTCCAAGCCGAAACATTTTACAGGACTCTTCACAAAAAATGCAACACGTTTTTCCATGATTTTTACTTGAAGGAAAATAGTCCAACTCTTCTAGAAATGCCAAAGTTATAGATAGATCGAATTTTAAAATATCTACGTTCTTTCTGGGTTCAAACTTTTTCCCTTGTAGGTATAATTGGTCCTTGTACTTGTAATTTTTTTTTAATATGTGGCTTGCCGGTAATTGTAGATGTTCTAAAATTTGGAACAATATATCATTGCTTTCCTCCAATTCTTCACCACTTGCTCTGAACCAACATATTAAAAAGAAACGTTTTAAAATTAAACTTGTAACTTCTTCATAGAAATTTCTGATGATTATATAGCGGGCTTGCGTGTCAGTGATGTCAATTGGAGATTTATCAATTCCAGAAGACTCGCAAGTAGCAGCGTCGGTGGCATTAGCCATTTTTAGTTTGCTATAAAAAAAGGAAAAATTCTAACTTCATATCATTTTGCACAAGAGTGTTACCGAGAGATTTTAAAGGCCTCGACTAGGCATAACTTTTGTTCGACATAACAGAGTACTGAAATTTTGTGAAAAACTCTCTCTATATATATATTATTTCTTAAACCACCAGTTATTTATTTTGCCTATACTTTTGAAGTCAATGTTTTAAATATGTAAATTAATAAAGCCATTATATAACACTTCTAAGTTTAAGGCTAAATAACTTGGACACAGGTGGAAATAATTGATGCCGTCTACCACGTGGGTAACTAGGGGCCATACCTGGGACAAAAATGTGAAAAAAATGGGACAAATTAAAAATTTTTTCTTAATTTTAGCAAATATTGGGGAAACAATGCAAGTGAAATTTTGGCAAGAACAAAAACGTTTCAATGTTGTTATTAGTACTTTTGGAACCACTGAAACTTTGTATTTTACAGATCAAATTTACAACATTGAGGTATAGCAAAATTTAAAGCAAAATTGGAATTCAAACTGCACCGTTTGATGTTTCTTTAATCTTCTTTTTTTCCACTCCAGCCTTTACAAGTTGAGTGATGTCAGAAAATTAAGTTTTATTGATAAATTTTTTAGCATTATAGGCAATTTGCGTACAAATGACACTAAAAATATGTAAGTGACTCTTAAGACCAAAATTTTCTTCATCAATGATAAATAATGTAGACAATGTCAAACACAGCTATTTTCGACGATTTTTAATTTGTCAAAAATGTAGGAAAAACTAACTAATACTTGGCTAGTTAAATCAAGCTTTTCGCAAACAAAACAAAAACGTTTGAAATTGTTCTTTGATAATATATGTATTTTTATAATACGTTGAACTAGTTTTGCTGCCAGTAGCTTAAGTGAACCTGCCATGACAGGCTAGCTATGCTAATTATTAAAAAAATATTATTATCATGTTTGCTTTTTCATCGCTCCTAACCTGATTATAGCTAGCTTGGCTAAGACTAGACACTGGTTGTTACTTTCTCTTCTATCAGCACTGTGGTATTTTCAGAAAATAGTGAAAACTTGCAATGTAACTAGATACCAAAAATAAGGTTTCTTTCTCTTTTAACAGCTAACTTTACGTGTAGCTATAACATCGAGACTACAAGATGTAGGTGTAGTTACAGTTTGAAGTACATATTTTTTTTTTCATTAGTCATTGTAATATAGATCAAAACTCAGCTTACGGCAAGTTGAAGGAAAATTCTGTTATAGACGACAAAAACCCCAGGATAGGGCATTTTGCTTCTCCCAAACCTGAATAGGCTGATTAGTGAAGTCATTGCATTGCACTTTTAAATTTAAGGCTTAATAACTTGGAAACAGGGCGGTTACGGTAACTAAAGACCATCTGGGATTATAACGGGATCAATTTCCTATAGCTGGGCTAATTTACCTATTTCGGAATCAATGGGTTGATAACGTCATCGAAAACATTTAAACCGCAATATTTCTGTAACCGTTCGTCTAAAGCAGATGTTCCTATAACTTTTCTCGATAATCGTTTCATGCTCTATTAAATGAAAGCAATTGCTTAACATATTTTTCAAATTTATTTTTTCGATTATTGGTGGCTAATTGGTGGCCAAAACTTAATTAACGGATTTATTTCTACTATTCTCTTGCCTTAATGGATATTTTAAAGGTAGATCGTGTAGTTTTATTTTACTTTAGAGATTTAACCAGTTCAATCGGCTAACATCTTTCTTCATGCATGCAATAAGTATTTTAAACTTGGTTGTCCTATTATTGTCGTCTATAATGTTGTGCTTCTAATGATAGTGGCCAGATAAAATGTAATATACATAGAAATTCCCTACTGACATACTGAATCTTTCGTTATACACAGACCTTTTTGAATGTTTACATTTTCCGCGGTAAGCCCTTTCGGCTTTAACAATTGCGTGGCAGGCAAAAAGATGCGGGCGCTAGATGAAGTGAGGTCCTTTTTAGTCTGTTTCTTCGCACGACGGTATCATTACGACTTTATATGAATATATGTCAATCAGAAATTATCCATCTACACTCGATAATAGTTTAAAGCCTCAAAAATGTTTCCGTAGAAAGAAATGGGCTGAAAAAGACCTTTCAAGCTTCCGCATCTTTCTGCCTGCCACACAGTTGTTAGAGCCAGAAGGGCTTACCGGGGAAAATGTAAACATTCAAAAAGGTCTATTGTTATACCGTTTTAAAGGGGACCTCCCACCTCAAAAAAACTTTTTCTCATATGGTAGATAATGCTGACTTATTAAAGAATTCAATAATTATTTTGCACAATTCATTAGTATAACTTAGAAATATTGCATTCTTTCTTACCATTTTTACCAAACGTGCTGCCTTCAACAGTAATGGCGGCCTTTCTCTCCAAAACGGTCTAGTTCAGCGGATGCGATAAAAATGTAAACAAATGACGTAGGCCGGCTATGGGGAATCACTTCATGGAAGGATCCATATAGTCTGTGAATATGTCGTATCCGACATTGTCGTATTCTTACCCCGACGACAACGGCATCCGACACACGAAGTTAAGCAATTTATCAACGTCGTAATGTTGTTAATACATACTACTGCCTAGTATAATATCTTTGTAATATACAGTAATACACTGTAGTACTTAGTAATATGCCGTATTTTACACTGTATTACTTTGTAGTATATTCAGTAATACACTGTAATACCTTGTAGTATTCAGTAACATCCTGTAATACCCTATAGTATTCAGTAATACACTGTAATACTTTGTAGTATTCGGTAATACACTGTAATACCCTGTAGTATTCGGTAATATACTGTAATACCTTGTAGTATTCAGTAATACACTGTAATACTTAGTAATATACTGTAATATACTGTAACACTTTGTAGTATTCAGTAATACACTGTAATACCCTGTAGTATTCAGTAAATACACTGTAATATTTTGTAGTATTCGGTAATACACTGTAGTACTTAGTAATATACTGTAATACACTGTAATACCTTGTAGTACTTAGTAATATACTGTAATACTTTGTAGTATTCGATAATATACTGTAATACCTTGTAGTATTCAGTAATACACTGTAATACCTTGTAGTATTCGGTAATATACTGTAACACTTTGTAGTATTCAGTAATACACTGTAATATTTTGTAGTATTCGGTAATACACTGTAGTACTTAGTAATATACTGTAATACACTGTAATACCTTGTAGTACTTAGTAATATACTGTAATAGTTTGTAGTAATCGGTAATATACTGTAATACCTTGTAGTATTCAGTAATACACTGTAATACCTTGTAGTATTCAGTAATACACTGTAATACCTTGTAGTATTCGGTAATACACTGTAATACCCTGTAGTATTCGGTAATACACAGTAATACCTTGTAGTATTCAGTAATACACTGTAATACTTAGTAATATACTGTAATACCCTATAGTATTCAGTAATACACTGTAATACTTAGTAATATTCAGTAATATACTGTAATACCTTGTAGTATTCGGTAATATACTGTAATACCTTGTAGTATTCAGTAATACACTGTAATACTTAGTAATACACTGTAATACATTGTAGTATTCAGTAATACACTGTAATACCTTGTAGTATTCGGTAATATACTGTAATACCTTGTAGTATTCAGTAATACACTGTAATACTTAGTAATGTACTGTAATACCCTATAGTATTCAGTAATACACTGT
The DNA here is from genome assembly GCA_030067915.1 of Hydractinia echinata. Taxonomy (NCBI): domain Eukaryota; kingdom Metazoa; phylum Cnidaria; class Hydrozoa; order Anthoathecata; family Hydractiniidae; genus Hydractinia; species Hydractinia echinata. The sequence goes on along the minus strand of JASGCC010000050.1, from coordinate 1,208,938 downwards.
AATACCTTGTAGCATTCGTAATACACTGTAGTACTTAGTAATATACTGGTAATACACTGTAGTACTTAGTAATATACTGTAATACCCTATAGTATTCGGTAATATACTGTAATACCCTGTAGTATTCAGTAATACACTGTTACACTTTGTTGTATTCGGTAATACACTGTAATACCTTGTAGTATTCAGTAATATACTGTAATACCTTGTAGTATTCGGTAATATACTGTAATACCTTGTAGTATTCAGTAATACACTGTAATACTTAGTAATATACTGAAATTCCCTATAGTATTCAGTAATACACTGTAGTGCTTAGTAATATACTGTAATACCTTGTAGTATGCAGTAATATACTGTAATACCTTGTAGTATTCGGTAATATACTGTAATACCTAGTAGTATTCAGTAATACACTGTAATACTTAGTGATATTCGGTAATACACTGTAATACTTAGTAATATACTGTAATACACTGTAATACCTTGTAGTACTTAGTAATATACTGTAATACTTTGTAGTATTCGGTAATATACTGTAATACCCTATAGTATTCAGTAATACACTGTAATACTTAGTAATATTCAGTAATATACTGTAATACCTTGTAGTATTCGGTAATATACTGTAATACCTTGTAGTATTCAGTAATACACTGTAATACTTAGTAATACACTGTAATACATTGTAGTATTCAGTAATACACTGTAATACCTTGTAGTATTCGGTAATATACTGTAATACCTTGTAGTATTCAGTAATACACTGTAATACTTAGTAATGTACTGTAATACCCTATAGTATTCAGTAATACACTGTAATACCTTGTAGCATTCGGTAATACACTGTAGTACTTAGTAATATACTGGTAATACACTGTAGTACTTAGTAATATACTGTAATACTTTGTAGTACTGTGTAGGTATTTGGTAGTACACTGTAATACTTAGTAATATACCGTAACTAGTCGATAAGGCCCGTAGAAAAATCTACTTAGTAAATACACAAAAAATTTTTTTTTTTGAATTTGTTTCCCCGTTGCCTTTATTGAGTAGAGCTTGAAATGTATACAGTATTCTCTCCAATTAGCGGACACTTTGTCCATGCACCGGCCGTTTTCTGGTCAAAGTCTTATAAAAAACTTTCTAATTAGCGGACACTTAATTAGCGGACACTCTGATGAGCGGACAAATTTTTTTGCACGAAATGGCAACTATAGGCTTTTTTCTCTCCAATTAGCGGACAATCCAAAAAATTAGGGATCAGCATTCAAAAATAATGAAAATTGAATAATTTTAAAATATCTATTTTAAACACTTTGAAACTTTACAGGAAATGTCTGCTTTTACAGCCTCAATTTTCTTCGCAAACCAGTCAATCAATTTTTGTCCATAAAATTGTTGTCCATAAAACTTATACATAACTCGTATTTCCAGACCATATTCACCTCCACGATTAACCCTCTTTCCACAAACCTCAGCTGTAATCGAACTGTTCGGGACTTTCAAGAACATGAAACATATTTTTTATTTGTTTTGTCGCATGTGTCCAACAATGCTTTCGTTTTGTAAAGAATCAGTTCTTATTATTGCTATTGCATTTCCGTCCACCTCGTTAGATGGCTCATGCCTGCATTGTAACAGCTCCCTGTACTGGTACTCATTCCAATCCTTTTCGATGAGTATGGGTATGTTGACCTCAATGTCTATGTTAAAACAAGCCCGTCACAATTAACTGAAGTGAAGTCGTGGCAACCAAAAACACAAAAAAACCTTATTAAATGAGAAGGACGGGAGTGAGAAACCCATACCATTAGTTGCTGAGAACTGGGCTTCTGTTTTTAATAGCAACATAGGGGGAGAGTTCCCAAGAATGCAACAATAACATTTAAGTTCACGAACCATTTGGAAATAGACAAGTACATAGTAGTTCGTGGCGTTCGGGAATCTTCTTCGAATTCGACATCAGCATCACCATCATCATTCTTAATAGATTAGATGATCTTACGAACAACAAAAAATCGAAGAATATCTAGAGTCGATTAGAACTATAGAATAAATTTGACAAATATGCAGTTGCTCATACAAAACAACGCTGTGGTTGGACAGTGCAAGAAAGTACAACGCGCTAACTAACTGCGCTATCGTGACAGAACTAATTCGTGAATATTTAATATTTAATTGAAGTTCTAACCTTTATCTTTTGAGCTGGTGTGTTAATCAAAACAAAACATTATTTTTTACCACTGTTGCATTTATTTGAGCAAAATAATTTCAATTTTCGTGGTATGACATTTTTTATCACAGCACGGTAAACCTTAAAGGGAAAAGATTAAAAATACGCTTTTTAATAAAGGTGAAGGAGGAGGGAATTCAGGGAATTTTCTTTCGTTTATGAACGAAGAAAAACCCATGCAATTTTTTTCATAAAAAAATAAGTACTGTCCGGTTGCGTATTCGCCCATCTCAGCATTTTTAAAATGCAATAAAAATCCTGTGTGCAAAATAAAAAAGGAATGGCGATTCTGTTGTGCAGACAACAGAAACAGCGATTCGGGAAGATTAGCGCAAGATTTATTTTAAAATGTATCAATTTAAAAAATGTTATTCCTTGTGGTTCAAAAGTTTCCCTTGATGGATTACAAGCTTCTGAAAGCATACTTTAGCATTACTTTGGTTTTGCAAAAGGTAGTTTTACCTAATTGTAAAAAAAATATACCTGAACAACATGGATTTATGTTCGCGTTGATTAATGATCGCAGTATCTGACAACGGACAATTCTTTCGCATATGAAATTAACACTTCTCGAGCGCAAAGTGTTAATTTTTTCGTCAAAATACTGAACACGACGTCCATCTCATTGACCAGGTGAATTAATTCTTAGATTTCTCAGCTTTCCTTCTTTATACCAGCCAACGTAAGGCATAGACGAAGTAAATGAACTCGCCGTATATATTTAATTTGAAATCTATTACATGCTTTATTTATCTGTTGTTTAAACAATAGACCAATTATCTTTAACCAAAAATTTCAGCCTGGTATTCTTGTAAAGCATGTTCTTATAAAAGAAAAAGCATGTAGGTGTACACTATTCTCACTTTTAAAGTTTTCCCACCCAATTGTTTTCCTCGTGTTGCTTTTTTAGCAACCCTTAACATTCGTCTGAATAACCACCGCCGCCCCTTTGTTTTTGTTTTGTTAAAATGTATCACACTTTTATAAGAATCTTGTTTGTTAGCTGTATTTCAGGTTTGCTGTATTTCAGGTTAAAAAATAGGCCAATTGTTTAGAAATATAAAGATAAATGAAAAACAAAAGAGAAAAAAAGTAATGACCTGGCACATTTTTGAAATTGTTTCCTCAAAAAATTATTTTTTAAAAAATATCGCTCGTCGGCCCATTTAGCTGCTTCAAATTTGCGCAAACTTAGTGACTACATATAACTAGACGTCTGAAGTTTTTATTGTGTCCAAAATGTTCTTTGAAACTTACCAGAATCATTTAGGCTTGAAAAACCTAGCATGGTTTGTGGTCACAGGTCAAGTAGCATACACCACTTTGGTTTTCCCAAATGTAAATTAAACAACACAATTGGGTGTGTCACTATTGTGAATGTATTTTAGTTGCACCTTTTTAATAACGAGATAGTTTATGCCGCTTCTGCATCTTGTGTTATCTTAAGATGTTGCTTTTTTCCTCGGTGATCATAAATTTTCCACCACCATTAGGTCGACTTTCGTTATAACCTACAAATCATATGAATACAACTAAAAATGACAGAAAGAGTGCCTACATATATCCATATCCATTGATATCAATTTGTTTGATATAAACACTTGACTTCTTTTAATTCAAGTTTTCTACTAAAATAAACTACAAACTATTTGAACTAGCTTGTTATACCCTTCGAACTTTTGCATAGAAACATATAAGTTTATTGTACGTAAAGACAGTCTAAGCAACAACAATGCCTTTAAAATCATTTTAGAGGCATTAATTATCTTCTTAAAACTAGTAACAGCATTTTTTTTAACTAATACATCTCGTGTTTTCTCCGTTCTCTCGTCAAAACAAACTTTCAATTTACTGACATTAAATGTATTTTACAGACCGTCATTTTTTTAGAACATCACAAAAAAATGATTAGTCTCAAACAAGTGTGTAAAATTTCTTGCATCTTGACCTTTTAAATGGTCAGTTTATTACACGCCATTCATCGGAAATTGCGCGAATTGAGCCTATTGAATTCTTTCATAGCCCTTTTAAACTTGATATTTTCGATGACGGCGCACAGAGAAGCGCGCGGGTGATGGAACGTCTAGACGACTGAAGTCAACTGCCTTTAAACAAGAACGTGTGATGCAAACAACACTTAAAGATGATTGGGCACCAGGGTTAGTGTGTAGCTAGTATAAAAGAAAGCGTTTTCGTAATTTTTCCGTATGTCTAGCCTAAATTTATGCTTACTATGCTAACTGTTTTATTATTTTACTTTTTGCCTGATAAAGACATAAATGTATCAAAATATATTGCGAAAATAGCAGTTCATTGCTAGTTTGGGAATAAAAAGATTTACGCCGCAATGTTTTTACCTGAATGATGAATACCGTTGACTTATTTTACGGATAAATTGTTGTTGAGGCCTCCAGTATATGTAGGTGTACATTGTTTTGGGTTTGCATGTACTCTTCGGCATCTAGATGTAGGAGGGTGGGGGCCCGTTTGCAATTTGTAAAAAAAATCACAACTCATTTCCACTTATTAACACCCCTCCCGTCTAGCAGTTTTGTCAAAATACCACCCCCCCCCCCTGTTTATTAGCAACCCCTCCCGTTTAAAGATTTTGAAAGAAAATATCACTTTCTGCAGGTGAAATAAAATTGAACAACGTCTTTTAATAAAACTATGTCTATACAACAGTGATCACAAACAAACACAAAGAAACTGTTATGTTCTTTTGATTATTATTGCAATGAAAGGGTATCATATTCAAACCATTTCGACACATTTGCCACTTGAGATAATTGTTCGAAATTGGCGTAAGAAAAACAAATCTAACCAAAATGCGTGCCTTCAACAGAATACTGTACTGCTAAAATCAGTATTGCAACTGCGTCGATGTTGTTCCGCTGAAATCTTTCTAAAAGGCTACAAATGGCATGTCAAAGAAAACAGTGTACTAAAGGTATGGATGTTATGTCGTATAAATATCTACAGCAAATATATAAACGATCGGACTCCTATAAATTTCTAACAAGATTATGGATGCTGTGTAGATCATATCATCTTTACAAGCGGACGGATGCTTTGCCCATCGACACATTTCCATAAAACTGTGAATAATAAATTAAAGACAGTGTGAAATTTGTATGGATGCTGTCTCGTTTTCGACACATTCGTTGTACGGCTGAAATCTTTGTGAAAAATGTATGTATGCCATGTCAAAGAAAACAGCGTACTAAAACATTACAGCAAATATATGAATGATCGGACTCCTATAAATTTCTAGCAAGATTATGAATGCTGTGTAGATTGTATCATCTTTGCAAATACACGGATGCTTTGCCCATCGACACATTCCAACCAAACTGTGAATGATAAGTTAAAGACAGTGCGAAATATGTATAAACCCTTAATCGTTTTCGATAAGTTCTATCAGTTGCACGGATGTTGTACGGCGGGAATCTTTGTAAAAAATGTATGGATGCCATGTCAAAAAAACAGCGTACTAAAAGAATGGATGCAATGCCGTGGAAGTAATTCCAGCAAATGTATCAAAGATCGGGCTCCCATAAATTTATAACAAGATTATGAATGCTGGCAGCTGTGTCCATCGATACATTACAACGAGCGAGTGAATGATCAGTTAAAAACAATCTAAGAAATGTACGGATGCTGTGTCGTTTACGACACATGTAAAAAAGTGCGCCAAATATAATTTTCTTAAAAAAATCTGCCGAATTTATGGATACTGTGTCGTTGATAGCAAGCAACAACTGTGTATTTGCTTTCCCCTCTTGAAAATTATAGCGAATGTGTGCATGAGAGTTCTGTAACCCTGGAACCAATATACGTCTTCTGTGCCTTTAACAGAACACTGTGTGGTGAAAATCAATATAAGAATTGCGTCGATGCTGTGGCGGTTTCACGCGCTGTTAGTAAAAGTATGGATGCTGTTTCTAACAAAACATTATAATCAATGCAAAAAGTTATGCCGTTTTGCATATAGTCTAACAAATGTATGGATGCTCGGGAACTGAAATCTTTCTAACAAGAGTATGAATGCCATGTCAAGCAAAAAAGGTGTACTAAGCTATGTTGTGGAAATCATTGCAGCAAATATATGAATGGTCGTGTTCCTATAACTTTTTAAAAAGATGATGGATTTAGTGCAGCTCTGTTGGTAGAGCGTTTAAATCATGTCCTCTACTTGAGATTATAAGTTCAATATCCCCCCCATTGTCTAGTTAGTTAGACATTTCAAAAAGATTTTTGTAGCAATGGGAGCTAAACACTGGAAACCTGGTCCATCCTGAAAACCATTGACCACAAACCACATTAAATATAAATCACCATCAGCGGTTTGAGGCAGAATTGCAAGAGAATTTACATACTGGATGGTTCTTATTTTATGACAGTTTTTTTGCAGTAACTCTAATGATTAGGGTGTCTTTTTATGCCACTACCTGTACACATGATAGAGCTTAAAAGTACTGCCAAACTCTTTTTCCATGTATTGGAATAAAATGTTAGTGTTGATCATGTTGTTGTTATTTGTTTCTTTACAATGCATAATATCACTGCTAGGTGACATATATATATCTCTGTTTGTTATTACTTTTCTTAAAATTCATAGTTTCCAAATTACTTGTATTCATTTCCAACGTTTTTTCGTGTAACATTTCTATGATCTAATAGCAAGATTCTTACAGATTAATTGTTTTTTAGTGAAGAAACTGATTATTGAAATCCACTGGCTGTTATTGTTTTGCCCATTTATATGACCAAAAATTGCAGCAAGCTCAATTGACATCAAGTTAAACAATAGGCAAATGCCTTAGCACAAGCAGATCAATATTAACAAATATGTTCTTGCTTAATTAGTTTTATATATTAATTCGGGCATATAACTTCACAATAAAAATAAATACGAGAAGTTTGATTGATGATGACATTTTTTATTTTATTTTAACGGATATTTCGTCTTGTTACTACAAGACATTATCAACGTAAATTGTTACAATTATCTCACAAGTTTTTCAAATATAATTTTCAACAACTACGCAATACACAGAGGACGTATAAAACAATACTTAACAAAACATATAACACATAACGGCAAACCCAAGGGTATATAAACTATATACCGTTGGTAAGAGTAACGTCCACCGCGCGGAGCACAAATGCACTCCTCCCCTTGTTGACTGTAAATAATATTTATCTTTGTATAAGGGGTATGATAATCACGAATAATACAAGACAGAGAAAACACGTCTGTTTGCTATAGAGTGAGATCTCAAGAAGAATCGAGCTCGGAAATTTCGTAAGGTTCAAAGTACCATAATGGCGATATATATACAATTTTTTTTTTTACACAGTATCACCCGCATTTTTTCGGTTATGATACCTTGACTACCATCAACCCGTTTTCCGGATATGATGTCTCCTACAATAAAATAAAGCATAGTCACTATGGTCTAAGTCATGATGTAGTCGGAGAACTTGCGTGGTACACGGCGATTACGGGTGGATCTCCTGGCCTCTACTACTGGTTCATCTGGGGTTGTCTGATTTTGGCTGGTCGGTCGCTCTTCGGGTGTATTGTCGATGGTTGGTGTGGTTGATGGTGTTGGTAGCAGTTGGTCATGAGGAGTAGGTGTTGTTGGTGGCACAGGTTGGGTGTCTGCTGGTGGAAGTGGAAGCGTTGCAAGTGATATGTTTTGCGGTATCCAAACTGGATCGTTGCGACAGTCGTCTGGTATTTTTCGCAGGAATTTTCTGTTGCGGAGGGTAGTCCTTCTGCTACCATCCAGGCAAACACGATACTGTCTGTGCGGAAGCGCCTCAACGACCGTTCCTGTATTATCCCATTTATTTGGGTGATTCCCGTGTTGATTTTGCACTGAAACGGCGTCGCCTTCTTGAATCTCAGGCAAGCTTGTGGCGGTGTCCTTCAAATGAATGCGGTTGAATCGTTTTGTCATTGCCTTTTCTCGTATATCGGCAAGTTCTAGTCATTCTCTGCGAAACTTGGTGGGATTTGGCAGGTGATCGCGAATGGGTCGACCAAAGAGTAATTCAGCGGGAGATGTGCCGATGTCAGGGGGCGGTGTGTTACGGTGAAGCAAGAGCGCCTTGGCTACGTCGTTTGTATCCAGGGACCCGCTTGCACTGATGTTACATGTTAGGATCCGTTTCATGCATTTAACGGCAGCTTCGGCTCGACCATTACTTTGAGGGTAGTACGCAGATGTGATACGATGTTTTACACCCCATGAAGAGAGAAAATTTTTGGCCCACAATCACAGGTTATTTCCTTAGGAACTCCGAAGCTGATGAAATAATGGCGGAGTATGTTGCAAATGGTGGTTGCTTTAGAGTCGCGGTGTGTTGACGCAACTTCTGTCCAACCAGAGAATCGATCTGCATATATAATATATTTGCGACCGGCCATGTGGAATAGATCGGTAACCGTTTGCTGGAAAGGATAATCCGGTTGAGCAGCAGTCATAGATGATTCCTTACGATTAGATGGTGCAGTATCATTGCAGCGACGACACTGATCCCTGTAGTTCTGCAGTTGTGTCCCCATCCCAGGCCAAAAAAATCGTTGCTTGGCGTTGCTTCGCATGCTATTTACACCTTGGTGACCAACATGTAGTTCTTTTATTATATGATGTCGAAGCGATCGTGGTATGAGTATTCGACTATCTATGA